>JACATO010000124.1:0-497500 GCA_018389105.1 Nautilus pompilius | reverse complement strand
CGATTGTTTAATAATAACAATAATAATAATAATAATAATAATAATAATAATAATATAATAATAATAATAATAATAATAATAATAATAATAATAATAATAATAATAATAATAATAATAATAATAATATTTGGAGAACTAGAACTTCTCGTCGTTATCTTCTATATTTATATTATGGTTGCATTGTCGCAAACGAGCATTTTTTTTTATTTTTCCTATTGCAAAAACATTGCCAGCTTCTAAACAGAAGAAAGTCTTCATTCCGACCCAATTTTTGAACACAGGCAGGAGAAGGGGAACAGAACTTTGCCGCGTTAACGGGAACCAACGGGTAGCGGGTCCGAAATGCGTGACACTCACGAGGTTTACGTGGGAGGGGAAGAAACCACTTCAGAGTGCGAACTCTTCTTATTCTCGTTGCCCTGACTAGATTCCGTCGCCGTTTCAGCTCGCCGCCAGGGGAAACGTGGACGAACTCGAGCATCTCTACAGCACTGACCCGTCCACCCTCCGCTCACGAAACAGTGACAATCAGCTGCCAGTCCACGTCGCGGCGATGCGAGGCAACACCGCCATCTTGGAATTCATTGCATTAAATGGCGGCGGTAATATGTTGGTTGTTTTTGTTACTTATTTATTCCTTTATTTCTGTCTGAAGCAGTTGCACCACCAGTTTTTTTCTTCTTTCTGAATAATGAACGACAAAAAAAAAAAATATAAAAAAAACACAATGGCGAGAAATTTGTTGAATACCGCTCGTGAAAAAAAACAACAACAAACAAACAGGAGAACGAGCCAGGTCAGGTGACTCGAGAGTACCAGGTGAGAAGAAGTCCGCTCGAAAACCATGTGGAACTGTGAGAAATAAGCTGATCGATAGCTACACAGCGGCAGAGTGGCTGGCGTAGAGTGTGGTGCGAGAGGTAGATTCGGCAATAAGAGCCGAAGCTGCAGGTGTCGGCTTCGACCAACGTTACTGCAGTACAGGGACTCGTCGAAAGATTGCAGGATAAGCTTTGTAAAACCCGTATTAATATTCTGCATAACAGATTTTAATCCACCGAGTTCATCGTACGAAATTACGCAATAAGTTAAAAATATATATATACGTCAAATTTAAACAGTTGAGAGTAAATGCAAACTTTCCTACTGTGTCATGAAAACAGGGTTCGTGGCACCACCTGCTATACGAGTGGTCGCTTGACTCTCTGTGTAGAAAGGATACCGGTGTCAGGTGCGCTGACTTTGTCGCTTTTTCCCCGAAAGAGTATTGGAGACATTCCAGCAGTTCGACCTTTTCCACGATGGCTCTATTCCCGTGTGACGTACACGAAGCTGGCAATTCTTTCGCTGTTGCGTTGGCCTTTCTCGTTCTTGCCCTCTGTTGCTGTAGAGGCGATGGCAGGATGGTATTAACGTCATCTGCAGGCCATGAGACGCAGAAGTGCTGGAGCCTAGTGGCCAGATGTATTACTAATTATACTTCGTATCGAAGGATAGAGCAAGTTCTTGTGCTGATTCACTTGATCATTTGATTCGCTTTTTCCAACTCAGACTGCTCGGTTTTTCCTTAAAGCCTATGTTTTAAAAAATTTGCGAATTCAAACGGTTTAATGTAACTTCTGTAACAGTAAGCTTTCTTCGTTAAAAGAAAATTAATTGCATAGAATTCTAGATATTTCAGTTTGTATGAAAACAAACGCCATTGTCATTTTGAGAGCGAGATGCGCTGCTACAAAGACAAAAACTACCAACTGTAGTAGTAACCGCGGGTTGTAATCGCATTTATGTACATATTTTATTGTAGATTTAAATGTGCAGGACAATTCCGGAAACACGCCGCTCCACCTGGCGGTGGAAAATTCCCAGATTACCAGCGTCAACTTCCTTCTCCAGCACGGAAGTGACGCGTCGATTCTCAACCTCAAAGAGATGGCACCGATTCACGTCGCTTGCGATCTCGACAACCTGGAATCGCTCGAGGTTTTTTTTTATTTATTATTATTTTACTCTCTTTCCTATCTGTCTGAAATGGTCTTTCTAGTGTACAGTAAAATGCCTTAAGCGGAACCCTGTTGTTTATCCCTGACTTCTATTTGATGCAGGCTCTGCTGCATGACGCCGGCACCGACGTAGATATTCGGGGAGAACAGGGACAGACCCCTCTCCACTACTGCGCCGTCAGGGACAGCCACCTCTGCGCCAAAAAGCTGGTGAGTTCCGCGCGGTAATCAGTCAGTTAGCCAGGACTCGCTCTGCTAGCATCAGGCAAACGGTGCTTTAATTAACCCATCGTTCTCCTCCCCCTGTCCGTCATTACTCCGCAGGGAGGGGCGCGCAGAACAGTAGCCATTCCAAATGGAGTCCACCGTGGGTGGCGTGTAGAAACGAAAGAGCCGCTCACAAACGAGTGTGTAAGCCATAAAAAAGACCCTTTACACAAGACTGCGGAGTGTACGGTTTTGCCGGTGTGAAAACTCGGGTAATCGGAACAAACAAATGGACTGCACTCCTTCCTCATCACCCAAACACGTTCCCCGAACTTACACCGCCAGACGCTGATGATCTTCCCGGACTCCTGAACGACTATCTCCACGATCAGAAAGTGTATGTTGACGTTCCTACCCATAATGCACCTGTTGGACCTGAATGGGGTGATATACAACCGGAAGCACCGGTGCATTAATAGAGTCGTAGGTTTGTCTAAATGATGGTTTTAGGAGAGTTATCTTCTTGGCCGTGCAAAACCGCTTCATGATGTCCCCACCTGGGGGGGGGACAATGTGAAAGGTCTTTAGGGTGGCTATGGCTTCGACGTTTGTGCATGGACTGAGGAGAGTCCAGGTTAATCCGAAGGACGGTGGGGCATTGATCACGTACCTTCCTCTTGCTGGGCCAGGGGGGTGGTCCCGGGAACAATGGGCTGAAACTCGTTCAAGAATACAAACCAGCTGAGCCCATCATGGGACCCCTTGAGTGTATCTCTAATTAACTGAAGGTCTTTTCTTTTCTTTCAGTAGAATCTCTGTACTTTCCCTTTTAGGGGGAAAAAAAACAAACCCGCAATTTTTTTGAAGTCGTATAGACAAGATTGACGGACATCTGCTTGTTTTCTACTTTTCATTCCCGACTTGGCGACAGCTGGAGTACGGATCCAAGCCCTGCAAGAAGTGCTACCACGGCTTCTACCCCGCCCACATCGCCGCCAAGAACGGGGCGGCTGCGACTCTCGGCCTGCTCATCAAAAACGGTTTGCGCCTTCCTTCTTCCAGACTGTCCCACTCGCTTCGCTGCTTTTCTACCTACAAGTAAAAAGGGGACATAGTTAAATAGTTAATTTGTTCCCACATTTTCAGAAAGGAAATGCAGCAGAAATTTTTTTAAAAATTCATTAGGGTGGGGGGAGGTTCTTGAGCCCGGTGAAGAGTGAGGAATTCTTTCGACTATCTACCCCCCCTACGAAATAGTCGGATAAATAAAGATTATAACCCCTTCGTCGGCGCGTGACATTGCAATCGTCTTCCTGAAACCTATGAAGGTCTCGGTGGCGTTTAAAAAAAAACAAACACAGAGAAGACCCCTCATTGCTAACCCCCAAAATGGGTAGAGCGATGCCACCCGGAACCACGGTGCTCCCTCCTTCTCATCTGTCAGTCTGCAGAAGACGCTCATCGTGGCACCCGTTTACCATGACGAATGCCAGACCCTCAATCGTCTTGCGGCGTTCCTCATAACATAACCGAGGGACCCTTATTTTCCCCTCCCCCACCCGATCCGAGTATGTAAAAGTAAACATTCCGCCATGGACATAACCCTGACGGCAGCGGAGCATGATCGGTAATCGATATTTCTTATGTTAAGACAAGATTTCAAAGCGATGATAGAGGTTTCAGAACAAATAAAAAAAAAAAAATATTCGAAATTTTGTCATAAACCCCAATTCAAAGAGATTACATGAGGTAACCGGATCTGGGGGGGAGGGATGGATGTATTAGTATTTGGTCGCAGAACCGTAAGCATCAATTGCAGCCTCACGTCGCTTATACATGAAGTCCACAAGAAGAATTCATCAGTCTATGCAAAGATCAGCCCCAAAATCAACTGAATAGTTTGGAACAATTGATCCAAATTTCTGGGCGGCTTCATCTTAATATCTTTGTCCGTATCGTTCCATATAATTCTCTGAGCCGGCCGCTTTAAAACTAACATTTTCTGAACTGTGAGATCTTGATGCTAGCAGCAAAATGTTTCGGATCGTTATCATGTTGGAAAACCCATTTTGGGAGGGAGGCAGTCTACAGAATATGCTTTTTATTGTAGTGATCAAAATGTCCCAGGTAAACAAACCAATCCGTTATTTTCTGACTTGATGAATATAGCGTGTCCTTTTCCCGAGGAAAACACGTCCATACCATAATGGATCCACATCTTGGAGTCGCCGGTCAAGTACTCTTTGGATGGAATGTTTCGCCGAGTCTTTGCCTTCACATAAGTCCAAACTATTCGATCTAAGCCTCTGGAACCGTGGTTCATCGGACCAGAGCAACGCGGACCGGATTTATGGAGTTAAAATGGAGATGGTTCTTTGCGAACTGAAGTCGATCTCCTCGATTCTGCAAAAATAAAAATAGATTATTTTTTTCCATTCTTTTTGTCAATACGCCCCCATCAATTTGAAGTCACGAAACAGTTTCTAGACATTTCTCGCAGAAGTCGGTGGCTCCTCCCTTTAGAACGTGACGAGACGTCTTATGCCAGCCCATTTCGGTCGGACATCAGTTTTCCGGAGTCTATCACTCCTATAGCGTCCACCAGCTCGTTCGTATGACCTCCAGGTCCGGTAACAAGCTGTTGATCCATCGGAATACGGAAGTTTCTCCTTGTGCTATTCCACACGATCCGAGACCCCCTTTTTTTGTAGATTGGTTTAAAAGTCAAGCATTAGTTTACTATATTCTATTGGTTGTCCAAAACAAAAACCACGCATAAGCAGATGACTTTCTTAAACCTTTTTTCCGCCGTTGAATTCCATCATAATGTGAGAAAGGCGAGCGTGTGCAGAACACTGACCACCGGTCATGTTGGTGTATGTCAATGGAAAGAACGAGAGAACGACTTTCTGTCAGTGTAATGCCCAGGGCGGACTGTTTATTTTACATGTTTTACGTATCGTTTTACTTGTTGTGCCATCGTTCTTAAACCTTTGTCCACCACTGTAGATGCCGAGCAACTCCACTTTCACATTGACTCTTTTGTAATATACTTTTAGCGTTTTTTTTCCACGTGAAATGGATTTGCTCAGATGGCGAATGCTTTCAACAATTTCTACTATGAAATAGGTTTTAAAAAAGCTATTTTTATTTTAAAGTTCAATTAAACTTGCGCATAAAATTAAATTAAGACGTAGACACACCGAAGTGGGAAGGAATATTACAATAAAACTGATTTCAACACCTTAGAGGTTTTTAAGTAAACGCATGTTGTTGTTGTTCTTGCATACCTTGTGTATCACCATGGATCCGACTGACCAGCTGAATGAACAATTTCCGCGCCGTCATTATTAAGTTGGCAAACTCTCCAACAATACCTTTGTGCTGTCGCACCCAATAATACCTTGATGTCTGTTCAAACTTTGCAGTGGAGAGTCTTGGCTACAAAAGAGAAACCCTGTTCTCATTCGTCGACAAGGAAAACAATATGCCCCTCCATTCTGCAGTCAACAGCGGCGACATCAAGGTTCGTAACTTTGTAAATTACTCACAGAAAACAAAGAGAGCACATTTAGAATGTCTAACCAGACCGTCTCTCACAAGTCTTATCGTTGCATTCGTTCAAGAATTTTTGCTAGTTTTATGCATACATTCCTACTCCATACATTCACACTTATGTAAGGTGCAATAACTTTTCGAGAAGTCTTTTCTTTATTATTTAGGAACACTTCTTGGTTAGTGTAGAGTTTGTAGAGGTTGGTACATAATCTATCGAATTATCAATGGGACCTGATCCAAGATTTCTCACAAATTTTGAGGTATTTCTTTAATTGCTCCTGACGATCTGGGGTTGGTTATTTTGAACGTATGATGTTCTATTTGCGCTCCATAGAGTTCTTTGAAATATTTTGATCACAGAGAAGCATCTGATCTGCAGCCATTCGTTCTTTAAAGGTGTAATAGTTCTGATACATGACGTGCTCCACTTTCCCTGCATGATATGGTAATTATGGTCGAGGATTCTTTGATCAGATACAGAGAAGATAATACCTGATGGATAGATATGTAACCGGAGAGAGTCAAGAGTCCATCAATAAATGCAACATCTGTTTCATCATATACCAAGTTCTCGTTCGTACTATTGCTCCAAATCCGCCCATGTTTAATAGTTGGTTCAAACGGAACCTTCTCCAGGTCCGTGTGCATTAAGATGTGAATTGGTAAATGAATATGACTCGTTTGTAAAAAGTATGAACAGCCGCTATACGTTTGCACACAGGTAAGACAGCTTTTAATTCACACTTTACCCACGGATTCTGTCAAATACTGCCTGTCCACTACGCAATGTGTTGATTTAATGATTATGATGCTGCAACAGCTGAAAGGAATCGTCGGTGGTCAGTAGGAATCTGACGGACTATTAATGTCCAGAACGCTGGAGTGCAGTAGTTGCGCCTTTGTCCTTAAAGAGACGAATCACGCGATGCGTGATGCCTACTGGCAGCGAAAGACCAACGTCGACGTATTGTGGAAATGTCCTGGCCTTCACCTGTTAGCCTACCCCCCCCCCCCAGCAACGCAGTTTTTAGCCGAGGCGCACTGGGAATTCTTTTAATAACCGAACTGACTGAAAAGCGAAGTCCTGTATCCACTCTTGTCCGGTTTAAAGTAAGAATGTATAAACTTCTTTGTGGATGTCCATTATATTCACCTGCAGGCTGTGAGAGCGAAGGAACCTAGCTGATCTCAGAGCACGGCACTGAGAACCAGCGAACAGTAACAAATAACCCTGTCAACGGTTGTTTTTTTTTTTGTTGTCTATTTACGACATTTTCTTCTTCTAATGTCTATAAATTTCACTTTGGAACTTGAAACTTAGCCTGTTTTTCCTCCATAGACTTTCCCATCCATTTCTGGGATAATAACTACACGAAAAGACTTGAAAGAATTATTTACAGTGTTTTCTGTGGCGCAGATAAATACGGCAGCCGGATCCACCATTCAGCTGAATCTGCTGCTGACGCTGGAAATCTACAGAAGAAAGTAATAACGCATGCTTAATAACTTCATCTGCTTGTATTCCTCGCACCTGTAGAGTATTTAGGGGGTAACGACAGATGCCGGCATTACCGTTAGCAAACGTTCGAGCATAAAAAAAGACATTGCAACAGATAGATTTACGAAAAAATACTTCTTCCAGTTTCAGAACTTCGAAAACACAAGAAAATGTTTCGTATTTGCTGTTAATAACTTTTCGTTTGTTTTAGGTTTTCGTCAGTTTTAAAATCTGTTTTCTGTCCATACCTTCAAATGTAACTGAATACGGAACAGTGTAAAATTAGGTACACAATTACAATAACAAACGTTAATTCCCCCCTTTTTTTTACCAGGCTGTGGAGGTGTGTCTGGAAGCAGGGGCTCCGATGGATGCCCAACAGGTATTTATGTATTATCTGTTAACCGTGAGATTTATAGAAGTCACTCACGGCTCATATCTCAGCTATCAAGGCGATCATACCAGAAATATCGTCAGCCACATTTAGATGTCAGTACTTTGGTCTACTTGTTTGTTTCTTAGATATCCTTCTACTCTGTACTTGAACCTGTTATTATTACAATTTCCTATAACTCTACTACTACCACCATGTATAGGGCACATTACTTTCAATATGCCGTAACTTCTATCACTATCTATACCTGTATTAACACTATTACTATTAATGATTGGAGCCATACAGAATCAACCAGTCCTTGCTTGCTATTACGTCAGGCCTAGAACAAAGACTGCGACTTCAGAATCTACCATAAACTTCTAGAAACCATCGACCGTCTTCTAACAGGATGCGAAGCCATGGTAAACAGCAGATATCTGCACGAGTCCACTGGTGCATGCTGAAAAGGAACTATAATATCAAGATCAACTGGTGGGAACACCCACCAGAAATCGTTGAAGGCGAAGACACCCTTATCACTTACGACCACCCAATATCAACAGAATAGTATCATATCAGGCCAGACATTTTTACTGGGCAGGTAAGAGAAGGTGGTGCAGGTAATCGATGTCGCCCGCCAGATCTAGTCACGCCAACATTCGGAAGTATACAGCAGAAAAGATTGAAAACTATGGTCGCTAGTCGCCGAACAGAAAACCCTTTGGAAATTCACGAGAACAAAGGACGTTCCAGTAGTTGTTTCCGCAACTGTCTTAGTCAGCAATTACCTAAATTAATAGTTGCAGAAAAATGATTCGGATAATCAACTTAACAACCCCCCAGAGGACATCAATTAGAGATACATCACTCTCATGAGAACAGCCCTGGTCAGTTCTGAAGGATTTTGGCTGGCATTTGTTATCAGCATCCACTCACTATTATTAACACCTAGCTCTTAGCCCCTAATATTGCTATTACCTGTCTCTATTATTTAGATGTTTTAAGCTAAATCAGGGAGCGGACGGATTCTATAAATAATTTATTTATTAACGACTACCTTTTTTTTAAGTTTTCAGAAAAACTTCATTTGCACAAATTATGTTGTTTATATGTTGTCTAATTAGAAACCTTGATGTGGCCATAACAGTTCCTCTCCTTTTGCGTCCAGTTTTCTATATTTTTTTCAAACTAGAATGATATGTCTACGCCTCTTCACTACGCCTGTTCCCAAGGCAACATGGAGATGATCCAGGTTATGTACAACATACAAAGAGATAGGTTTTTATCGGCTTTGCAAATGGTGGACATACTCAAGATGTCACCTCTTCACAGGGCGTCCATGTTTGATCACGTGATGATCGTGGACTTTCTCATCAGGCAGGTAATTGTCTTACAAGTTTGAAATTTATTACGCTTACAGTAGTTAGGGAATTTAATCTTAAAAAGAGTGCGCGCGATCGTTGGTAACTGTCTGTGGTATTTATTAATTGTCTTTCTCTTGCTAGATAAAAAAAACCACCCAACCAGATCTCTTTTAATTCACAAAGTTGTTATTTGAATAATTAAAAAAAACAACAAAAACTCACACACACAAACACACGCACGACATGATTCCACTTAAACTCAATTCTCTGCAATTCTACACTAACATTTACTGGAAATCGTGACGTCAGAGTAGTGCAGTGCCATCTTCGCCAGAACATCCACATTTGTCGTACTCGAAAGATGTTGATGGAAACTGTTATTTGACCACATCACTTTACAACTGTTCGATTTTAGCTTGAAACGTGTCTGATTGTTCATTCTCTCCCCGTTAGGGAGCAGATCGAGAGCTCCAAGACAGCCAGCAGAGGACGCCACTACTGCTGGCGGCTTGCAAAGGCGGAACAAAAACGGTCAGTTACCTACTGAAAAATAGCGCCAACGTGAATGTAAAGGACAAAACTCGCAGAAACTTCCTACACTTGGCGATAAAAAGCGGCATCATGTTGGATACGTTTAAGATTGATTCGGTGAGTGGAAGAACAAAAACTACTCATTAAATTAATTCACGAAGTGGAGGCGCTTTTTAATAGCCTCCATCTTATAGAAAAGTGATAGTTTAGAATGCCCAAGAAAAGATGGCGTGGGACTATTTTAGATTTTAAATTCGTTCTCATTTCGTATTTTTCTAGTGGAAAGGCAAGTTTTTTTTACAATATTCTTTTCTACCAATAGAAACTGTTCAGATGCGCTGAGTTCACCCGATATCGTCATAGCACGCAGACAGAAGAGGACACAGTTGGATTAACATTAAACGTTGCAAATGAATCATTTCATAACCTGTAAATATTCACGTAATAAGAAAAAAAATTACCTTCATTCTTCTTCAGTTTGACACTTGTTTGTTTTTGCATGTAAGCGCAGAATCAGAAACCTGATCTCTCTTTCAGACGGTGAAAAACCTTTTAAATGAAAAGGATGATTTCGGCTGCACACCTCTTCACTACGCATCTAGGGAAGGATACCTGGTGGCCATCGATGACTTGATTAAGCTCGGAGCGACAATTAACATAAAAAATAACGACAAACAGTCTCCGTTTCATTTTGCGGCCAAGTACGTAAACTAATTCGTGGAGGGCTGAAGCGTCTTGCAACAGCGGACTTTATAAAATGAGGTTTTCGGATTTTTTTTCATTTACGGAATTAGACAGACATGTCTTCTATTAACTGATTTCGACCGACTTTTAATAATAATAATAATATAATAATAATAATAATAATAATAATAATAATAATAATAATAATAATAATAATAATAATAATAATAATAATAATAATAATAATAATAATAATAATAATACATTTTGGAGAAATAAATTGGAAAGTTTTCCGTTTACCATCCCAAATGTTTGTACTTTCTTCAGATGAACCTCAAGATCTCACGATTCAAATCTCGTGTAGCCCGTATTTTCAAATCCCTTCAGTATTGTTTCCCCCTCAGCCATTCTATAAATTTCTGTAGAAACAAACAAATTCTGAACGAGAAGGGTAAGGAAGACATGAGGACGACATGACGAGGGTTTGCTGAAATTTCTGGTCGATTCATTTTTCTTTCTCTGCCTGTGATTTTTCAGCCGCTCGCCTCTCATTTAGACCCTGAGACAGACAGCTCCGTCTCTTCTTTCTACTGTCTCTGGCGCCCTCTACCCACACAGACACACACCTCACATTCCACACCCAATAAGTGAAACGCGATGCTGTCCGTTAATTAATAATTAACTCACTTTGTTATTAATATGCTTATTTCTGTAAGTTACTCATCAATCTAACATTAACATCTATATTTATTAAATATATTTTAATTAGCATTCGGGATGTTGAATATGTACAGTTAGAAGCAGGTCATTCACATGCGGGAACTTTAACCCCTTCATATCCTCTGGTCGACACTCGAGCATGTTGACGATACGCCGGCCCCCTCAAGAGATTACGGAACTGTGAGCCACAGGCTGTTGTTACCTCTACAAAAGTGAACCTTGTTCCGAGATTATTACTATTTCCCTTAAAGTTCGCGTGTACTCTTCGTCTTACCAAACCAACTTAACTCACGGTAAGTGCAAAGTTCTTCTCAACCGCAAAGGGGTTTATTGAACCTCTTTGGTGAACTCCAGATGGCGTCACATATGCGTTTCCTCTCTGATGACGTCATTTCCGTTAGTGAATCCGTTATGGACAGAAATTGGTTGTTAATTATTCCAGTTTTTTCTAAGAAGGTTGGGATACCCTCTAATTAGGGATTCCGTATTTAAATACTTAGGCTTCTCTTGCTTCTACAATTTTTTTTTTTTTTAAATCCTGTTTGTATTTATTTCATTAAATAAATGGACGTCCTTTTCTGGCAAAATCTATGCGCAGGTTTGGATATCAACTGTTTAGCATCTCTCTCCTCGAAATAACAGTAACAACATTTACCTTTAAATAATTCTCATCCTGACGCTGTACTCATGATCAGTAATTACTCTTAACTGAGTCTCACCTGCCGTCATGATGTAGAGGGTCTTTACAGGAATCACGTATTCTCAGTTAGAATTCAGATGGTCGCATTCTTCTATTTCGGTTATTTTCTCCATCGGGTGCGCAGAAAAACCCAAAGAGGGAGTGCCCTTCGACGAGTTAATGTAACATTATTACGCAACTTCAGATGGCAGTTTAATTGGACTTTATCAAAACGATTGACAAAATGCTATGCTGATGCGAGACATTTTTCCTAGGCTGAGCCGATCTTAGTAGTTTTCTCTCTTCCTGTAGTTGGTCAGATTTCTTAGTTTATTGTCGTGCTATCGTCGAAAGCGGTTCCTGTATTTGGTGGGGGGATCGTTTGGTCACTTCTGCGAGTCTTGAGAGCCCGAGTTCGAATCTCTATCTAGACTCCCTCTTTCTGGCTGGGTTTCTGTTCGTCCTTCTTCCGTTAGGGTTTTCCGGGTAAAGATTCCTCGGGCAATCTTGACTGGCTTGCATGCACCCTGACCACCGACCGGAAGTCCCCTACAGTACTCAGGTAACTCGCTTGATCACCAAGGGCTGTTATCTTCACGCTCCCCCCACCCCTTTTAGCCCTCTCCTGTAAAGCGACCTTAGACCTCGAAAGTCAGGACAGGGGCTCGCCAAGACGATAATGCACAATATAAAAAATATATGCTAAAGCAGCAGTGTTTTTAAAAACTTTTAGCAAAGTAGGGGACTCACATTTTATGAAGATAGTTCGAATGAAGCGCGTGAACTGATAGCTGAATCACTCAAGAGCCCTCTGGACCCTACATTGATGTATCGTCCGTTTGCTTTGCGCCCCGTCACAAATTTTATACTTTATATCCGAACATCCCCTCCTTAATCATCCCCTTTGGCCCTGTACATGAAAGGTCGGATAACGGGGTGAAAACAAGTGGAAAGGACACCGGAACTAAAACTAAGTGATGAAACATTTTTCGAGCCCCTCCCCCCGTTTTAGGCAAGATTTTAATAATATAAGGCCCCCCTCCCGTCCCCAGGTTTGAAAAGTTGTGCCCCATATCTACCTGTAAACAAAAACGCCCTGCTATCATTCCCAAATAAATTATAATTATCTAAGAACATACTGCAGTTCTCCCATACACAGCCCTTTCTTTGTGTTGCGTGAAATAGAACCTTTACTACAGATTTAATCTTCAGTTATTTTTTCACGTTATGTATTTCAAATTTGAATTTAGAGGGATTTATGTGATATTAAATTTGCTGTGAGTTCCACTCTGTCTTCATATTGATGTTTTTAAACAACTAGAATAAAAATGCTAACCCCGACTGCGGCCGGTAACACACGACAAATGTCTCTGCTCTCTAGGTATGGACGAGTCAACACCTGTAAACGACTTCTGGAGAGTATTCAAGGTCCCATCATCATCAATGAGATTGACAGGGATGGATTAAGTGCCCTTCACATCGCTTCGCAGAACGGCCACACCAAAATCTTGGCGCTGCTGCTTCAGAAGGGAGCTACTCTCACCAGGTAATGTAGCGCCATCTTAAGATTACTGGAACCCCACAAAATCATGGTTTGGGGGAGTAGAATTGTTTGGTTTTAACAAGACAAAACATTCGCTGTTTAAAAAAATATATTAAATAAAAACAAAACCGTCCGGTCTCTCAACCAGAACGAGAATCTCCTGCCATTTCTCCCCCCCTTCTCCTAAGCACAAGCCAATGAAGCTTTGATATTACGACAACGAGACTTCTGTAGTTCTCCGCAACCTCTCTCACTTGTGAAACCCCGCGATTCTGGTCAAACCCTTAAGTGAATGTTCCCTGCCATCTTGATGAAGTACAAAGTATTCACAGCGAGCTTCACCTCTGGCTTCTTGCCGAACACTTGGTCATCGCATTCTCTCTCTCTCTCTTTCTCTGTACTGACGTCATCTCTCTCTCTCTCTGTATTGACGTCATCTCTCTCTCTCTTTCTCTGTACTGACGTCATCTCTCTCTCTCTCTCTCTCTCTCTCTTCTTCTCTGTACTGACGTCATCTCTCTCTCTCTCTGTATTGACGTCATCTCTCTCTCTCTTTCTCTGTACTGACGTCATCTCTCTCTCTCTCTTCTCTCTCTCTTTCTCTGTACTGACGTCATCTCTCTCTCTCTCTTCATCTCTCTCTCTCTCTCTCTCTCTCTTCTCTGTACTGACGTCATCTCTCTCTCTCTCTCTTCTCTCTCTCTTCTCTCTCTCTCTCTCATCTCTCTCTCTCTCCTCTCTCTCTCTCTCTCTCTCTCTCTCTCTCTCTCTCTCTCTTCAATTATTTGTTCAAATTGTATTTTCAGGAAAGAAAAAGAAGACCAAACCTAACATCTTTTTTCTTCTTCTTTATTTCGTTGACCATTAAAAACTAAACTTTGCTGGGTTTTTCTGTTTGTTTTTTTTTTGGTTTATTTTAAGCTAAAGATTTTTTTTTTGTTGTCTCCAGAGATTTCTTCGAGAATACTCCACTCCACCTCGCCGCTGCTAATGGATACACGCAGAGCATGCAGCTGCTGCTGAACGTGTATCCATATCTGCTGGACGCTCCCAACGATGATGATGTAAGTACAGCAGCTTCATCTCGTTAATGCTGGAGGTCGTTGATGTCAGCCAGAAAGTCGTGACTCGCAACATCGCTCAGACGGAAATTAGCCGTGACACCGGAAGTGACGTAGACACTGACGCGTCGTTGTGCTCTTGTATAAGGCAGAGCGGGTGACTATTAATAAGAAAAGTCATCAGTCGGAGTACATCCACATGCAGACAGTAGGCAACAAATATTTACATATTTACTTACATTGTAGGTTTGGTGTGTGTTCATTATTAAACGGAAAAAAACGGATAATATTATCGTTTTAACGGATTACAACTGTATATAGTAGACATGTCTACTGCGAATGCAAAAAAAAAATAGAATTTGTTTTATTGAAGGTTTTATATTATTCCAAAGTAAATATTTTATTTATAATAATATTCTGTTCTATAATCTATTTTAATAAGAATTAATTTTATTATAAATGTTTGTATAGGTCTTTCATATCGCTGAAGCTTTCCAATTACTTCCCTTAGATTATTTTAAAATTACTCACGGAAAAGGCATGGGACGTAATTATCGCTGAAAGATTCTAAACAAATTATATTCATGTCCGTTATGGCTGTGGAAATTAAGACAGTCGCATTAGAAACCACTAAAGTAGATATTGTAAAATTACAAACTTAAAATAATCCACTCTCCATCTCTCTGTACTAATGTCATCTCTCTCTCCGTCTCTCTGTACTGACGTCATCTCTCTCTCTCTCTCTTCTCTCTCTCTCTCTTCTCTCTCTCTCTCTGTACTGATGTTATCTCTCTCTCTCTCATCTCTCTGTACTGACGTCATCTTCTCTCTCTCTCTCTCTCTCTCTCTCTCTCTCTCTCTCTCTGTACTGATGTCATCTCTCACTCTCCGTCTCTCTGTACTGACGTCATCTCTCACTCTCCGTCTCTCTGTACTGACGTCATCTCTCGCTCTCTCTCAAAATTAAAAGGGAAATAACCCTCACATTATAAAACCTTTGAAGAATATCACGTTAAAATGGCAGTGTCTGGGACCCGTGAAACAAGTTTTTATTTGTTAGCAATGACGAAGCCGCTTCCACAAGTCCACAGTTTCGCCAGCTACAGACTGGATAATGTACCTGTCACATCGTTGGGAGGTTTTCCTAATTATGAACGAGAAGCGAACAGCTTAAACCCTAAGCCGACGAGTAAAGGGATAATCACAATAGACTTCAGCCAGAAAGAAGAGTCTCGCTGCGCAATAATTTACAAAAAGGGAAAATCCCCGCGTTTTCAAATCGTCTCCGTTGTTCGTTTCGCGAACATTCATAGCTGTCATCTCTGTCTGCAGGAAACAGCGCTTCACGTGGCGGCCAGGAATGGACATCCCTCTACTGTATCTCTCCTGATGACCCTAAATGCAAAGTTCACGAAAAATAAGAACCAATGGACGTTTTTTGACTACGCTATCGAGAAGAAAAACACGGACGTCGCCATGGCGATAATAGCCCACGACAGGTGAACGATGGGTTTGTCATTCTCTGAATAGACTACAGCGGAGCCTTAGTCCGGACATATCCCGCTGGGAACGAGCCAAGGTGTTCGGATTAGAGGTTCCACTGTATCAGCAAATACATATTTTCATAACACTTCACCCCCAAGAAAAGTAAATACATATCTTTTATTTTAAATGCGATTCTATATTTAAATGATGTCGTCTCCCTGGAAACGATCCGTATCCGGTGTAAGCTTTTCTCCTATAAAGACACGTGCTGCTTTCTCAGTGTGTCACGTGGTGGGAAGTTATCGCCCCTTCGCGCTAAACAATTACAATTATTTGGATTTAAAATGGGATACCGGATTATTTATCTTTTTTTGTTGTTGTTGTTGTTGTTGTCTAAAATTCTGAAAGTAGGGAGAGATCAGAATTACGCGGTTCGATCAACCATCAAGAGAAATGTAAAAAAAAAAAAAAAGAGAGAGAGAGACAACATAAATCTTAAATATTTTTAAAAGACAAATTATATTTTTGCATCAGTTATGCTACTGCGAATGCGACGATTCTCTGCGATCCTATTTTCTAAATGTGTTGGCAAAACGCACCACTGATTTGTCTTATTTGTTCCAACAGGGAAATCTGGGGAAACGCTATTTTTTTCTTTCTTTCTTTCCTTATTGTCAGATGGAAAGAAGCGATGGAAGTTCCGTCAGTTCTGTACAGCTGCCCAATGGGCGGGCTAATCAAGCAGCTGCCTGAGGTTTGTATGGTAGGTACTGATAGTTTACCGTCTGAGAGCTAAGCAGAATTTCTCGAGCTCCACGGGGACTAAGCAGCGAACACATTTCCCCCCGAGTCTGAAAATGCAAATTCTTAGTCCGTCTCGTCTTTCCTAGTCGGAGAGAGGCTTCCCGATGCCGACAGGAAGACTCTTCACCACGTTCGGTCGACGGGTCTCGCCCTGAAAACTTTAAACTTGGGGGCGGGGGAAACAAGAAAAAAAAAACCCACTATACGTTGTGTTTTTTTCCAAATGCAAGAGGGTCTTTACAGGAATCATGTCTGCTGGTGCTGGTTCGTGCCGTGATGTCTTCAGTATGTCAAGTTTCCCAGGCGTCTTATTAATTTATTGTTCTTATTACATAAACAGTAGCGTACCATCTTCGGACACCTGCCATTTCCGAAACTTTACTTTACAATACCCAGCGGGGCCGGAGTAATGATTATTGCTAAAAAATATTCATCGTTTTCCACCTCTTGTTTTTTCTAGGTTTGCTAAATAAGTTTGTCAATGTTGCTGTCAGGGAGGCGGGATTCTTTCTCTCTTTGTCTTTTCAGGCTTTACTCGATCGGTGCCAAACCATGTCGTCACACGACAACAAAAGCAGGAGTTTTTACGTAAGTAAAACAGTCATATATTTTTATAGATTTCTCTCTACCGCAGACTTTCCTTTTAAGGCCATTTGCATACGTAATGAACTTATACAGACTTAAAGGATCTTTCGATACTGTTTTAATTTTTTATCCAGAGTTATCTGGCTATTTCTCGCCTCCTCGAGAGTAATTCCACAAGCTGTGTCTTGACAAACGTTTTCTGTTGCCATCTTCAGGATTAGTCGTCGTCCTTAATTTGTGTATGCAAATGTCGATGCTTTTGTTCTTCCAGACTGATCTTCAGTGCCGCTTAATTTAAAGTCCTTGAGTTGAACTGGGATCGAGCTCCCAAAAATTAGACGGCTTTTAACTACAGGGTCACTCACCGTCAGTGGGAGCTCGATCCCATCTCAAACCATCAGCTGCAGATAATGATAATGTCAATATTCGTGCATCCAGGCATGTCTCGAAAGATAGGTCTTAAACATCGGAGTAATGGAGAGGGGAGCTGATCACTTGTTTACTTGTTACAGACGGAGTACAACTTCAAATACCTGCAGTGTCCGTTATCGTGGATAGGGGAGCAAAGAAGACGAGGTGGGAATTACACCCCGATGTTCGCCTTAAATGTAAGTGGTTCTCTCTCCCGCGGCCCGTACTTCAAAAAATACATTCACGCTCTCTTATGTAGCTTTTGTTTTTTTGTTCCTACCTCGTCATGACAAAAAATATCAAAAATCAAACCTCCCCCCACCCACCGCCACCTAGCACCCTGACCAGGTCTGACTTCCATAGTTTCGCTGAACGGAAATTTAAGTCCTACCCTCTCCCCTCCCGATCTAGCAAACGTCAGAAAGAATATGAAAGGCGAAGGCGATGGCGCTGGACTTCCCCGATCTCTCCAAGGACCCGACCCGAGTGATGAAGTAAACTCTGGTGGTTGGAATCTAAACCAAAATGGACGGATGGGTATAATGGTGGGTGGTTTCCTGCCCAAGCAGCCTTTGAGCAGAGAAAAGGAAAACGGAAGAAGAGATGGGCGGAAGTGGCTTTTGACGGTATCCGTCACCGTCTGTGAAGGGTTCAATTGTTTTCCCTTTATATTTGAATTTCACTTATTTTTTTAAGTGTGAAAATTCAAAAATCTGATATTACGCTAATCCTTCTCTCTCTCTCTCTCTCTTCATCTCTCTCTCTCTCTCCCCCCCCCTCTCTCTCTCTCTCTTCATCTCTCTCTCTCTCTCCCCCCCCTCTCTCTCTCTCTCACTTTACTCAGTTTTTTTTTTTTAATGTACGGGAGCGTTTAATTTCTCAATCGCTAATAATTTGTTTCGAATTAGGGAAATACACTCACAAAGGCGCGGCCCCCTGTGAGTGGGGCGACCATGGAACTTCCGTTCCATCTGTATCCACAGAGGACTGTCCAGGGAAATAATAAAGCTTAATTCACGAGTGAGGGGTACTCCCTATGTCTCGGAACGCCCCAAGCTCAGCCCTGGGGCGGGGGGAGTGGGTGGGTGGAGGGGTTGCTGATAGGAAATCAACCAGCCAAATCTCTAATGGTCGTAGTACCTTTTACACGAGCAACATCAGATGCTACGACATGAATAAAAACTCCGTTGTAGGCGGTATGGTCAATAAATATAATAGTTATATTCCGCCGCAGGTATATCGGGAAATACGGTCGACAGACGGATGTCTACACGGCGAATATCAGTAATCTGGTTTACCGATCGTTTAGTTGTGATTCAAAAGGAACGGGAAACACATTTTGGCGTGAACCCCCACCCCAAGAAAGGAAAATGCTTGGTGTCAACCAGTAGGGATGCAGCTTTAAAGGGGTTAAATTCAAGTGAATGGTCAAAAGAAGGATACTGTCGCCCTAATCTGGCCACTCTGCTTCAGATTCTTCTAACTCTCATCCTTCTGGTTACGGCCTAAACAACAACAAAAACTGAAAACAAAGCCAGTGTTATTGTGCCGATACACAGTCTCCAATGTTGTTACCTTCATGCGGAAACCTGTGTGTGTGTGTGTGTGTGTGTGTGTGTGTGTGTGTGTGGGTGTGGAGAGAGAGAGAGACAATTTACAGGGCTTTTTCAAAAATCGCAGTGGCAATGTTTGATTTCAATGGTCACATCTTCGATGCTTTGTCATTATCCTCACTTGCAAATTCGCAGGGGTTAGGGTTAATTTGTTGTCTTCATCGAGCAAAGTTCTGAGAATCTTCCAGGACAACGCGGCCCTTCTGGCTCTATGTCTGTATGTTTGATGCCACTTTTGAGTACGATACCATCCGTAAACGACGTTCGTTCTGAATAGGCTCAGCAGGGTCCCCGGTCATGCCAAGTGTGGTGAACGAGACTGACCGAGCACTTGTCGGCCATCTATAGGCCGGGGTAATCGTTGGATTATAACCGTAATATCTAGAATGTTTCTGCATACGTTTTCGGCTGCCGCATCTGCGTAATCAGAGACATCCGTTGGGAAAGCAGCTTTGATGAACAAATACAAATTAAGACGTTCCATGACCGCCACTATTACTCAGAACTGTTCTTGATGTATACTCCGCACAGCGTTTCGGCTCTTCCCCCTATTCTAATACATCAGAAGAAAACTTTTTTGCATGTGTTTTTGTCAGTGTTCTGACACTCTTTCTGATTTTGTTCGTGCCATACGCTACCTGTCCGGTCTTTAATCCAGCTCACCGTTCACTTCTTTAGGTGCCACCAACTACAGCGCCTGCAATCGGTCGTTATCTTGCGACTGTCCCTTATTAATTGCGCTTCTGATTTAGAGTGATGCGGAGATATTTAAAATCTGTGTC
Organism: Nautilus pompilius; assembly: GCA_018389105.1. NCBI lineage: Eukaryota > Metazoa > Mollusca > Cephalopoda > Nautilida > Nautilidae > Nautilus > Nautilus pompilius. The sequence continues at coordinate 477,599 of JACATO010000124.1, read as the reverse complement.
CGTCTGATTGATTTTGACAGGCTATGGTAAAGCATGGAAGAGTTGACTGCCTTTCTCATCCGGTTTGCGTCAGTTTCCTGAGGATGAAATGGTAAGGTTATTTTGCATTAAGCTTGTCTGGGTGTCTCAATGGCGAGTATTTATCGTCAACACGAAGAGCGCATCAGCAGTTGCCCACTTGCGATCCTGCAGCGCAGTAATCTAATGGTCATGTGATGCGCTTACGGTGGAAACGGAGGCAGACAAGCTCTTTAAACATCTCCAGATTCACACGAAAGTCTAACTCTCCAGCACACTTTATGTGGTTTTTATTAATAACGAATTAACTTCAGCTTTAATTTTAAAAATACTCAAAAAAAAGGCCAACCTAGAAAGCATCATTTAGAATTTTTATCGAGGAATAAATATAAAACCATTTTTTTAAAGAAATAATTCTGATTTGTTTTTCTATCCCCACATTGTGTACTGAGCTGAAGCCATCCACTTATCCAAAGACGCCAACTGTATGGCATTACAGAATATTGCAAGAACACTGTTAATTTTCATCGAGTCACCAGACCAGCCAAACTACCGCCATTCTTTCATATTTCCACACCCAGCTTAACGCCAAACGCAACTGTCTTTAAACTATTTTCTGAACCCCCCCACTCTTCTAACAAACTGTCGGCGATTAGAACCGAGTATTTCAAACTTTCCCTTAACCGACCATAATGCCCTGCGCCACTGCTCCAAGGTGTAGTTCCGGCGTTGTTTAGCCCTGGAATTAGTGCCAAGGGAAGATGATATCGGATGAACATCATTACATCATCCTTTTGGCATGAAATAAATTTAACATCACAGTTATGGAAAATGATTAAAATAATAATGTCACATTAATGGTCTGTATGTTCCAAAACTACGCTGACAAACTAAAAATTGTTCTAATTTGTTTTCCAAGGAGAGCATACGGATCGTGGTTCCATTTAGCCAGCCTCCTCATCTACCTGGTATTTCTGGCCTTTCTCACATACTTCATTGCTAACAACAATTCCATGGCGCACATGGATTCATGGGAGAGGCAGACAAACTCGACGGTCAACACGAACGAGAAAAATACCATTGATAACTACCCGACCCAGAACCAGGTACTAGCTCGATAATCGAATGCTATAAGATTTTTTACCGCACTCACAAATGTCAAGAAATGATTATAAAAAAAACGCACACAAATACATTCTCGGGGCTAACAGTTAATGACACCGGAGGACACCATTTCCTCTTTGTCTCCCTATACAGCATAAAAAAACAAAACAAAAACATATACTTCCATCGTTTGGTGGATGTATCTTTCCTTTCACACTTTTTGGCAGACAAATCTCTTTAGGCGTAAATAATACCAGAGACTGGTTCATTATTTGTTCAAACATCTTTGCTCTTTCTAAATCGTGAAAATTGCATATTAATTCGATAAAGGTAATTATATCAACAAATTAATCTAAATGTTAACAATATATTCAACAGTATGCATGTTTTTTTTAAAATCAAAGGTGTACATTACAGGTTTCCTTTTTCTTTTAGATGAAACCCATGAATTTGTTTACAGTCTGGATTATTACAGTTTTCTGTCTGTTAAGCGTTGTCAAGGAGATATATCAGATGCTGCAGCAGGTAATACAATACTTAAAATAACGATTTTGTTAGCAAGAATCGCTTCGTTTTAACCCTGTCAATAAATACCTGCAGGGACGGAGAGATCAAATCTCTTTTAACCTGCATTGTTATATCGATAACTCCATTAGACAATCGCATCAATAAAATACATGTCAGTACATCTTTAAAAATATTAAGTTGTAGCCGGGATGAAAGAGTGCTGATTTCGGGTTCGATTCCCGGCTTAGTTTCCGTTTGCTAAGGCAATCCCCCCCCCACACACACAAAATATTTTACGCTGTTTATTCAGAAGTATACGGGCGTTTACTTTTTAGTGTGATGCTAAACAGAGAAGGTAGCAACCTTGGACTTATTTCACCTGATAAGTCGGCCGGTGTCTCAGCTCTGTCGTTTTGTCGCCAGAAGATCGCCACTTCCCTTTGCTAGTTTTACTTCAGACATGATGACCGAGAAATTCCGGGCTTCGCCGTTCTGTTTGCTTAAGAAAGTAACGCGACCACCAGCTCTGGATTATTTCTTAGGAAATTCTTTAAAATTGCTGTTCTCCCTTCGATCCTCTCGCTACGTTATCAGGGGGATGATTCTGAAAGCCTAAGGAATAAAGTTAACCTGATATGGCCCTGGTTTGGGCATCTTAAAGAAGACACCTGCTACAGCATCAACGTATAATTCGAATTAACCCTTCTGCTTAATTTGCATAATGACGTGACGTAAACGCACTGAAGTGTAGTTTCCGAGGACCAAAACAGTGACATGTGACCATTTGAAATCTGACACGAGAATACATGATTCCTGTGAAGACACCTCCCCCCTACCTGTACATCAGGACGACAGGTGAGACTCGGCCAGGAATATGCAGACATCTAGAAGCGACGCAGTGCCAAGCTGGTACAAGCAAGACTTGAAAATAGCTTTTCTTAAATTTCTAGTGATGCAAAACTTTTGGACATCCCCGTAGAAGACCCCATATTTTAAAACTGAAAAGATGCAACTGATTTTAAAGATGTTTGCTTAAATTGTTTCTCGGCAGAAAAAGAAGTATTTCAATGACCCCGGCAACATCCTGGAATGGACGCTGTATCTCTGCACACTTTACTTTATCGGCCCCTTTATAGCCGGACGTTCTACTCACGAACAGTGGTCAGCCGGAGCCTTGGCGGTCTTTATGGCTTGGTTCAATTGTCTGGTATTTTTACAAAGGTCAGTTTTCCTTCCTTCGTTTTCTCTCAAGATAACATGGCGGGGGAAGGGGAGGGAATGCACTCGTTCATCCAAAAAAGAGAGAGAGAGAGAGAGAGAGAGAGGAAACTGACGATAAAGGTTTTTGGCTTTCTTTCTTTAGCAGGCACCAAAATTACACCTGAAAGGAATTTACCATTCAGAAATGCTTAGCTATTATTACTTTTGTTAGATTTGCCGAGGATAATCCCGACCTCCCGACCTTTCAGCATAATAGTGTGGTCGGCCAGTGTAGGTAGCTACTGCATCAGCAACACGAAGATACGAAAATCGATCAGCTGTTGCCTAATTTGATCAATTCGCAAAATAATATCGATTCTTGTGGCGGTAATATTTTCCTCCATCGGCGGTTATTTGTTCCTTTAATTCCTGCTTCTTCTTCTTCTTTTTTGCAAACGAAAGTGTCTGCGGTTATTGATTTGGATTTCCTTCTTCGGAATTAAATCGGACTCAGGTTGCGATGACTCGCTGCCTGTCCACGCGATCTGCTTGTTCGCCATCTCCAGGGGCTACATCGACGTGGCTGATACACGATCGAGTGGCAGTTATCTACCCGCAGCCTGCTCAAAGCGCCTGAAACCCAACTCTCCGGGTTTTCGCTCTTTCCTCATCCGATGTAACATTAAATCACGAACGCACTTTGACGAAACAGAATATAAGGGTTCGCTTGCGGGGCACTAATTACGTCAGAGCAGATTCGTCATCCTGCGGTCTCATCTTCCTCGAGGCCCCCTGCTCGACTCCCGCCGCAACACGTCACGAAGAAAGATGTAACATGTTTTGAATATATATAGTTTATGAACTTCTAACTCTACATCCTCTGTTGGGGGTAGAAATTGCAGCCCAATTGCCCTTTAATTACAGTGGTGTGCAAAAGTCTTGCATAGAAATAATTTTTCCTGTAAATTAGCTCGCATTTTGTCGAAAGCAGTTATCAAATCTTGTTCATTAAAGTATTTCTATATTAATGTTGTGCATCTATTCCAATAACATCAAGCATATTGTTCCATTGTAAGAAAAGTTATAATTTTTAGAAAATCATTTGCATCAGATCAACGTGTGCAAAAGTGTTGCCTAAAATCTAGACAGCTATCTAATCAATTCCAATTATGCAGAAAGTGATCAGATCCATCAATAATGAGTAGAATAACCGAAATTCTTGATAACTTGTTCACAACGACGAGGCTGACAATTGTCACTACTGAACTCCGACCAGGCTTCCTCGATTTTCCGTTTCAAATCGGTTTTATGGCTCTAACGCTGAGTTTAGTCGAGTGCCAAATGTTTTCGTTGGGATTGAGATCCGGGCTTTGAGCCGGCCAGTCGAGGATGGGGATTCGCAACTCTGCCATCAAGGCCTTGACACTCCTGGCTGTGTGCATGGGGGCGTTGTCCTGCTGATAGATGGCCGTCAGGGGCATGTGGTCACACATATACGGTTCGACGATGTCCGAGACGATCTTACCATAGTCATGAGCATTCATTCGACCCTCCACGTGATGCAACGGACCGACACCGGACGATTGAAAACAGCCCCAAACCATGGCCGAATCTTCCCCTGCCTGCAGAGTCGTTCGAATGCAACTAGGATGGTATTTCTCCGACACCGATCGCCCTGAGTGGACCCTCACGAATTTGCTTTCGTCGGAAAACAACACTCGGGAACACTGGGCCACGGTCCAGTGGAGATGGTCGCGAGCCCACTGCAGTCGCTTTCGACGATTGTCCAGACTGATGAACGGCTTCTTCTGTGCCGATCGCCCGAACAGTCCCATGTGGATCAAACGCCGTCTGATGGTGCACGAGGCCAACTGGATCCCATGGTGCCTCGACAAGGCGGTCTGGATGTCGATGGAAGTGCGGAATCCGTCCGAGTTCGACATGCGGGCGATCAGACGATCCTGTCGAGCCGTCGTTTTCCGCGTTCTGCCGGCTCTGCGTTTCGAAATTAGGCTTCCATCGGCTTTCCAACGTTTCAGGGAGCGAGATATCGTCGACTGATTGCAACCGATACGATCCGCAACGACCCACTCAGTTTCGCCATCTTTCATGCGAACGATTGTGGCCCGGTGTTCGGGGGTCAAATATCGGGCTCTCGGCATCACTATACTGAACAGAAATGAATCAGAATAGTGGTAAATGACAGTTTCTCACATTTATATCCTACTATCCTAAACTATTATAGCACAGGATATATATTCTAATTTTTTGTAGTTTATGCAACACTTTTTCACTCGTCGATTTCATGCAAATTATTTTATTAATATTTAAATTTTGACTACGCAATTACAAAATGGATCTCAGTGTTATAAATCCTTTAAAGACACCGATACCTTTCAATTAAAACGGAAAACATACAACAGTTACTAATTTCTACAAAATAAGAACCCATTTTCTACGTGTAGTCATTTTTATGCAAGACTTTCGCACAGCAGAGGGTGAGCCATGGTGGTTGTGGCCCTTTATAACGACACGTCGTCACGTGCACGTTCTGGGGCTTCAAGGTAAAAACACTGGCGTGGTTCACCGAGAGTTGTTGGACATGGCGCTAGTGTATGCGCCGGAGCGCCGTCGGACCGTTTCTGCTGTCTCCACGCCTGAAGAAGGTTAATGCAACTAGTCGGCCAAGTCTAGCTTCTCCGGCTTTCTTGCCGTGATAGCAGCATACCGTCCCCACACTCCAACAAGCCAGGCTTTAGGACAGCAGTAGTCGGGCTGATCGAAGAATTCTTAGCCGAATTGAGACAGGCAGTCAGCCCATCTTCAAGCAGAGCGGACGGCTGCCGGACATCCGGCGCCTAGGCGGAGGCTTGCCTCTGGAACAAGGCTCTCCTTCCGGTCGCACAGACTGCGCCCAGGGGCCTGGAAGGGTGAAACGTTTGGAAGCCGGCCCAGAAGACGCCGAGGTGCAAAGCCGAGTCGTAGTTTCAACTGCCTGATGCTTTTTACGGCCCGGATTAGATTTCAGGGTTTCCTCCCCTTGCCTTCCTTCAACCGAGACGACAGAGCCAGACGGAGTTATTCCTCTGTAAGTGCTGCCGTCTGCCATACCATCCACCACTAGGTTTCGATGAAGATCTTTACAACTTCAGATGGCTTTTAATATTAAAACGGGTGTAGAAATAAAGGCTTACATATACTTATTTTAATTACTGGTTATAATTTATTTGTTGTGGGATAATAAAGGGACTCTTCCGTTGGTTGTAAAAGGAGCGATACGTTTCTCGGTTAAGGTACAGAAAGTTTAGATTAATTCGTGGACATTTTGATGTGCCCAAGTAAACACAACCGCTTGCTACTCCAAACGACTTGGAAGATGCTGTTGAAGATACAAGGTAGCAGCGCCATACAATTCACAAAAACTAGCAGCCGCTTTGGGGGAAGAATGTATTCGTCTTGAACGAAAAGAAAAACTTCAGAGGAATAATTGGCAGCATCAGTATCGTTTCTCAAAACCTAACGTAACAATGGTTGATTTTTCGTGAATTAAGCAATATAGAAAATGGTGCGTACTCGTTTTGTTTTCTGCGAAAATATGATACGACTTTTAAAAGAATGGTTATCTCTGATATGGAAGATTCCTTTTATAGCTATTTTTTAAATATATATTCTATGTCAGCTGAAGAACTTGGATATTTTTTTTAAATATCACTTGAGTAGAAACATTTTTGAAAAACATTTTATTGCTCTTTCAATAAAGTTCTAAAAATCCGGTTTTGGCTTTCGTGCTTTTAGTAGATAACGTTTACAGAGTAAATCTTAGAATAGTCTCGAGGTGACCTTCAGTTACCAAGCGAACGAGCTGCCATAAGCCATCTAGTTTTGTTTTGCTTGCAGGTTCGATTTCTTTGGAATCTATGTAGTTATGTTTTTGGAAATAGCATACACGCTGTTCCAAGTTCTGTGTGTATTCTCCATCCTCATCGTCGCTTTTGGATTGTCCTTCTACATGCTAATGGCGCACGAGGTAAGGAAACTTACGGCGACTTCCTGGTTTATAGTCATCAAGAAACACCACAACTTCAGAGTCGCTTTTTTAACGAAATAAATGAGAATTACAGATCATGTATTTACTTTATTTTGAGCAGCAAGATTTATTTTTAATATTTGCAAACATTTTATTCCTGCGAGCTACTTCTCCGCGATATTAATGCTAGCATTTCACTGGTTACGTTTAATATAAACTGAAATTATTATCGGTGCCGTTATACATTTATCATTTAATGACTGACAATAGAGATTTTCAAATTATTCCTTGCAGTAGTAACTCTGTTGGTCGTTGTCAGCCCATATTTACTTTTGAAACTGGTTAAAGATGCAGGCTCCATCTTTTGCTGTCATGCGTTTTTGTTTCATTGTATAAACCGGAAATGTCTTAACAGCTTAGATGCGCAGCAAGTGGCTTTTCGTGATGATGTACGCCCAGCCGTTATTTTCTAAAGCGAAACTAGTCTTTTTAATGCATTTTCAGATTGAATAACGTTCACGGGGAAGAAGGAAACAAACAAACTTCCGTCATCTCTTCACCAGACTTCGATGAAAACGAGCTTTTTTTACATATAAAAATTACAAAGAATATATTTTTGAAATTACTAAATATTAATATTTTCCGACCTTGAACAAGTAATTTATACTGAAAGAAGGAACGATAAATTCTCAGATATTAAATATCTAAACTGCCAAAAGTAATTAAATAAATATATTTATTATTAATATTATTATTGAAATATCGTTTTCCTAATGCATATAAATCGCTAAACTGTTGCTGTTCAAAAGGAAAAAATATTGAGGTAGCTACATCTTTAATGAGTCAGTAGATGCGGTGTAAATTCTACGTTTTACAGCAACAACAACAAAAAAAAAAATGAAAAATTAGCTTATTCGCTTTCAGCTCGTTCCCTCTCCCCAATAAACCTTTCTCGTCCATCAGCTGGGAGTTTTAGGGAAAATCTTCCGAGATTTCGCACGAGAAGTTCCTGTCTGCGCCAAGTTCTGTCGCCGTTGTTGTGTCTTTCAGAACGCCATCTTTTGCTCTGTTTCTCCCAGAAGTCCCAGGCGTATTCCACTCCGCCGTTGTCGCTCCTTCGGACCGGCATGATGATGTTGGAACTGGATTTCATGGCTTCGTTCAACGAGCCTTACACAGACGAACAGAGGACAACACTCCATTTTTCTGAAACTACGATCTTTCTACTGGTTCTGTTCGTTCTTCTTATGCCTATACTGCTCATGAATCTACTGGTAAGTCATTACTGAAACTTATAACACAGCGAAGTCTATCGATAAACAGGCTTCCTTTACTCGGCAACTAGCACACCGTGATATAACTAATTCTTTACCATTCATCCCAGTAAATTTAAACTTTTGATATTTTTTAAAGACATGTACAGGTAACGCCATAGCTCTCCTGTTAAGAAGACCACAAACAACTTCAAGTACCCCGTAATAGTGAAAAGGGCCGTATCACGTTCGGTTGCGAGTCATACCTGTGCAAGATAGGATGAAATATGGCACTGAACTTTCTAATTTATACTGACCCTTAGAAAAGACTTTTAAGAAAAGGTGGAAATGTACGAGTATCGACATGAAGATATCCAATTAATTACTTTTTATGTATTTGCACCTATATACTTTAAAACTGCGTGGAATATCATACTGTTCTAAAAAGAACGAAAGTCGATAATATTTTTAGATGATACAGACATCTCTGGTCCCCTTGACATACGTATAAATGGAAACAAAATACAATTTACAACAGTATCAAATACTTATTATTACACTAAAGTTCTTTGGTTTGCTTAATATTATATTTTTAGTTTTAGTTTGGCGATGTTTTAGAGGAACCGTAATAGAAGTTTTGAAACTTTTCAGTTTTTGGTGAATATACACCAAAGCAATAATAAAATAGATAGATATATTTTTATTGTTAACAATTAAAAACCGTAAGATACATGATCATAAAGTAGATAAGCTGTCTAAAAGGCTGCATATTAGGAAATATTGGATTCAGTTTAGTTATTTGGTGAAGACAAGGAGTCTTCATGGAATGTGTAGAGAGGCTCCCATCACCGTCATACGGTGTCGCCTTAATTACAGAAACCGACGTAATGCCAGCAGCTGTCGTTAGCGCTGCTACAGTCAAAGAGTTAACCAGTTATAACCTCAAAACACATCAATTGGCAGTTCATTAAACCTGGTGGTGGGAGGACCCGTGTAACTAAATATTAACAGTAATTAAACTAAACCGTTAATATTTCAGAGTTATAAAAGATTTCCTTTTCTTTGTAGATCGGTCTGGCTGTTGGCGACATTGAATCTGTTCTGAAGAACGCCCGTTTAAAGCGCCTCGCGATGCAGGTGAGTAGCCACGCCCACTCAGGTGCGCTCGCACCCACACACATACACATATCGACCCACACAGGTGCGCTCACACCCCCGCCCACCCGTGCTACGCTACCTAGGCCTAGGAAAGTAATCAACAAGAAAAGATTCTTTATCCTTCGACTATTAAAGAGTTTTTACACACTTGTTTTTTTCATTTCAACCCAAAGACTGCCCGCCTAAGCACGACATTAAAAATCGGCACGAAGCTTACCGGAAGAGCGGAAGACATTATATGCAGCCATCCCTGCGGTAATGCGTAGTTAACACCTGTAAACGTACTCTATGACCAGTATTAATTTACAGGAGAGCCGAACGGGTGATATTTGGTCCGTGTGTTCTTTCTTTCTAGGTCCCAGAAAGTAGGCGAGGGCCATTCCAGACAGACTGCATATACATTCTTCACGCAGTCCGCACCGGAAGTGTGGAGGAATTCTTTGTTGTTGTGAAGATATATCTTTGCTGCTCGTTTAAAATTTTTTTGTTGTTGTTGTTGGCAGGTAGAGATGCACACGGATCTAGAGCGGAAACTGCCGCCTAAACTGCTGGAGAAAGTCGACAAGGAGATCTACAGAGTGTACCCGAACTGTACCAACCACCTGCTTCAAAGCGTGAGTAGGTGTGCCTCACCCCCCCCACCAAAAAAAGAAATAAAAATAAAGGGAGTTCAGCTACAGCTTTGACTAATAAAATCTACCTGTAACGATGACAAAGGTTCGGCTGGAAGAAGAAGCCAAGTACCGCATAATGCTTAAAGTGCTATGGTAGTAGTAGCCAAGGGCGATAACTCTATAAAAAAAATGGTCTTGGCCGAAAGGAAGTTAAATTAAATAAAATTTTCAAAGTGTAAGAATCGAGTGCAACAGAAAGCGGCTGCACTGGTCTAAAATTTCGCAATTTTTAAGCAAAGTTTGATTTGCTTTGATAAATGGTCGTTCTTATAAATCACGAGAATCGTTTTTGACCAGGAATTTTACGATGCCTTTTAAGTCTTGCTGATGACTTTGAATTAATCATAATGACAGTTTAAATCCTTGAGTTCAGCATAGTGACTTAAAGAACATCGTGATTTCTCATCTCGAAGATTTCCACGGATATCATAATTATTCACTGCCCTTTTCATTGCTTTTTTATATTGTCGTTAATGTTGACCAATCGTCTGCCTGTTTGATTAATTCCCCCTGTTCTCTTAAAGATTTTATTCTAAATTAAAGATTAAGACGAGAGACCTGATTGAGATTTTAAATATTAAATAATCTAGTACAAAATAAGATTCTTTATCAAAAATGTGTAGCATTTTATATTTATAAATCTAGTACCACCAGATCTTTCTTTATATTAACCACAATAAAGTATTTTCCCTGTTGAGAGAAATCAAACCTCGGCTTTCATTAAGTTGCTGATGCTCTCACTCTGGCGGCTTCATGCGTTCTGTGATATTTTTTCTCATTCAGTTGGTGAAAAAATAACGTGTGGGATTCTAGAACTACTGGCATGTACAAGAACCTCAGAGATAGTAGATAACTGGGGTGCAGCCGTTTTTCTCCCCGTACAGACATGGGAAGGAAGCTTGGCATGCGTCGCTTCGCCACCAGATGTCTTGTTATAATACCGTGTTCACAATACTCGTTGGTAGAGCACGTGTTACTACGAAACGAATCCTAGAGACGACAGCGATTATGTATTATATGCGAGGGAATCTCTCTACTGGCCCCTTTGCCACTGACATCTCGAAAACCAATGATGGATCCACTGGAAAGAATTTCCCAGAAGACTGGATGATCTTGTCTACCACGCCCGTCTTTCTATGAACCGTCCAAGTTCGATGTACAGAAAGTTACACTTAAATGGCTCAATCAACGTTTCCGTTGGAATTGAAGAGAGGACATGGAGTAGGTCTTCTGTACTATATCTGTAGTTGAATGATATGTTGGCTATACAGGAAGCAAGCTTGCAATCAATGGAGCATCGCTCTTGGACTGTTGGTTATGGTGGTGAATCCGTCGTCATATGCGGATGCGCATTTTTATGACTGTAGCCTTCATGTGCGTTGGACCTTAAACGGCAGCAACTACCGTGTGAACTTTCTTGGCAATGTCTCTGTTTTGTTGTTGTTTTTATATATATATATTTTTGGAGAACGCTCGCTGGGTAGTAGATAAATATCCGTGGCTGACAGCGCGGCTGCAGTGGTAAAATATCTCCAGGGCAATGCGACTGAGGTCTTCCCTGGCCTAAAGCTGTCCCGTTAGCAGTCGAAGACCTTAGAGATTTTTAACGGGACGCTTCTACCGACGTCCCACTGACCAAGTATTTGCGGTTTCCCTTTCAAAGTCCCTCGGTTCCGACAAGGTTTCTGTTTCTTGGCGCTGCCCGTCTATCGCGGGATCGGGCAGACCTATTGATGTCCGTTCAGTCACACTCTTTACGGCTTATTTGGCCAGTGGCTTGATAATAACAACAACAAAAAAAAAACTCACGGGGTTCTTACACGAGAGAAATATCCCACTGTCATGCAGCGCCACCTGAACACTGCTTGGTAGATGACGAGCTTATACTGTAACAAGATAGCAATACGAACTTCATTACACAGTACCTCGCGAGGAGAAGAAGAAAAGGAAGGATTTATTTAAAACAATGCGTCCTTCTCAATCTGCAGAGATGAACGCCATCGAACTTGCAATGAACTAGATCGAAAAATCGACAAAAAAAAAAAATGGTCAGATTCAACCAATGCAAATCAGCTATCGAACTACTTGCAAGACCAATGGGAGTTACCCGCAAGGTAATATTTCGAAAAGCTACTGAACAGGATGCGAACTGTGCCGTAGTTGTTATTCGTATTATGAATGGTGACTACCTTTGTTGGGGGGGGAGGCTGAAAGTGATAATAACGTTACATTTAATTGTTTGTATGATCTGCTTCATCTGATGCTTTTCTTTCTTCTGCCGGAATAATTCATTTTCATTAAGCAGTCAGTTTGTTCATAGCTGAGTTCATAATCTTGGTCGCGAATATATAGAATTTTATGTCAGCATAATGCTCAAAAGTAAATACTTGATTAAGAAAAGTTAACGGAAATGCTATAAGCCTAATATTAAGTTTGTATTTATTTAAAATATAATTATCATATCTAATAGATTTCATATGAATTTCACTTCTACATGAACAGATTTTCCAGCCCATGAAAATTTTCAACAAATTTGTAACTTCAATGTTGTATGTAATACTTGTTTTATAAATGACTTGTAAACCATTTTTTTTTTCATTTTTATTTTATAACAAATATGATATTATCAGGAACATTAATGTTATTTTATTAATTAACTTAATAATTGATGAATCCCGAAAGGAATTAATCCATTGGAATACTAAATTCTGGCACAGCGATAGTCAACGTCATCTGGCGAGTTAACACTTACCAAATGTCATCTCTTAAGAGCGGCCAGTGGTCTGGTGGTTAGTTTACTGGAATTCCATGGTTGAGGAGCCGAGTAAATCAACTCACTCTAGATTACTTCTCTGACAGTGCTCCTTCACCGGACGGACGCGTGGGACAGTTTTCCCGGGTAGATGTGACGGTGACTAACTTTCACGTTGCATTGACCAACCGTGCCTAGCTGAATCGTCTGGTCATCACCGAGGCTGACCCCCCTAACTTCGCTGTTGTCAGATGTCTTTAGGTCTCAGAGGTTAGGACAGGGTTAGACGAGAAGAAGAACGTTATCACACCGGACCGACAACGATCAGTAACCCCAGATGTAAGTAGAATGCAAGGGGTACTGTTAATAGAGTTACTGAGGAAGAAGAATCGGTGACAGGAAGATTTTTGCTAATGTCTCAAATAAGAAGGATTTCTTGGTCAGAGAGATCGTCGTTTGGCTTTAATTCAAGAAAATGACATGGCATCACAACGTCTGTCGAATTCAGCAACGCAGACAGTAGTTCATTTGCATCAACGCGTATTCAATATTTTAAATTACATTGACAAAATCGACGCTTCACTGATACTTGCGTTGTTTACCAACCTCTTATAGTCCTCGAAATAAATGCTAACTCTAAGTTAAAATGATCATCACAATGGTTTAAAACTGACAGCATAAAAGTATGGTTTTAGACATCGCCGGCAAAGGTGTGACAATTATGTTATATGTATTTTTATTTTAAAATCATCATGAAGACTTGAGAGTCGTCATTCCTTTTCTTCAACAAGATGTTTGATGTGATTCACGACACGAATTACCTACCTTGATTGCACCATCGTCTCTTTTGTTGTATTGTCGGCCACAAATTAGCTACCTTGATTGCACCATCGTCTCTTTTGTTATATTGTCGGCCACAAATTAGCTACCTTGATTGCACCATCGTCTCTTTTGTTGTATTGTCGGCCACAAATTAGCTACCTTGATTGCACCATCGTCTCTTTTGTTGTATTGTCGGCCACAAATTAGCTACCTTGATTGCATCATCAGCTCTTTTGTTGTATTGTCGGCCACGAACTAACTACCTGGAATGCACCATTATCTCTGTTGTATTGTCGGTCACAAATTACCCACCTTGATTTCGTCTCTTTTGTTGTATTGTCGGCCACAAATTAGCTACCTTGATTGCACCATCGTCTCTTTTGTTGTATTGTCGGCCACAAATTAGCTACCTTGATTGCATCATCAGCTCTTTTGTTGTATTGTCGGCCACGAACTAACTACCTGGAATGCACCATTATCTTTGTTGTATTGTCGGTCACAAATTAACTACCTTGATTGCATCGTCAGCTCTTTTGTTGTATTGTCGGCCACAAATTAACTACCTTGAATGCACCATCATCTCTTTTGTTGTATTGTCGGCTATAAATTAGCTACCTTGAATGCACCATTAGCTCTTTTGTTGCATTGTTGGTTTACCTTTTCTCTTGGTATCATTACGTATTTTGTAGTTTTGGTCCAAAGTTTCATGGTTTTCCAGTGGTGATAATCTATCGACGGATTTAATCTTTCGTTATAAGCCGACTACGGAATGTAATCATTTCCATGAGGAGATGCTAAAGCAGAAAATCAGGTATGAGTTTTTTGTTTTAATTAATCACTGTTCCTAATCCGCAGTAATCGTCACCAGGTACAAAAATATGAACAATTTTTTAAAAAAATGTATTTAAAAGGTGATATTTTCTTTTGTTTTTGCTGAATTTCTGACTGATGCTGACTGCTCGAGGCGTCCATGAAATATTAAATATGAAGGCTTCTTTTCCTCCCTCCTTTAGGATGAAGGAAATTTCCGTCACGTTGGATAAACAGCACGAACTACTGCGCCTGATCGTTCAGAAGATGGAAATCAGAACGGAAGAGGATTTCCGTGACGAAGGGATTTCAACTAGCATGAGTCTGGACGCCATTTCCGAAGCTTCTCATTTCAAAAGCAGATGGTCCTCACCCAGTCTGCGTAATCAGCTCGTACATCAATCTGCGGTCATCTCTAACTGGCAGAAGCATGCCAGCCAGAACTAGTGATCGGTTTCTTCTTTTATTTTTTAAACAGTAATTTTAGAACATACATTGTATTGAATGCGCTTGTTCAGTCAATCAGGTCAACGAGCTGACCACCACACACCAATATTACCAAACAGGCCAGCCTACCATCACGCACCGAGACGTGCCAGTCTCTCACGCTCAAAAGGTCAACGAGCTGACCACCACACACCAATATTACCAAACAGGCCAGCCTACCATCACGCACCGAGACGTGCCAGTCTCTCACGCTCAAAAGGTCAACGAGCTGACCACCACGCGCATTTTCAGTTCACCATATCTATCAATAAAACTGTAGCCTCCATATTTTGTTTTGGCTTTGATACCAACACAACCTTTGCAAAAATTTTTTTCTGAAATTATATTAAAAGGCCAACTGGACTTTTCCAAGTTTAGAATGTGAAATTAATGCAGTTTTTTTCTTCAGAGTAAACATACAACATTATTTCCATTGGCTAGCAGAGCCACCGGGCGATACCGCTGTTTATAAGTTTCAGTCAGCCGAGTTGAGTTTTCTAACCCCCGTTCTGACCTGAGAGGTAGCCATCACGAAATGGCGGTCTCGGAAGGAGACAGGTGCTTTGATATATTTGTTTCCTTCCCCAGTGTTTCTTCATTTTATTTTGCTCCTAGCCAGAAAACCAACGAAAGACGCTTTATGCTGACTGGTTTTTAGATTAGAAACTCGACGCCCCCCCACAAATTGACAGATATTTGTCGGCTTTATTATTCTGACCAGATTCATTTTTAAATTTCATTTCCCCCACAGAAGTTCTTACAGATCTGGGCTCCGTTTGTTAACCCTTGCCGCCCAGAATCGGCTAAAGGAGAGACCGATATTCTTCCAAATGGGCGAATAACCGATCGAGGGAGTCCGATTACCTGGCTGGAGTTTGGGAGGTAAACTCCCAGGCTAGCGAAAAATACCTGAAATGTGCGTCTTTTTAGTAACCATTCCGCACTATCCATGCAGGACGGACGGACGGACGGCATGGTGTTCCTCTAATTCTTAAAAAAAAGCATAGATTTTGACAAGTTTTTTTTTTTTTTTCTATTACCAGCGTCTGGTAGTTTAATACCTAATGAAAACAATCCCAGAATGCACCACAACGTTTAAATGCGCAAACCGGACAAAATCTCCTAAATGAGTGAAGCCAGTCTTTACGGCAGATCTACATGGTGTTGCTTGGTTTATTTACTGTATCACCACCGTTCTGGTAAAAATTCGGTTTCGGAGCATATTATTTGATCCAATCCTTTTTTTTTGCTAAAACCCATAACAAGAAGTGAGCAGCGAAACTTACAGAACAGGGAAGTGTCTAAGACCGGTGACTTATTGCGAACCTCGGCATCAAACAAACTCATCGCTTCGCCACTTGAATCGTAAAACACTTTTCTTCTTGGGTCGGGCCGGAGGAGTCATGAAAGTCGGGGTGCGGTCCCAGAAGTCCGTCAGCCCGTCGTGACGACGGTTTTGACAGGTGCGTCTTAGAGAGGCGGACTGTCTGTCATCCAGAGACCAAGAGCTGTCGGTTGACGACAGACCCCGTTGTTCTGCGAGAGGACGTAGCTTCAGGATCGTCGCGCGTAGCTGCTTGAATGTATGCACGAGGCTTTTGTCTTGTTTCTTCATCAGGAGCTGAAAAAGTACCAAAAAAAGAAGAGGAAAAAAACAGCCACAAAACGCTTTAGTCGCGCAGAGAGCGTGCAAATGAACAGCGAGAGATATTTAACTATTACGCTTATTAACCCTAACCCTGCCTAGACATTTGTAAACAAGGTTTCGTTTGTTTGGTTTTTTTTCCATCCACATTACGGATAACCGTCGAAGGGCACTTTCCCCAGGTTCCCAGTAACCAGCCTTTTGTTTTTCATTTAGTCTCGTCACAGTTGATTTTTTAAAATTTAATAATGAAAATTTAAAAAAACAAAAAACAAAATGCTTAACTCGATTAATTTTCAATGGTGTCTTGACATAACTGACAAACTGTATGAAAATCCAATAGTACGAAACGCTGGTAAGTTAACCTAAGCATCTGATGATATCTGGGAGAAACTTGTCACTAGCTTGAAATTATCGTAGCATATCTCCATGGTGCACCATTTAGATCACTATCAATAGTAGCCATTTACACCTAAATATTTGCGATTATCACTGAGTCTGGAAGGTTGAACTTTTAAATTACAAATAAAGGGAAATGGCGCTAACCACATTCAGAAACTGATCAGGCTATACCACGTACATGCGTAATTTTATAATCGGTATGTATCTAAAAAACACATTAGTTTTGGCACAAGTCTAACATCACACACGCACGTACACTATACATTATCTTCCCGTGTAGTGTTCGACGCTAAATAACTATACCAAGGAGAGGTAACTCTCAGTTATAATATAATGTGCATATAGTTAATCCCTGCAAACTTCTACATATACATACATACATACATGCATACATACCCATAGAGGAGGTCGAAACATTTTTATTTTCATTAAGTATTGAAATACGGCAGGGAATCTCTAGCTCCTAGGCATGTCTGCGGATTAACAATGCAGATTTTCCATCAAAGCCTACGTTATTATTAATCGCATAAGCGAGCTCTCATCTAGAAGCCAACGCTTTTACATATCATGTATTTACTTTTTTTTTTTTAATGTGGGAGGAACCCACGTGATCTCACGAGCAAGTATTCGCTACCAGTGGCTATGCTTTCGTGTGATTCCAATACGTTCTAGTCTCGTGATAACTTTTGATATCCCTACGTTTTGGTACCCAGCATGGTTGCTGGAGAACTATTTTCTGGCGGATAATTTGCCAGGATACATTACGGGTATGTCCGGTAATGGTGTACCGGGTATCAGAGCTGCCAAAACGCTGGGCTCGCTCCCAGACCGGTTCAGCGCTCGGGGGAGGGGGGGGGGATAAAGATGAATGCTAAAAGTTATTTTGCCGTCGTTCATGTAGAACCGACGTGGCCAACCGCACCGAGCTTTCTTGACGCGCACGTCACGGCTCATTTGTAGATCAGAGCAAAGTTTAGTACAAACGGTCATTATCTGGGTTTTGTCCGTTAATAAATCTGTGTCGAAAGTACAGACATAAAAAAAAAGGGAGAGAGAGAGAAGGAGGGGGAGAGAAAGAGAGAGAGATGGAGAGATGAAGAGAGAGAGAGAGAGAGAGAGAGAGAGATGGAGAGATGAAGAGAGAGAGAGAGAAGGAGGGGGAGAGAAATATATATATATATAGAGAGAGAGAGAGAGAGAGAGAGAGAAGGAGGGGGAGAGAAATATATATATATATATATAGAGAGAGAGAGAGCGAGAGAGAGAGAGAGAAGGAGGGGGAGAGAGAGAGAGAGAAGAGAGAGAGAGAGGAGAGAGAGAGAGAGAGAGAGCGAGAGAGAGAGAGAGATAATGACGTCATTACAGAGAGAGAGAGAGAGAAGGAGGGGGAGAGAAAGAGAGATGGAGAGAGAGCTGTTGGGGTAAACATGTTGGAGGTAGATAGTTTTTTTGGTTAGCGAGAATTCCTTTAACCCCGTAACTATAATGGTAGGTTACTTCTATACAAATAAGCCACAATTTACCTCCAGGTTTGCTAGATGACCTAACAGACTGATAGAATAAAAATGAAAATATACTTGTTTATATGTATATAATAAAGAAAAACGATGCGTCATCTCTAGTCCTGTTACCTGAAGCGGAACAGTTTAGAGGCCTGGCGTATATCGCTCAACACCTGGAAACTCTAGAACAAACTACAGTATTGCGCTTTAACTTAAGTCGGATTAAGGATTCGTCTGGACGACCAGTAGCGATACTAGCTAGCGGGTACTCTTCTTTTCCTCCCTGCTGTACAGAGACAAAACTGATTGCAAAAGAGAAGCAACATATGATGAAACTAATCTTTGAAAAAGGGAAGATTAACGGTTGGTTGTATAACGACAAGCAGCCATCGCCTTAAAGATGATTAAAATCTTTTAGCAAATTCAATTTAGATATAAAATTGAAGGGCGCGTACATTCTTCTTCGTTAATTTGAAAAAGGTGGTAAGAAACACTGGCTTTTATTCTCTCTAACACCAAATAGGGACAGTTTATTTGAAACTTAAAGCTGATACTTCGTGTTCGCTCAGAAATCTATGAAGTAAACTGATTAACATACAAATAGTGTTGTCAGGTTTGTATTAGATACGAAGCTTAATGTGAAAACTCCGGACTGAATTTCAAACGGAACAATTTGGATTTTTAAGCGTATTTTAGAAATTGGCACTGAATAAATGTGGCTGATATTAAACTGTTAACTGTGGCATAATTGTATTGCTTCTTACAAAACTAAAGTCTTGAATTACGTAACATTGGTTCGATAGCTGGCGCCCTCTGTTTTCACTGCTTTTGTACAGCCTAATTCTTTAGGCAGTGATGGCAGACTGCGGCTTAAATAAAGTCTGGTACTGATATTTGTGTGCGAAAAGCGAAAATCTCCCAACTGTACCAGACTATAAGCATTCCCGAAAGTTACGGCGGATACCGTAGTAACTAACAGGTTAGATATTTGCTTCTTTATCTTCTCTCTTTCTTTGTTTGCTTAAGTTTGGCACTTTACTTTATAACCGCGGATCAAGAAGCATAGAAAAAAAGAAGAAAGGATGGTAGCTTTATAATTCAGAATATTCCATACTTAAGTATAACTGAAATCTATGAAATATTTATACTTCTCATTATTATTTATGCATGAAATATCAAAACTAATACATAAAAGTAAGAGTCCAGTCGTGTTCAAGAACAGCTGCCAGACATTACGGCAATCTGCCAGGTCTTACTCGTGTATTAAAGACATCTGTAGCGCATCAGGGATTAATTCACACTTGATACAGATTCTTCACCGATGTTAACCGGGAAGATCCTAAAGAACGGACTGTAAAACCTAAAAGGAATTCACCTTTTCTTTGCGGTGGTTCAGTGGACAGTCAAGTTAAAGTTTCGAGCACGAACCCCGGTCGCGACCGGCTCGATCTGAAGTACCTCCCTAGTGCGGTTTCCTCCCGCATCCATAAAAAATAACAAAAACAAAACAACCGAAGAATCCCCCCCAGAAAGGATTTTCCGGTTGGCTCGCCCCTTGAGTGCCGCGAGAAGCTCCATCCACTGCACTTCTCCGCAGATGTCCGGCTGTCCGCCGCGCCCGTTCACCTCGATGCAGACAGAACCTCTCTCAGACACAGAAAGGCCCGCTAATCTAAACAGACAGAGCTAAAGCGGGAGATGTTGACTGGCTTGGAATGCGAGGCGCTTATGCCGGTGACTGACTGACTGACGTAAAACCCGAGTTTTCAGGAATTCTCTCCCCAGGAACAACAACCTTGGAATAGCGTCGGCGGATGCAGCAGCTCTTTCGATATAATGCATTGTCTTATCTGGCGGGGTTAGACGGCCATAGGCTAACAAATCTAGTTTCTGGGAGATTTGTAACTCCTAAATCCCGAGAGCAGATCTACGAAGGGAGGTAACCAGTTCTTATGTTTGACCGCATGTCCAACGGTCGTAGTGTTGCTCACGAAGCACGAGAAGCGGTTTACGGCCTTGGATTTTCTCTACAGCTTCTTTAACGGAACAGGGTCCGATCTCGGCCGGCCGAAGTTTGTTTTCCTTACTTAGTCGGCCACTTTCTTGCAGCCAGATGAAACCAGCGCGTGACAAAAAAATGCATAAGGTGCCATCTTCTTATATAGACTTTCATAAATCTCACACGAGTGTTCACCTAAACTCCTTTCCTGGCAACGGACACCTGCTTTACTCCCAGGATGGCGTCAGCTCCGTTCAGCAGGTAGTTCTCCGGGATGTCTACCAGGGAGTTTCAGCAGTATTCTCCAAATGCTTTAAGCGCGTTGTCCTAGTACCCTAAAGCTACAGCGAGTCTGTAAATTATACAGACCGTCCATCTTACACATTTAATATTTTAAATATACAATATCCAAACGGTTTTCGGCCGGGGGGGGATTAAGATCGGGTCGGTCTGGCATCAATCCAGCTTGTCGCCATGGTGCTTGTTTTCTCTTACTGACGCTTGGAAAAAACCTCAAAGAAAACACCCTAAATAATCACGCATCCGATATATATATATATATTTGGTTTAATGCTGTGATAAGACAACAAAACCAGTCCATGGAATTCTCGGGACAGATTCCTCTCTGTTTGGCGACGGTTCTTCTGAAGGTCTATGACCCGCAGTCGATTTACAGATCCGGTGGCCATAGCAGGTCTGCACAACGATCAATCATTCAGCAGCAAAATTGTGTATAGCCACAATCGATATATAAAACCACATTTCGGATTTCTGTTCAAGAATTTTTTAAATAAAAGCACTTATACAATTATTATTATTATTATTATTATTATTATTATTATATATTATTATTATTATTATTATTTATTATTATTATTATTATTATTATTATTATTATTATTATTATTATTATTATTATTATTATTATTATTATTATTATTATTATTATTATTATTTATCAAACCAGTTGGAAATAATTTATCAAGAAAATCTATAGCATAAAATCCGCCATATTGAGCTCTTCACAGATTTATTTTGAAACGAGGCTTGCTTAGTGGCCTCATAATTGGAAGCAGCAGACAAGCTCATTCCTTCTGTTATATGTCTACCAGAATTTTCACGAATAAATTCTATATAATCTTGGATTTATCTTAGAAAAAATGATTTAGTCATATCACATATATAACTAAAGTCGTCTGTCTCCATGTCTGGCGGCCATTTCCAAAAAAGACCTACGAAACTTACCGAATCAAATAGGTATCAACAAGCCATGGTCTAGATCAATTTACTTTCGGTCCATAACCACAATTATATCCCTCTCCACCATTTTTTGGAACCTCATCCACGGTATTCCCGGATTTCCTCCAGTACGTGAAGGTTTCAGATGCAGGTGGATGCACGGCTCCCTGATTTTCAGGTAAATGGCAGCGTACTGCACTCTGTCATTTAGGGAGAAGCTGCATCATCGCCATATCGGTCGTTTTAATGCCGGTTGGTAGAGAACAGCACGACGGCGACATAGACGGCATTTAACGGCCACAGAACTCGCCAGAGTCATGTGACAGGTGAGCTTAAGGTTAGTCGGAATCTCTGGACTCGGCACCAAACTCCTGGCTGTGTTGCTATCGCTGGTTTTCATCCAGAAATTCAGGTTTCCACCAACCTCTTTTTGTGATATAGCTGTTTCACTTTTGTGGGGGCCTCTGTCTTCTTGTACGAAAAAATCCATGGCGTGCCGACCGATATCCGGAATAAGAACTCTTTTGATTTTTTTATTTACTTTCGAACTCGGGAACTACTCCAGCAGCGCCATACTTTTTAATTTCTTCCTTCACGCTTCAATGAATGCATCACAACTCCGCCCGCCTCCCCGCGAATTATTCTTTCAGGGTTCCTTCTTTCACATTGTTTTCCGGCCACGCCAAAGATTTCAAACTGGCTCTCATCCGGCCGTGACGCCTCGTGCCACCGTGGAGACGTGCAGTTAGCTAATCAGGCCGTTCTTCCTTATTTCCACGCGTAAGAAGTAGCTAGCCAACCAATCAAAGCCGACCTCTTTCAAACAACTTTCGATGATCATCCTGAGTATGGAGCTTTCCGTAGTAAAACTCGTATTCATTTGTTACTGTGTGCGGGCCGACCAACCAGATTGCACGGTACATACATCGCCGTTATGGATAATCGATTTTGAAGGCAACGGTGACATTAAAATGCGTTTTTCGTTTTAAATAAATAGTTTGTTTTGTTTTTTTTAAAAATGAAGAAATTTTTTTAGGTCCTGTCATTTAGTGGAAGTTTTATCGGACATTCTTTTTTTAAATATTAATGCGATTATCACTAGTTTTTCCCAGCATTACCCGAACATTCGCTATATTCCATAGAACCACGGGGCGATCGGCAATAGGCAGGCTTCTTGCGTTAGTTCGTGTGTGGATTTACGTGCCGCCTTCATCGCTGGAGAGAATTCCTTTTGCACGTTTACCCCTACTGGCTGGTACGAAGATGTTGTAAATGGCCATAAAAAAAAAAGAAAACGACACATTGCGGCAAATTTGGCCGCGTGTCAGCTGGTACCTGTGTCGTATAAAACAGCTTTTAGGTGCACCAAGTCCGATTCATTTCCGTGGGTCTTAAACGTCCGAGACACGCACCATTGCCGCTATCCTATCGACTAAATGGACAGGCTATTTCTGTGTTGTTTTTCTGCATAAGATTCCCAGCAAAAGGATAATAGTTCAGACGTAGATTTCGGAGATTTTCAGTAACCGGCCACATCGTGTTCGATGTCCGAGGTGTATCAAGGCGGAATAAGTTATATTAGAACGTACTGCTTCCAACAAGTTTTCCGGAACACCTGCTCCGGACACGACTGTACATGATTTCAGACACAACCGAATTGTCCCAAGAATCGGCAAAACCCCCTGCCGCAGCGCGAGGCGAGAGATTTGTTTGGTCCCACAGCTTTATCTTGATACCGTCATGACTTTAGGATCCAACGAGAGGACAAGATGTCCGTAAATAAGTCCGAAATGTCCGTCGAGTAGATTCTATTCTATCTTGTTTCGAAACTCCAGGTTATCTATCACCCAGACCACGGTAAGGTTGTACGGGGGTTGGCCAGATCGGCAAAGTTGGTTCTCCGTAAAAACTTAGCGGCAAATGAGAAAAAAAGAGGAAAATAGCTAGGACAACAACAAGATAAGAATGCCCTTAAGACTGATCGACAACACTGATTCCACAAACAACGATTCTGCTGGCTCTGAATGCCGCTGAAACTATTACCTGACATCAGTCTTCAGGAAGTTCTATTAGCTAATTTGATTTCCACGCCTCTACTCTTCAATTTCAGCTCCTATTTGTCTAACTCGCAAAACTAGCTGTCCGAGTATATGTTTGTTTCCGAAAGTATAAGAAAACTATCTATACGCCATATACCGCAGACACCTCGTTCGCGCTGATTCTGAAAGTATCATACTTTTTTTTAAAAAAAATGCAGATCTGTCTTTAGATGTCTTGAACAGAAGCGGATGGATAACCGTCATGGCGTAGGCGGACGTCGCACAGAGTCGTGTCCATTTCGTCTAAGGAAACTGGCATCAAGATTTTCGGAAATAACAGAAACGTCCTTAAATTATTGTTCACATTTAAATTACAATTACTTTTATGCTATAAAAGTTTAATTAAGTTTTGATTTTTTCTTAGCATATGGTTTGGACATCGATCGCCAACATTCCAGAGACCAAGTAGCGTGACAGCACCGTTACTTCACTATATGAACTTTACGCAACTGCGATCATCCATTTATTCACTACCCTGCTGACGTTTCCTTTAATGGACATTATTTGAAACAATAAACACCGAATTAACAGAATACCTGGCTGCGAACAAGTTATAAAAACACCTTAATTGTTACGTTGGTGAAGCGAGCCCTATCTTTAGATAAACATTCGGGTTAAGATTACGAATTAATTCATTTAAGTAGAGAACTATGCTGAAAGCCTACGACTCTTAAGGCGGCATTTAATTTTTAAATGCTGGGGGGGGGTTGCGCCACTAACATTGTGATGTGTATCCGCGCAACCCGACGGAGACCACTTTTCGGGTCGGTTATCAGACTTTCCTCTCCAGTCCATCCTACTTACGATTTCTTGTCGGATCCACTTCAGAGCAATGGACAGATCTTCTTCCCTGGCTTTTATATCTTCGTCTGGTTTGCACCTGAGACTCTCGGCCCCTCTCGTTTGTAGGGCATAGCGCATCGGTAACTCTACCCCGCAGTCGTCCTCCAGGCACCCGGCCTCCACCGGTATCTTCACCGTGTAGTCGTCTTGTTTCTGACTGGGGCTGATCACGTTTATCTCTATCTCAGCGCATTTCATCATCTTCATTTCAGTCCCACGATCCTCCTCTTGCCTTCTCCCAGCCGTGCGGAAGGAATGTTTAAGCCTGGCCGGTGGTGGGCGCTGACTAAGCACACGCGTATGGAAGCAAACACGAATCCCACTATAATCTTACGCCCAGGCGACGAGTTACGTCACCGAAACGTTCACCTGAAGCGATAGCTTTTCATCCCAGGGCGGTCTCTGTACGGAGGTAGCGAGCACTTCCTGTGGCCCGTTTTAAGTATTATCTTCAATGAGGTGATTGGCGGGTGAAGGTCAACACGGGTCATTGCCCGAAGCTTAGCTGGTCTCATTCTACCTGTCAGCTGCTTAGTATGCCAAATGTCAACACCTTGTACTAGTTCTAAAAAGAGACAAACAAACAAACAACAACAACAAAAAAAAACCACTTTACTCACCCTAGAGAGTTTAACAATGCGCCCATCCTCAATGCTTGTGTTACATTCCAGTCCCATTTGTTATCAGCTCTATCTGTGTTTTGTATTAAAAAAAATTTTTTTTTTTTGCATTGTTTCCGGAAACAATAAAGAGCCTTAATTACAGTTACCTCGATATCAACACCCTAGCAGTAACCGAACCGAGCTGTGAGTCAGTTGACTGTCGTAAAGTAACAACCAAAGGCTTCCAGCTGTACTGTTAATCCTAAAATCGCCGCCTCATCAGTCCGTCTAAAATCATTTTTATTTGCATCACCGAGATGTTTTACGTCTTAAAAGGGAAGTTCTGTTGTACCATAATCTTTTTTGACCTTTTAACCCCCCCTTTGACAACATACTACATGCTGATTAACAACAACAAAGTAAGATTATTGTTTGAAAACGTACACATGTTTTGCCACTTAGATGCCGCATAAATGAAGAGGTGACGTCACGTCGTAAGGTGCACCCGCTTATTATGAATTCATGTCGAGATTCGAACCGTTGCGTACGATTACTATATGTACGGATAGCAAGCGAGTTGCCACGGTTACAACTACGAGGAACCTCCAACATATAGTCAAGTTTGGCGGGTTTCATGGGCCTATATGGTTTTGCGTGATCACCATTTAATGTTGATAAACCGCTGGCGCGAGTTTTACTCAGATATTTACAAGTCGCCTGAAATATGACATCGTTAATCCGTAATGCTGGGAGGGTGACCAGCCCGCCATACCGCGGCGATAAACGTAATTAAGGTGGGATAACTAATCTGAGTAGTTATTCCGTCAACACTTTCGTGTTAAACTGAAGAAATAAAAATAAAAACCGTAGCACAACAGTAAGATACTTTTGTTTCGTTTTGTTTTTTTTTTAAAAAAGGACAAATCTTTAAAAGAGGGGAAAACGCTAAAAGCAACAGTTTCTTTACATTCAATACTTCATGATCGCATAAGGGGAGCACATGTCCCCGCAGGAGCCCCCTCCACATAGACGCTGTTCCGCGCGGCCAGATGGTTTTTCTTTGATTCACAATGAAGGATATTGGGGGCTACTTACCAGAAGTTACATCCATCAGCAGACAAACGTAAAAGAACAAGTTTCGAGTCGGGTTTCCCCGACGAGACCAAGATGTCAACCCTGAAAACGTTTGTCGGACTGAGGCGCAGACAGATGGTCAGAAGAGTGACCCTTGCCTCACCCCTCCCGGGCCATTCTACCGCAGTATTTGGGATCATAGACGCATGCAAACACACCGGGTGCCCTCAGATCCCGACCAGGGGGGGGGGTCGATTCGGGAACATTATGCCCAAGCGCTCGTTCAGTCGTCGATAGTAGCTGGGTAAACAAAACCAATTTTTTTTCGGTGGAATGAGTTCGCAGATGTCGAGCAAATAAATTCTTGTTCAGAACCTATAGCGATTTTGTAATTAATCTCCCCGCTCCCGTCGTTTAATTTCTATTATGCAATTTGTGAAACAAACAGCCCACTTGATGGCGCCATTACTACCTTCAAGGTTGGCCGAATAAGTGATAACTTAATCATCACCCAGAAGCAGAGGTGAACCAAGAATCAAGTTTGTTTGCTTTTATACATACAGTGGGCTGGCCACTTCACTAAGAACTAGCGGCGTAAAATAGAACCCATAAGGAGCTGAAAATCTCCTGAGGGATATATCCAGTGGTGGGATTCAAATATTTTAACAACCGGTTCTCTCTCTCTCTCTCCATCTCCATCTCTCTCTCTCTCTCATCTCTCTCTCTCTCTCTCTCATCTCTCTCTCTCTCTCCTCTCTCTCTCTCTCTCTCTCTCTCTCTCTCTCTTCTCTCTCTCTCTCTCCTCTCTCTCTCTCTCTCTCTCTCTCTCTCTCTCTTCTCTCTCTCACAAAACGCATGTCAGTTTGACCTGATATAGGTCCAAAGGTTGATCTTTGGGCTGCCGCATTCTACAGTTTAGCAAATCAAATTATTAATTATAATTATTTCCCAAATTAAAAAAATGTCTAAACAATGGTTAAAGCATCACTATAATAACATCGAAGAGACTCTATATTAGACTATATAGTTAATGAACTAAGTAATACAAAGATATATCTACGTATATACATGTTTGATTGTTTGTGCTTTTTGAATTATTATTACTATTATTATTAATTATACATATTACTGTTTATAAATTTTATGATTTTATGTATTCTTCAGTTTTCTGAGCTAGGTAAAAAATAAAAATAATTTACTATAGTGTTTGCTGCATTTCCATTGAATGTTACCATTTTGGCAAAAAAAATAATAACAAAAATTCTTTACCTGAGTCTTTTATTAATTTAACATTTGTAATCTTTCACTTAAAAAATTTCCAAATAGCCACTTGATTGTCATCAATGTCTTTAGCTTTCTTTTGTTTGACCCTGTTGTCATCAGCAGAGTGGTTTTTTCTAAGCCATGTTTTGACCGAAGGAGTGGTATCCCATGAGTCCAATCAGATTAATTGTCATAAGGTTTGCTACATTCTAAACTGTAAGGCGGCTTCTTTTATCTGAATATATAATATTCATTCTTGAAAAACCTCTTTCTGCCTCTGCACAACTGACAGCAATAGTACTGACAATATTTTTAGCCTTTTGTACACTTTGAGGAATCGCAGGGTTGTAGGAATTTTGTAGGACATTTTCCACATAGTCACGGAAATCATTAATGCTGATTTCATGATGGAAAACTTCACTGAATTCACTCAGTTTTTCTTCTGCAGCTTTCCAGGGTACAACAACTTCCTCAATGTTCCACGAATTTGGCTCAAGCAAGTTTATCAGTTCATGAATTTTGTTGTCATTTTCTTGTTCATTGTTCTTTGATGTTAAATGATCACAGTCCATCAATCTGTTTTTCATATTTTCTATCACTGCCTTCAGTATCTTTTGACGAGGAAGGCTAACAACTTTGTTGTTTTCAACGAACTGAATATCCTTAAAGGCATCTGAAGCAACTCTGACATCAATTTCCTTTTCAAAGGTTCCCTTACTTTCTTTGAGCATTTCAAATGCCTTAATGGACCTTTTTATTAGTTTTTCAGCTCTTGGCAAAGTTAAACTTCTAGCTTGAAGGGCATTAGAAAGTAAGGAAATTTCTTGCAATATGTCTATCATCAGTGCCAAATCATCCAAGAAATGCTTGTTGCAAAGACACCTATCCCTGAATGTTTTGTCTCACTAGAGAAATATTTGTACAATGCTGGATAAGCACGCCACACAGCAAGTGCAGATCTTAGACTGCAAGCAGCCTATCTTGGTCCCAGAACTCTACCTATCTTCAGAATTTGTTGTCCAAGTTCTTCTGAAATTTTGAAGAGTTGCATTTGGTTTTTGTTTGATTGGTGAAAGATTGTGTAGATTTTATCCATGAATATTTTGAAGTGATTCACTTGTTTTATATCATTGACAGAATCGTCCAAAACAAGTTGCAAATGATGATTTAAACAATGCCAAATGACAATGTTAGGAAAATCATTTTTAAGTCTAATGCCTACCCCAGAATTGCAGCCAAGCATTACACTTACCCCCATCTGAACAGAAAGCAATCAAATTATTTCTTAAATATTCATTATCAAATCCACCATCGTGCAAACTCTTTAACAAAGATGCGTATATTGTTTATACTCCCTGTCCTTCCAATTCGACCAAATCAAAGAAAATTGTTGGTGGTAATCACAATCTTCAATCTTCAAAAAAATTATAACCACAAGCTTACTAGATATGGTTGAAGCTCCATCCATAATGACACAGATTTTTAAATTTTGTTCAATAATTTTGGTAAATATTTCATTTTTTATCTCCTTTGCAATGTGATCAACTATTTTCACAGCAGTTTTGCGAGAATGAAGTCCAACACCCATGTCAACTCCATTTTTTATTTGAAGCTCAATCTCATCTTCAACATCAGAAAATGGCCTGCTTCTGTTTGCTAAACTGTAGACTGTATTGAAAACTCTGCATGTAGAGGCAAAATGTTTCTGGTTCGTTTTTTCAATGCATTTTGTAATTGCATCATCTGCACGATCCTGTAGTTGCTTTACACAAACATTATGTGCCTTTGATGAAAAATGCTCTTTCATTTTTTTCCTGAGAGATGCTTGCTGGATGGTTTTATCCTTCCCTGAGGCTTCAAAACTGCAGCTTCCCCATTCAATTGACACGTGAATTCCCTTCATGTTTAAGGAATCAAATTTGGCACAGTGATCACAACCAAGTTTCTTGCTACGAACAATCAATCCATCATATATTTTTTGGAACTCCTCATATTGCTTCATACTCCAGCAGTCTTGAAGAGATAATGCGGCATCTGCCTCATCTGTAGGTGGCACAGTATCAGAAGCAGAAGTTTCATCAGTATCATTCATCAAAGATGGCTGTGTTACTGTTACGTCCTCACTGGCCACTTCCTTTGAACTTTCAGTTCTTGGGATTTTTCGCATGAACTCTAGTATATTTTGTTGCCGCTTCATTTTAAGGGCTGAAGTCTGAAATGTAAAAAATTGCTTCACTAGGTACTAGGATTGCTACAATATTTTCACTGCGCAATGTAAAATACAGTGTTTTTCTTCAATGGTAATTACGAGAATAATTTTCATAATCAGAAGGTAGTAGCATAAAAACATCTACAACCATATCTAACAAATATTATTTTAGATACCTCTTGTAATAGGAGTAGGAATTACAAATTAAATGTGCAAAAATGAATATCTAAAAAATTATTATTAATGGCCTAGTACTATAATGCGGGTAATGAAAACATTTGGAAGTGTAACTGGTAGTGTTCACCAGTTCATGTAATTATTTCATAATTATATAACACAATACTTTTTAGCATTTAAAGTCTTGAAATTATAAGAATTAATAATTTCTTACAGTTTATCACGCAAGAACTGCTCAATCTGCAACGTCGAACCAGCAGATACAATGGCAAATTACAAGCTCAAAATTAATTTTCTTCATTGTTCAGCATAAAAATACTGTAACTTTTAAAATAATAAAACTTCGTATTTTTGAAAATTAAAAAATGCTGCGTTTTAAAATACTAAGTCAACTGTTTTAGCTCTAAGTGCTTTAAAAGTCCAATGTGCTCAAAAGTAACGGATATACTAACAGATTTTCTGCAGCAAACCAATGCTAAATATAATTAGCAGATGATAAACTCATTTGAAATGGTCCGTAGAAAGCAGCCGACCATTGATTATGTTGCCAAAATTTGATTTTCTCATTTATATTTCATTTCATATTCGAAGACTAATGGGGGGGTGGCCTCCCCTTATAGACCCATGGGGGGGGGGCGAGCCCACCTGGGTCCCCCAACCCTCTCAGGTCCACTAGTGGCTGTGCATAATTATAGAGCATTTCACCTACTAATAAGGGAGGGATGTTTTATCTATTTTCTGCAGCCCTAGATGGATCATGAGATGTGTAGCAAGAATAGTTGGATCCATGTCTTATATTTTGATGATAAAATAGGTTAAGGGCTAACAACCGGTTCGCGGAACTCATGAAATTCCAAGAACAGGTTCGCACGAACCGGATGAACCCCACCACTGGTATCTATCTATCTATCTATCTATCCCCATTCGGCCATTGGTATTGTTCGGTAAAGAGCGAGGTGGGTAAAGGATCGTGATGGCGAATGCGGCTTTCAAGTTCATCCCGCAGATGCTCAAATGATCTGAGATCCGGGGACTGTGCTGGCCACGCGACATGTCCGGAACCTCCGCCATGTTCCGTAAACCATGAACGCGGAGCATCGTCTTCTAGGAAGTAGCCGTCCACAATGGTACACACGGATCATTGCTGGATGTACTTAATCGGAAATGATGCCGACGTAAACTTTGGCGTTCAACCTGCTTTATAAAGGAACAAAGGGGGCGGGGCAGGTTGTGCCCCAAATCACGACTCCACCACCAGAAGCATGGACATTTGGGACCACACAAGAGGAAAGGGGGTGTGTCGAGTGATTCATGTAGCTTTCCCCACATCTGACTTCTCCCATCTGAGGTAAGGCGCGAGTCCTCGGACAGCATCACTTTTCGACGGTTCTCTTTAGTCCAAGGTCTGCGCGCCCCTCACACCACAGGAGGATGCTAACTCGTGGTTCACGCAATGATCCCCTACTGCCATAGTCTATTCTTTCCGTTTTAATAGTTTTTATCTACCTTTTTAAGAAAAAACAAACTCAGAAATCTTACTTAATAAATAAGCATTTTATCACCAGCTGCTACGAACGACAACACACAATCAGTTAAAAATACCTTCCTCATCTTTCGATCACCTAATGAAAAATATTCGCTTTTTATTCGGAATTCTATTTATTTTGCCATACGAGATATTAATTATATTTTGTAATGTCTCATGAGCTACAAAAGAACGATCGGTCCGCGCTTTTTTTGCTTTGTTCGAAGAGATGAAACGGAGAGAGAGAGAATGAGGGTGAGTCATACGGAACCTTTCTGTGAACAAATTCTAACATCTCAGACACCACAGGTCAGGATTCAGTCTGTGAGACGCACGTTACAAGCAGCAGCTTCGATTATCGCTCTCTGTTGTCTTGCAGTTCTCACGATGTAAAATATGCCCATATATTTGCCGTGACAGAGAGTACGGCTGGTTAAAATAGACGATTTGAAAATAAGATGTTCAGGAATTAATAGAAAAATTTGTTGATTTGTCTTCACGTGTATACTTATTTACAAGGAACCATTCAACCGTACGGCGATCGTGGGCTGGAGACGCCAATACAACGAACCATCGGCCTTTCTTATAATTAAATCCGTTCTTGTGCAAGAGAAGAAACCAAACTGTGGTCCGCAATAATTTTACAACTTTCGATTAACTACTCAGTCCATTAACGGTTATTAAAGATCGTTAAACATATATGTGGCCTAAAAGTGGCTGTGGCGTTTGTGGGGTAAATAAATAATTTAAGGTTTTCTATCAGATTTTATACACAAGCTTAACCTGCTTGATGTTCCTTTTTTAAAAAGTTTTCTTCGGTTGCTATGGAAACCTTCCATGGAAACAAGACAACCAAACAAATGCCAAGGCGGCCAAAGGTTGCATTTTCAGTTAGTTAGTATAAGCCATATTCACCAATTTAAGCAATAATGGTTTTCCGACGAGAGAGGCGATTCCATGATCAGATGATTATTTCTAGCAGGTATCCGGCCTCGATCAGCCGTTCGTTAAGAGCTGGAACTGTTCAGAGTAAGATCGATATAAATCCCACGTCTGCGACTCTACGAATCTAGCTGTTGCTCGTCTTCTTCGAATGTTCTCAGTGAGGTTTCCTCTGGCAGGAAGGAAGGAAACCAGCTGCAGATACTGACACTCTCCAAACAAACCGCAGATCTGCATCTTTCTATTTTATGTTGGGAGGGGGGAGCCGATTCGCCCTCGAACAGTAATACAACTCCAGGTTTGTCAAAGAGCGGATTCTTCAGGAGGAAAGCCGACGGAAGTTTTGAATAAGAATGAAAGAGACAGATGTCGCTCAAATTTTGTCTTTAGTCCCTGGATTATCTAACAAGTTTTAAATTCAAGCATCATCGTCGACAAAAACAGACAAAATCTACCAACGGCTTGGAAGAGAAATATATTCATTCCTCTTACTGGAGAGAGATCACCAGCTCTTATTTCCTTCGAAACTGGATCTTCTTTGAAAATCGGATATGGGTGGCAGTTCTAGCAAGAACAAGAAGTTATCTTGCAAACCCTATACGCGGGCCTCCATCGAGGACAGCTTCACCGATTCTCAGATAGCGACCGTATCCACGTACATCGACAAGCCGATCGATTCCTCCAGCCACACTGACCAGCCAACGACAGTCAGGCAGGCCGTGGAAGCGAATCCAGTCCAAGGTAAAGTTTTGTCGTCTCTCTGTGTGGTGAACTAGCTTCAGGTTTTTCCCCCGCTATCTCCAGATACGCGACTTCGCTTCAGGCGACAATTCCTAAAATTCTTAACCCTCGGCATACCTCCTCCGGCGCAATTGCGCTCAACCACTCTTTCAAATCTGAATCATTCGGCACCGTCTCCATCAATGCAGACAGCTCTTCGTAACGACAGATCGCCCCAGCGCCTTCTGCAACACGAATGTTGAGCTGGTTCAGCTGATAAAAAAACCAGCGATTCTAGGCTGGGGGTTGGTGGTGGAAGTCAGGGAGGTAAAGGCGGGTACGAGGAAAGCTAAAGACACATTCATTTTAGTTAATAAACAGACAACTAAAAATAATTCGGTAATGGCATTTCTTTGACGTTAGTTCTCGTGGGTTAATTACTTTTCAATGCATTTGCTACATTTAAAGCGTACCTCAACCATGTAGTTTTCCTTTGTCAAGAAGTTTTAAAAAAAATACTTCCGTGACGTCATAGTTGTGCAAGGTTTGTACAAATTCTTGCTTTCGTTTCAAGAGTTAAAACGAACATATGGCGTTCTCAAAAATACCCAAATACAAGATTACTTAATCTGAACCGAAAATCACTAATAGTTTCCATGTGTGCTGACCTTTAATATTCATTTAAATCAGTTTCTAGACTGGACTGCAACGTTAACATAGATTAGATCATAACCGATGAAAGAAATGTGGAAACTGAGGGTACAGTAAATTAGAAAGTCTACAGACTTTGATGTTGTAATGTCTTAAACTGATGAGAACGATGATTTCGGTTAGTTATGGAAGAGTTATCTGGAAAGAATAGAAACAAAAACAAAGCCAAACCTAAGTAGGTTGAATAGCACCGGTGTGTAAACAAAATTATTCAATAAAATAAGTCATAAAAAAGTCTTCAATAAAGCTTGAGAAAAGCTAATGCTTAAGAGATTATATATAAAAAATAATAATAGGTACACATGGCAAATGTGTACAATGTATTTGTTGTCTAGAATATGCAATGTGCGTGATTGGAATTTTTACATTAAAAAAAAAGTCTGTTTGACAATTGTTACTGAGCAAATAAAAAAAACTGGGATTATCAAATCTTACATTATGCGTCTTTAAATATCTAATGGATTCAAAATTATGAACCTAAAAAGTATTCTTTCTTCTTTAGGATTCCAAGTTGATGGGGCTCTTCAAAGTTAGGCTTCCACCATGTTGTACATCATAAAACAAACATAGACCTGTATTGTGAATGGAGTTCTAACTTTATTAGATGACTCACCTGATGGCTACAGAGAATAACTGAAAAAAAGATAAATCTCCACTGGAGAAAAAGCATCACGTTTGTTGCATTAAGAATTTATTCCTATTGTCGTCTAGCAACAGCTGTTCATGCAGTGTTTGCTTAAATATATTTTGCACTTTGAAGAAATTTGTATCTTTAAATAATTTATCTTAGCTAATTACATGGCAGCAGAAGAATCAGAAAATGTAGTGACAATCAGACAACAGATTCTGAGCAGCTTTCCTTTGCTAAATCAAAATGCAGC
Source organism: Nautilus pompilius (assembly GCA_018389105.1). NCBI lineage: Eukaryota > Metazoa > Mollusca > Cephalopoda > Nautilida > Nautilidae > Nautilus > Nautilus pompilius. The sequence goes on along the minus strand of JACATO010000124.1, from coordinate 442,955 downwards.
TCTTAAAGGTTGATGCCAATAAAAATGTCCTTACCCATTGACTGTTTTTATTTTTAAAATCTGACAGAATTTGAGGAAGAAATCTGACTACAGAAAATTTTGCTATTTAATCACTGTCATCATTATTATTATTGTGTGCTTAGAATGAAAAGCAGAATTTTCTTTTTTTTTTAATAGAATTTGCTGAACTTCAGAACTCTGGATTAATGGTGACAAACAGGTGTGGATTATTGTTTTAAAGTAAAATAAATGGCAGCATTTGAATAGTCCTTTTATCCAGGTGACAAAGTTATAAAATATATACATTCCTTATCTTCAATGGTCATGTCAAGGACTTTGAATTAAGTTCTTTAATAAATACCAGTTGCTTTTGTAAAGAACTTTATTAATTAAAATCTGTTGAATAAGCATTAAATTAAAAACACAAATATACTGAGTTTGTGAAATTTGTTCTATGCACTGATTAGTTATAAGAAACCATTAAAAAAATACATGTACACATCTAAATAGCACTACTCGATGGCTGCTTTGAGAGAGAACTTTTGGAACTGCACATTGCATGAAGATGATTGATTGCCTTCAAAACCAGTGTAGACGGACCAACAAAGAAACACTGCAGAGAGTAGGAAGATTACTGTCTTGTCCGTCTTCAACAAGAAATTTCACATGCGCACAGACACACACTGGAGTATGGAATTTTTCCTTTGTTGTGGCTTTACAAATCAGCCAAGTCGATGAAAACCAGGTTTTTTTTCATTTGCAGAATTCGCTAATGAAATCAGATTAAAATGAATTCTTGTGTTGACAAAAACTGCAAACACTTACAGATTTTTAAAATCATTTTTTTTCCCCCTCCTCAGTTTCATATTTTGAGCTTAAAGGAACACCAAAGTCTGTTGGTATGTGGATTTACTTTACTCTGGAACTAAAACGTTACGACGACTTTCCTAACGAACACCCAAGAACATCGTGCAAGCTGCAACTGATTCTTGCTAATATTTCAGCTTCTCCTAAATAAGATTATTGTAGCTAATACTATTAAAATGAAACCAAACCCATACAAAATCTAAATTAAAACCAAACTTTGCATAAAACACTTACACCAAATTTGTTTTAAAATACTATTATTTAGTACTAATAACAAGATTTTAGTTTTTAATTTACCTCATTTTAACTAAATAATAAATTGTTGCCTGATGAAAAACACTAGATATTTTTTAAATTTGGATGTTTTGTCACTAACACTCCTAGTTGAAATGTTAAATAATCACCAGAGAGTCAGCATAAATGCATTTCTTTTTTTGAGATTTGCTGTTCAGTAAAGCTTTTTTGCTTCTGCTGATGCTTTGTCGTAAATCAGTTTCAACAACAAAGATAACATCTCTACAAGGAAAACCACCCTGATGAAGCATAGTGCTGTGGTTATCTGCTAGTGTTTTGACTATCCTGTGCCATGAAGGGGCCAGTACTTCTGACTTCAACAGGGAAATCCCACACAACCAGCTGGTGAAGAAGAAATAAATGCACACCAAACTGAACTGACCCCAACCAGGGATCAGGCTTGGGCCTACAACCATGGAAGTCCAGTATTCCAACCATTGGAACTACTGGCCACCCAAATCTTTTCACATGCATATATTGGCTATGCTGGATTTTTTCACCTTAGTTCCTTGCTGCATGGATGCAGGTTTGAAATGATAACATTCAAGATCAGCACTCCAAACATCTGAAATCCTACATAAGCAATTGAACTGGTATCAACATATTTACCATAACACATTTCTCAACAGATATTAAAATCACTATTCATTTTACAGTTTTACACATATTTTCTCTATGCAGAAAGCCCCATCTTCATATTTACATGGCAGATTCTTTACCAATGAGCTGCCCTTAGCCAGTTTGATGCAAATGTTACCAAAAAGGAAAGCCAGGTGGTCACTCTTTACTGAGGCTGTTGACATTCCCTAGGTCGTTGTTGTGGAAGCATCTGAAGCGGTGATATCTGAACAAATCGCATCACACAGATTTCAAAACGTCTTTTGGTACAAAAATTGAAAATTGAAAAATGAGAAGGTCAAAGGCATTTGAGTTTTCAGTACTACACAGTACAAATGCATACTAAGGTATGAAGATATAGTCCCAAGGCAATACAACATGGGAAGCAGGCAGCACACATGACCAGTTCTGACTCACCGATGAAGCGTTTAACTTCATCAGTACGAAAGCTGCTCACCTGACTGTCTTCCTTGAACGTCACCAGTGCTGTCGCAGGACTGATCGCGTAGTAATCAGAGTTACTTCTTTCGTTTTAATAGACATTATTAACGCTTTACTCGAGTTTCTACCTACGAAGTTGTGGAAGAGATTTTTCAATAATTTCTCACATGAAGCACCGAGAATTAAAAAAGAGGGCGGCAAACGGCTTCTCTCCGCTCATGGGAGATTCTCGAACAAGGAAGGAATCTATTTTTCTGCAATGAACTGGGGCTTTTGTACAGACAAGGAAGTGACCACCTGGCTGGTGTTAGAAAAGAATTACACAGCAAAATTTTATTTATTTAAATTATCTAGGTCCTAATTATTTAGAAATATAGATCACTTCTTACAAGATCTAAATAAATTTTATACTACTCTATAATAACCAAACTTTCTTATATTAAGTAAATTTCCATTCAAGTCAAACAATTGAACTGCTTGTGATTTTTATGAATGAATGAATGCATAAATTGTAGGTATCATTAATGTTCTAGTACAAAAAAATAAGTAATTTTATAGATGTCAATAATTCTTAGTAATTGTCTCTAATGTTAGGAATACATCTTCCATCTTCTTTCTATATACACAATAGTAATATAGATTTTAAAATCTGATTTATATTCTCTATACTACAGCAATCTGCAACTGTTGGTCTTCATTTCGTTGTTAGTCTTATTTAAACTGCTATAGCTTTGAATTTGAATGTATTACATCAGTAGAGTATTATTCTACCTACCTGGTATTTTTGATCATATGTAAAACACCAAAAACACATTCAAGAATGGCTGGACACTTTGAGTTTTGAAATAACAGAGTTTGGAGCAACCTATTCTTCAAACATTTAAAAACTCTTCCGTAGTTGATACAGAGTTATTTCCCTTTTTTGTTGCTAAAGTTAACTTTGAGGATTTACTCTTAAAAGTTTTCTTGAAAATAAAACAATTTGATTTGGTGAAATGCATGTACAATGAATCCACACAGTGGAACTAATAGTATGTGGGGAAATAGGGATGCATTCCCAACATCTCCCTAAGTCCCACCAAGTTTCACTTCTGCCATGAAAAAAGTGTACTCACCAATTTTGAGATGAGTTACATATGGAGACAAGATGGTGTTGAGTGAGGGTGAGGTATCAGTTGAAGCAAGCAATTGGTGATGGGTCAACACGGCCCAACTCCAACTTGTCATTGGCAGCTGTTTGTGGCAATCAACTGGATAGCTCTACAGAGTTATCAGGTATCTTCAATAAGCTGTAACAACTCCATGTGCTAACTGTTGTGGAGGTAACCTGGAAATATTTGGTGTAAGATGGACTGCTTCTTCTTGTAGCTATCCTCCCAAAAACTGCAAACACTTGAAATTTGGGTCCAGATTCACCAATCTGGACCAGCTTATCAGGTAATGAGAATCAGTTAGCCAGACCCTTGTCATCTCATGCACTTCCACACTATCATATCTCCTCCAAAATCTCCAAGAAAAATTTCTACTGATGATACATAAGCTCAACATCTACCTTGTCTAAATCCTTCCCCTCCCACATTTTGGCCAAGCTTCACAAATCCTCAAGTCACCAACACTTCTTCCACAATTTGTTCCTGGTGCTGGTCCGCACCTTATCTCATGCACTCTTGATGCTGTTAATGGTATGCCACATGTTGCAGTTTTTTCAGAATTGTTTGTTTGTTTAGTGGGCCTATCTGTAGCAATCAGCAACTGAGGTAACATCCACCTCAGTTAATACATTTTAAAAATTTACATGACACCTGATCCATGGACATTAAGGTGACGGTGGTGTCAGAAACATCACTTTAAGATTAGACTGACGTTGTAAACCAAGAGTAAAGCCTTGAAAGAAGTGTTAGACAGAAGGCAGTTTTTTTCCACCATGCTGTAGAAATATTCATGATCATTCATCAAACAGTCATCTAGTCCCTTTTGCTTGAACTCCAGTGAACTGTTAGGGAATGCTGATTAAGACCTTTAAAGAGACAGGGATTCTGAGATGGTAAACTAGTAAGTTTACATTTAAAATCACCTATGGCACTACTACAAAACAGGAATCACCTATCTTCCATTGACCTGAAGCCTGAAACAGACATTTCTTCTTATGAATGTTCTTTCAGACATATGCTTCCAAAATAAGCCAATTTTATTAGCATTACATACTTTCTATGGCAAGTATCCTTCAGCTTCTATGAAGACCTTCAACTCGTCCAGGAATGTATCAGCAGCAGCTTCTCTAACTTTGATGTTAAGATTATCTTGGTAGTTGATGAACCTATAAAACCAACCTTTACTTTCTTGGAAAAGCTCATCACTTGACACGATAACTTCTTTTTGCTCTAAGCTCTAATAAAGTTTTAAAGCCTTTGAATGAATCACATATGACATAGGTATCTGCTTCTAATTTTGAACTCCTCCCACCCATATCGCCAATTTCCATTTTCTCAACCAAAGGATGTTTCACCCTTGCTGTCTTCCTTCTGTATTATCTTTTCTAAAGTTTAGTGTTACAATACTTAGCTGACTAGGTTCTATAGGTTCAGTATAAGCCTTTTCAAAAAATAATGAGAAAAAAAAAAAAAAGATGGGTAGCAGAGCTGCCAAGACAGGTAGGCTATGCTATGGATTTGCTTTGTAAGAAATAAGACAGATGAAACTATAAACACACACTTCTCTACCATATCATTAAGATTACGTCAGGTCAGCAAAAATGATCCAAAACATCAATACAAGTTTTGCATGACCTACTCACAAACCAAATAAAGCCCGAAGTTCCCGAATACAGATTTCCCATTGCTAGATCCTGATTTGTTCCCAATGAACATCTAAGATGAAATATTTCAAATGTAAAACAGCCCTGCGAATGTATTCAATCTGATAGTAAAAACACTTCAAAATAACCCCCCCCGAAATATATTATATAATGTAAGCTAGTTATTAAAACGAAGGGAGGTAACTTCAATGAGTCAAAGATTTGAAATGATTTACAATGAAAATTCAATTTAAAAATTTTGGAATAAATGATATATTTAAGCTTTGAAAAATTAAATTAAATTTCAGGGCTGCTTCCATAATTTTGGAGGAGACTGCACATGTAGAACAATTTTTGGTCATTTTAACTAATTGAATAGTTAGTAAATCTGAAAATCTTGGAATTTGGGCAACTCAGAAATAAATATTTTCTATAAATGTTACTTCATTGATGATTCGCATACGTTTTTTAGAGTCTGCTACATTAAAATTTTGAGAAATGTTTAGAATAATTTTTACTGCTAACAGTAAACAACAGAGTTATAATCATGATGATTTTGGATCAAGTAAGTATTATTACCAATACTTGAAAAAATCTAAAACAGATGTCTGCTTTATTCCTCATTAAAGACAGGTTATATTTCATCTTTTATGGAAATAGATATTCCAATGTTCCAAAAGCAAATGTGTAATTCTGAAACTTATGTAAATTCTACATTTATTTTTTTATAAATCTCAACAGATTAGGAACAGAAACATAATATACAAGTTACACCTACCTCATTTCACAAGCCACAAGATAAAAAAGAAAAGAAGACCAGACACGAGAAGAATAATTTCCTTTTTTATTTCACATTAAAAAATATTCAGCTCCAGTGAAAATTATTAAAAGTTCCTGAAATAAAGTGTAAAAAAATAGTTATGATTCATTGAAAATAATATTAATTTTTAAAATATGGTTTGTTCTTTTATGATTTTTAACAAACCAAAACAAATAGTATGTACATTTCACAGAATCTCCATTAAGTTCTAGTGTACTATTCCTAACCAGATATCTGCTGTAACTACAATGATTTCCAAAAGTTAGATAGTTAACGTTTTATTCTCCAAATGTTCAACACAAACCCCTCACAGACCCGAGGTAGAAGAATGGCTAAATGTGCAGAAAATTAAAGCTTCTCAGCTAGAGACAATTCCAAATGCATGGAGATATCGTCCAAAAACCAGTTCAAGATTAACCATAGATCACAACCCAGCAGAACTTCAACACTAACCCAACTTGTCTTTGATCTCTATGTAGCTGTATGAAAAGAGGCTCTATGTACATCCCCTTGATACACTGCTATAAACAGAAGTGGTTTAACTGATACCGTGAACATGTTTGGACACCAAATCACTGGATCCATGTTCTCTTCTAGAGAGAATGTAGAAATGCAACCAGCCCACAAACATCATGGAAAGAGATAATTCTACCTGTGGTGGTGAAGATCTGCATAAACCTGCAGAGATGAGATTCTGGATCCCTGTGACATACAAAGGAGCAACTGAAGAGAACTTCATTTTAATAGATGATAACACTCATCCACAAAGCAAGTGCAATCTATTATCTTCACATTGCCTGTATTATATGCAGGAGAATATTTGGGATGTTTTAGGCAGCATGTTGGCTTTCTCAAAAAACTAAACATTCTTCTGATAAGACAATAGACTTTTCTGCCATGACTCATGTATTGCTTGCCAGAGAGGGTGGTGGTGGGAAAAAAGAAATCACATCCCTATTGGCTAACTCATTCATTTTTTTTATTTTTACATTGTTAGAATTCCTTCACGTTTTCCTTTACATGCCTAAAATTTATTTGTAATTAACATATTTCCTTGATAAAAGTTATGAGGAGTTTGTGTTGACCACTTGTTGAATAGAACTTTTAACATTTTGGAAATATTTTTTATTTCGATTGTTGTTTATATTTTGAAAATCAGCACAGATGAAAATATTACTTTTTTTTTCACCTTTGATAAAAAACAAACGAGTGAAGAAAAAATTGCCTTGGGAATTTATACAAGGTTAACTAAAGAAAAGTAGAAAGATGTAAACTAACTACAGATCCATTTACACTTTAATATCTCAGCTGCTGAGATACTTGTTTAAATACAGAGTTGGCATCCCTAATATTAACACCATTATTGCAATGAGTTTCAATTACCTTTGTTAGAAGTAGAGAAAAGAGGGGAAAATCAATAGTTTGTGTGGTGCTGTGTGTGATTACTATTTGAAACAAATATTTTCATTAGCTATAAAATCATAGGTTACAAAAAATAGTGTTGCTGATAAGCAACTTTGATGTGAATAGTCAGCTGCCAAAGTGAAAGGCTTTCTATAGCATATAAAAATGGCTTGACCCAATATTTATGGTCATTCCACGTTAAATCATCAAGTGTGCCTCACCTCACCCTCTCAGATTTTGATAAAACTTCTACTGCATGTGCATTGGGCTACCCCAAGTAGGCTTGTAAAGCTGTAGTCCCCAATTCACACAGTTCCAAAGATGCAGACCCTTAACTATATGTACTCTGGTTCAAAACGATGCTTAATTTTACACATGACAAAATCCAAATTTTGTTGATCAGTAGCTGCAACAAGATATATATTGCCATGAATCATAAATTTATAAAAATGCTTCTTTAACATTCCAAAAAAGGTCGTCAGAAAGGGACCATGATTATTATTTTTGTCACAAATTAGATCTAGTGTAGTGTGTGAAGCCATATTTGGTGTCTAGCAACAGCTTGCTACTTGTTACAGAATACCATCAGAACACAGGATGACCATTCTACCATTACCTTCTATAGAGATCTACAAAGATCCCCTCACTGAATATACAACCAAAAAATACAACTTGTCAAAAATAGGCACATGACCCAGTGAATAAATGTCTGTAAACTACATGTATGAAATGCCCACATTCGGTGTGTAAATAATCACCAAAAAGCATGAGTAGCCATCTCACTTTTAAGGCATGAAAACCAGGCAAAAATGTATGCTGCTATTTGTGTTAATGCATGTATTTTGAAATCATCACAATCATTTTAGCCTACCAAAGACTGAAGAATGCTCATACTCTACATTCTGATTGTATTCCAGATGAAGATAATAAAAACACATTCAGCTTGGTAAATATTTATTTCCAAATATAGCTTCACACAGTGTCATAATGTTACGTACATTATGGATCTATGAAAAAATGTCACAGACCATATGACATCATTTTTGGAATGTACATAAAAACTGTTCTGGAAACTTAAGATACATGGCAACAGCTGTCTTATTCTTGCAGCTACTGATCACTGAAATGTGGATTTCATCACATGCATAAAATGAAGCATCATTTGGAACTAGTAAGAGTTGGAGACTACAACTATAAAAAGCTTCCAATGGAAACTCGATGAACCTTCAGTAGGTGTTTCCTCAAAATATGAGGGGGCAAGGTGAAGGGCATGCTTGATATTGTGTGAAATGACTCTTTACCAACAACTTTAATAGTTGAACAAACATCTGAAAATAAAATGTCTGACTTACTTTGCTATAATATTGTCTCGTTTTGCCAACCTGGTGATACAATCATCAGATTCACCCTGAAGAAGAAAATGACCATTAAACTAATTTTAAAAAAAGACACACACCTTATACCTTCCTCACCAGAGAGGTAGAAAACAGAATCCCATGAAGCATTTCTCCAAGCAGCTAAAAACATAAATATGAATGAAGGTGCCTGATTTACTAGTTGTTAAAATAATTTTTTAAAAATTGTATTTTGAAGCTTTAGCAGTATTTTATGACTAGTTTTACATAATACTGTATATAAACTTTACTGAAATAACTGTAAATGATTTTAACAAGGCTTATAATTAGTCCACACCAATTATATTAATATTCGTTCAGTTTCTCCTGCAATGTTGTTACAGGTGCAATGAAAATACTTAGTTAATTATAATGCTACATCCACTTAGTTCAGTAGATCTAAGGCACCTAACTCTTTTCTGTAGAAACTGGCTTTGTCTGTTGTCATTTGGGTGTGCTGTTCATTTTATAATTCCAGTAACTTTCAATGCAGTGTATAATGCACAATTTGTGTTAATTGATTGGTCAGTCATGCATCCATCAGCTGTTGTCAATTACTGCACAGTTTGCACATTTCCCAGATGTTTCATGCATCAATAGCAAAGGAAACTAAGCAGTCAAAGGCAACTATTGCAGTTTATATTAATTTGTTAATTACTCATGCATGCAAGCAATTCTAACTCTGAAATTAAATAAAAATTTCTAAACTTTTTTCTCCTGGAATACACTATTACCTCCAAATTTTTGGAGTGGTAGTGTATAGCCTTTCTACTCTTGAACTTACCATTTTTCGAAGAGCTCCCAGTATTGAATAGGTTTTATAAGTTCCTGACAACCTTCCAGTGGTTTCATCGACCTAAAGATACAAAGAAAATATCAGATTCACTACAAGCTTTCAAATTTTTAAAAAAATTTAACTTAACACGGAAGTCGTAGGTTTTAATCCACACACGTCTAAACTGTGCAATGGTTGAAAGAACTGACCAAAGTATTAAAACCTGTACAGGAAATAACCACGTATAACATCCTGCTTTTAGCCAGCTAAATTTTAAGATTTACAGATTTAAAAAATACTGTTTTACAAGGCTTAAAAAAAACAAACAAACATAACACCCTCACAGCAATCTTACCAACCCACCATGACTACATAACTAAACCAGATATAACCAACAGTCTCTTTGTGGGCTATAAATCATCACTGCTAGACTACATTTGTGCAAGCAAATATTTAGTTTAAATGTATAAATAAATAAATAAAATACCCTACAAACCTGAAGAAACACTTGAGGATTTTCTAATTGTATCTCAATAAAACTTATTTCTTATGAATCCATTCACAAAGACCACCCACTGCTAAAGCTGCAAGAAATTCTCTGTTATAAGTCCATTTATACAGAGTAATTTCAGGTGAACAGCTCAAATTTTAATGATTTTTTTTACACACACCTGTCTCTATGAATATAAACCACCTGTGGAAAAAGTTACCATCTAAATTTCATTCTTTCCTAAGTCAGTCATCCAAAACTAAAGGGAGCTTATGCAGTCATGTCAGTACTTTCCCCAATTTTTAGTAACAGACCGTTATACAAACATCTAGCAAATGGTCTAAAAGCAGTCCTACTTCTTGTTTTTAGTTACAGACAAAAATATAAAATTTGACAAATTAAAAACAAATGCTTGTCATAGGTAAAGCTGAATGTACATGTTGGAAGATAAAAGCTGTGGCTGCAACAGTTTTAGAGTTACCGAAGCATTAATTAGCCTTCAGATGAAGGCTGATCAAAAATACCAATGTATGGTAACCAATAATTGACCATGTGAGCAATGTAGCATAAAAGCTTCATATTTATGCAGATGAAGTCTCTAGATATGCTTTCTCTAGTATGGAATTGAATGCTAAAAATGAGGTCAAGGCAATCACATGAAATTTGCCAAAATTTCTTTTTGTTAATATTCTTTGTATTACGTAGCAATTTTATTTGAATTAATCTTGCGCAGCGATTTGGTTAGCATTCTAAACCACAACTGAAATTTTGCAGAATTGTTTACTAGATGAAAACTTGTAGTAAAGGTAAGTAGATTTTCTATACCCCCCCCCCCTTTCTTTGCTGGGTATTTCCCACTGTTGACAGACTGAGGAAAAGCAAAACCCATTTTCTGTCTGCGTAGTTGGAAGATTTGTTGATCAATGTCATAAAACACAGCAAAATTATGTAAAATATAGCTGTGGTTCATACAACACATGAAAAATGTAATCAGTAAATGTACTATGCTAATATGTGTGAAAAATTCTTTCCAACTATCTTGTTTTTTTGTTCTGTTGTTTCAGTTAGCCCACCTGCACGAGAAACATTCAACTATTTTCCCTCTATTACAGACGGTTTGCTAGTTACTGATGGGGCTGCGGCAAGGTGGGTGAATACCAAACCTAGCAATAAAACCATCCTCAATAAGCCACATTAGAAGAGAAGAAACACTGCTCACTTAATCTTTACACCAAAATAACCAGCATGGCAAGGAAATTACAAACCAAACAAAATTTCTAAGTCACTCACTGGATTTGAGAATAATGTTGCTTCGGAGTTTTTTTCCCCACTTAAGTATGACAACTGTACTTATGCTAAATGCAAAATGAAGCAGGTTACTTTTGCTGCAAAGATCATAACACCCCTATCTGTCAAATGTCCCAGCAGAAGTTGTGTTCACATAGGTTGTATTAAATGTAAAGACTCTGAGCTATCTTGATAACTGATAGATAAATTCTGAAAGCCCAGCTAAATTAAAAAAAACAAACAATAAAATAACATTGGCATTACAAAGTTACAAGGGATGGTGACTACTTTTGGCAACAGGGAAACTCATTCTGCTTTTGTACATGTGCACACTATTACAACAGAAAATTGTGTGTGTCTGCTGTACCCAGTTAGTTAGGCTACAAAGATATTCTAAAAAAAATAGATGCTTTGCATAAATACCTTTCACAGGTGTACCAAAGCAAAATCCTGGAGATGGATGATGACTGACAAACAGAACTGGTCTGGGTTCACTTCAGCTACTTGCCAATATTAGTAAACTGTGGTGCACATGATAATCTAATCCAACACCATTTTACTTCAAAATCAGTTCAACATATCAGAGAACTTTAAGAGAATATTTAACCCTAGACAACGGCAAATGTGTTATCTGGTTTTACAAAAAGCTAACTTCACTGTTGAAGACTCCACGACAAGTCACCACTGGAACAGCAACCAAGAAAAACTGCATCCTCTTCTTGTATATAATAAAGTGGTGAACTGCATAAAATCACTCAGTTTCTGCATAAGTAAATTTGGGACCACAACTGTTCATGTATTCATCTCTCTCAAGTTATTTCATATCTGAAGCAGCATCTTCAAGTGAATCTCAAGCTATTCTAGTGATGGAGCTCAAACTCAATACAAAAATATGATCAATCTGTGCAATCATGAAATGTTTTAGACCACCAGCAGAATAGCCTTTATTTGCATCAATAGCATTGGAGGCAGTTAAAAAGTCAGTGGCTAAATCCAGTATAAAGGCTGTGACTGCCAAGCACGTGTAAAAGTGAGCAAAAGACAATATCACTGTCCATTTTTCCACAACAAATGACAGTTCTGAACTAGTTATGCCACTCTTTTGCAAACAATATTTGATGCTTGCTCTGATTACTGTTAAAAAATGGTGTTTCTAATGAAATAAAAAACCCATCAATTACATACAGCCTGTTTCTGAAAATACAAGAACATTTTTCTAAATGTCTGTATAACAATTAGCCAGTATAAACAGCTTAAGAATCACACGCATGTTAGTTTATTAGATGTCTGTAAAAATGGAGGAAAATAATCAGAGTTACAAGATTGCACACATACCCCTCCCTTTTTACCTGTTTTCCAGGAATGAGTAAATGTTACATGGTAAAAATTATGAATTTTTTTGTTTATATTCACAGCAACAACTGTGCCCTAAATCATCAAAATTTGAGCCTGTCATATGGGTATCCCTTGTTCATTTGACATGGAATGACAACAGACTTGGAAACACTTGCTTATTTTTTGTGACGTGTACCATACATTTCATAAAGCTTTGGAAGTTAAATTTCACATATGGACAAAAAGGCATCAAGTAACATTTACTGCACTTACTGAACAATTTCAAGATTTTTACATGATTAACAGCAGAAATTACTTACCTCAGCAATATTTATTTGAATGGAGGCATAGTCTTTGGCACCAATTATTCTGTTACTGGCTGAACTAAAAATATAAATGTAATTTTCAGCACTTCATTTGATTTTCTAAGTTATCAAAACAAAAAAGTGTATTAAGTGATTTTCAATAAAGTTTTATAAACTTCTCTACTTGCAGTGTGTAAAATATTTCCAGAGCTCAGTAAAAGCTTTATTCGACATTTTATTAAGCAGAAAGTTCTATTAATTGGCATTTCAAAAAAATGTCACAATACAGACCACTATTTTGATAACCATCATCCAGACTGATGCTATTTGACATGGGCTAAAAGCTCAGCAGACCAAATATTTACCAGGTATAATTGGTGATGCTGCTAGTTGTCTCTTCACGACCACCATTGTGTCTGTTTATATTAAAGGTTGTTCTGTATTTATAATGGATTTTAAGCATACCCATTCAACATGGCATCAGATAAACCATTAACAAGTAAAAGTGAAAAGATGAAGAGAGTGGTTCCAACAGCAAATCAGAAGGCAGACATATGCAAGAAACTTGCAAAAGATAAATATAGGAATGATTTAAAGGGACAATTCAGCACTGGCTCCTCTACCAGCTATGACATATATGAGTTCGGAAACGGAAAAATCTGTGAAACTGCCCCCTAGCTTCCTAATGCTCTATACAAATGGTTCGCACTTCAAATTTCCGAGATTTCTGGGCCCCATGCTCACTGAAAAGGCAAAAAGACTTTTACAAACAAATGTAGTTCAGTGAACCACGTGCCTCTTTTGGGATGGATGGCTCTCCCGTTCTGAGCTGCGTCATGGATATAAAGCGCCTTGATGCTGCAGGTGTCTGCCGACCAAAAGGCATTGCAAGTTCCTCTCAAACTTAGCAGAAGACCGTGATTCGTCGCTAGATCAAATATACAGTTAGATGCTGATGAAGATCTGGTGCAGTTTGCCCCTGGCAGGTGCTTCCGGATTTAAGCAGAATGCATGGACGAGGTTTAAAATACGATTTAGCTAGGTCCGGAGTTACAGAATGCGCAAAGAGAAGTTGAAGAGGGGGGGGTGGTGTGTCTTCCAGGGTAATGAGCGGTTCGTGTTGTTCCCCCGTCCCCCTCCACCCACAACAAGGGGGAAATCCCACGAGTAAAGGGTGAGAGCACGTGGCAGTTAACCTACCATTTTCTCGGAATGTACAAATCAACGAATTCACCCGCGTCGTTCTGCATGTCGGCTCGGGCACACACGGGTCCGAAAACCTAAAGTCTGCGGCGAGTCCCAGGAAGCCCGACCCAGACCCAAACGGACACGGCACGATAACACTGGGGGATGGTGGTCCTGCCTGGTAAAGCAACGGGAAGGAAGCGTCGACTCACGATCCCAGAATTCCTGAACCGGGCCGGGCCGACTTCCGTTCGTGGGCAAATAAACTAACTAAAATATTCAATTTTTACAAAAAAAGCGAGTATCCTAGGGAGAAAAAGTAAAATATCTATGTATTTATTTTATATTTAGTTTTATCAAAAAGAATTTATTTTGATGGACATTGCGCACAAATTCCAAATGAAGGGAAGTAACTCTTTTGAGACCTTACCGTTGTTTATTCTCCCCGTGTTCTTAAAAAAAACGCAGATATGCTCCATTGATACGATACGGACATGGAAATCCAACTCCAGTATGACAGACTTACTAGGAACAGTCGGCGTTTGGGATTGCTGTCTTACTATATTTGAAGGTCCCTGGCAGTTACTGCATGTTGCAGACAGACACAAATCGAAATTGAACCTCTCCATAAAAGGAAATTACAAAAGGTGTGCGTGAGAACTATCCATGTTGAAGAGGAAATCTATCTATGAATGTTGCTTAAATTAAAAATAAATTGTATTATTATTATTATTATTATTATTATTATTATTAGGTATTGTTTTGTTTATTGGTAATAGATTCTTACGCGAGCAATAGCGACGCTTGTTACATCCAGTGAAAAGAGAACAACATGGTGAGAGTTGGGATGATGGTGATGATGGAGGCGATGTCTGGAAATGGTTAATAATATATATATATATAAAGAGGAAAAACCGAGGACTGTGGGGTCGGGAGCCGAACGCGGAACGTCCGAAATGATGTAGAGGGGCAGGTAGGCGGCGAGATGCCGGGGAGAGAGAGACAGAGAGACGCGCGCAAAGGGAACCGTGGAAATTCGCTCGTTTCGCTTGGACGGAGGAGGAGCATCATCGCCGCGCCCGAGTCTCCGCCTCCCCTCCACCTCCGGTCCGGTGGCCGCGCAGGAAGAAGACGGCAGATCGGCGCCTGGCAAACGGCCGCCAGCAGAATCTATCACACACCAGCCAGCAAGCTCGGCTGCCGCACACCCCAGGCGTCACGTCGAGCCGTGACCTAGGCAACCGGCTCTCAGCCGCAACTTCGTAACAGAGCTGGGGCGGAACACGTTTCTACCGAGGAGGAGGAGGACGACGACGGCGGGGTTTCCTTCGTGATGTCGCTAAAGGTACTGTTGTATCCCTTACCTGTCCCGGCCGCTACCTGACCGTTCGAGCAAAGATTATATTCGCGTTTCATTTTTACTTAAAATACAAACAACAGTAACAGTAACAACAAAGGTGAACTGAAAATCCAGAGTAGCGCAGCTTCCCCAACTGGGTGGATTCCTAGATGTGTATATATTCCCCTGTAATTTATTATTATTATTATTATTATTATTATTATTACTACTGTTATTAAGAGTGTATCGAACCTCCCGGTAAATAAGGATCTCTCAGCGATCTCCTCGTATCGGAGCCAACACATAGGCAGGCAGATGGCGAATTCGGCACCGATGATGACAACTCGACATCTGCCTGCCTGCCTGCTGCTGCTGGCGCTCGCTCTGGCGTCATCTCGAGTTTTACCTGCTCGTACTGTCCGCCCTATTTAAGGCCCGGCTCCTCGTATCTGTCTGATGTCACCACCAGAGACTGCCAAACAAGCAGAGTCTCGCTGTGACAGAAGCGTAACACTTATCTGGGAGAGACATGGAGAAGGTAAGCTGCTGGGGTTGGTGGAGGAAAACTTCCACATTATTATTATTATTATTATTATTATTATTATTATTATTATTATTGAAAGTAATACTAAACAGTAGACGGCAGGCGGGGGGGGGGGGAAGAAGACTTTATTCATATCTTGGTTTACATCCATCAACTGTTTGCATCCAGATTCTTTGGACTGGTAGAAACTTACATATAAGGCAAGAAACGCTTGCTTATTAGCATAAAGTTCCCAAACATTCTGTATATTAACGTTTAAAGTATATATATTTTTTCTGCCACATCAAACTGCCAAGCAAGACAAGGATGCTGTTTTTTTTAAAATCTAATTCTCCCTAATAAACTCTCATATATTTTAGTTGTGTTCTGTTATTGTTAATGCTGTGTCTAATCTGGACAGTGATAACTTGGGAAGATGAGATGTGATTATTTCAAGCTACATTTGTAATGCTTTTCTTTAGTTAATCTTTGTTGTTGTTGTTGTTGTTGTTGTTGTGTTTTCAAAATCATGCAGTAGAAGCAAGAGTTGAAAAGAATGGTTTCACTATTCTCCCCGTTGTTGTTTTGCTTGCCCCATTCCCTTTTCATGAACCCTGACCACTCTACCCCTATCCCAACAGAGTATAGCGCAGTTCAGCTAAGCTCTCTCTCCCAATTAATGGAATCTCTGTTACAGCTTACAGGTGGTATCAAGTCAGAAGTGGAATGGTGTCAGGCCTATACCTATAACTAAAATAGAACAAAACAGCATTTTCCAGAGTCTGGTTAGCATTGTTGTACTGTTTAGTCCTGACACCCCTATAATTAGTAAAGATTTTTATTGTGCAAGGCACTGATAGTTTTTGCATGTAGTGTATTATTATAACATTTTTTTTTCAAGATCGACTGTAAGACAGACTCAAGTGGATATTCTAAATACAAACTAAGCATGTGTTTTTGTTTAAAAAAATAGCATAAGTACAACAGGGAATCATTTTATGATTTTCATAGCTGGTAGCTAACTTTTCTAATGACAAATATTTTTTGTTTAATGAGATTTTGGCTTTAAATTTTAAATTCTCTAAGAAGAAAATATTTTGAATAAACATTGTATGCCCATGCAAGAATTGCATAGGACATTCTTTTCCCTTGCTGAAATGCTAACAGTACTTGATGTGTAGATTGACTTATCTCTCTACAAGTTGTAAGGCTTTAGTTAAAACAAATTTGTTAATAATTGTTCATCACAGACATGATTGCCTTACCTGTTCACCACATTACTGTGTTGTACTACTTCTGTACTCTAATATGGTTTATAGACTGTCAAACGGTTACAGATAATCAGAGTAGCAGGATGCAGAAGAAAAAAGCCTTTCAAAATACTTGTTTATTTTGCACTTTTTCTTAAGAATCTGTATTCTTAACTAACTAGGAGCACCATATCTGTTTATAGATGTAGTTGGACCAGGGTGTTTGTACATAGGTAATAAAACTCTTGATGTTGTTCTGTCTAGCATGCTTTAATGTCATATTTATCCTAACTGCATTTTTTAAATCACATTTTAGATTACTCTGAATAAATACTGATATTTAAATGTTAGTAATGTACTTGATTACTGCTACCTAGATGAACCCATTTGCAAGATTTAAAATCTTTAATCTCAGTTCTAATTTAATTATGTTCATCTATTAGCTTTATCATAGACATTTGCATCATCAGAAAACTTTCTAATATGATAAAACAAGTCAATGTCAGTATCACTTACATAAATCACTAATGTTCCTAGACTATATATCTGAGACTTGTCACCAGAGAAGACTAAACATCTACCAGATGGTAGAGAACCATGTTAATAAATGACTTCTAACCCACATGCTTTTGTTTTCAGTTGGCCTTTGGTGAGGTTAAGTATAGAATGCTTTATGGAAATCTAAGTAGATAGCATTACTTCCTCAATCATATCGGATGCTATTTAAAAATTTAAGAAACAGCCCAGTTGTGCATCATTAACCTTTCAGAATTTTATTTCAACTATTTAGCATGAAGTTCCACTCTTCAAATTGTAACTAGGTTCTCTTTGACAATTGATTCTAAGTTATACCTGGCATATATATATATCTCACACACACACACACACACACACACACACACACACACACACAGAGAGAAGGATGGTAAATAGGAACCTTTTTTATATTTTACCTTTTCTTTTTAGAAAGAAACACCATCAGATCAGCAGCTCCACCTTGCAGCTCTTCAAGGTAATTTGGACCAGGTCTGTAAAGTCCTTGACACTGGGAAAGTTCATGTGGATTGCAAAGACAAGGTGAGTCTTTTTTAGCATTATGTTTATCAAAATGAGAATGAAGATGGGCAGACCTGTTCCAAAATGTCTTTTATTCCACTGCTTATTACCATACATTGAAACATTGATTAAAGTCTCAACTTTAAAATAATTTCAGAATTTCATTCTAGACATTTTTATTGTAATGTTTGTAGTGCCAGATCAGGGATTATGCTGCTCCAAGACAGTATTTGACACTTCATGCGTTGTTTTAACACAGTTGTGTGGAGTTAAATTTGTCACTTAGAATGGAGAGATACATGTGAAACTTTTTTATTTAAAAAAACAAAGCACTAAGACACTATATGTTATGGTAAAATTGTGTCAAAATCCTGCATGGATTATTTAGAATTGAATCTTAGTTTAATCTTAATATTAAAACGAAATACTAGTGCACATCCCTCCTCATAAAAAACCTGCCACCCATATGGTATCCTTGCTCTCTTATTAAAAACAAACAAAAAATCAACATCCACTTTTTTGACAATAATTTATAAAATCTAGTGTCACCCTTAGAGAGATCTAGTCAGCTTTCTTTTGGCATTGAAAGGTAAACAATTATCATATTTACAAAATTATGAGACCATAGTCACAATAAATATACAGGAGGAAATGTTTTCCAAGAATTAGACTTAATATCACTTGTTCTCACTCCTGGAATCCTTCACAGCTAGGTGCCATTGGTGTGTTAAATGCATGGGTCTTTGAATGTGAACTGGGATGACAACCATTTGTACTAAGTGGACAAGTGTCACAGGTGGTATTGATTCAAGATGACAAGCCTGACAATCTAACTTGTTGCATTGGTTTAGCTGGGGCGTGGTGTTGGTGTCATGACATTATAAAATGGTTTTGTGGCAGTAGCTATATGTGGGAATGATGTTACCAATCACATTGGAAGTGGATGGGCTTCTCAGAATGTTGTCACATTAGTACTGTATTCTTAAATTTGCTTCTACATGAAAAAAGAGCAGTTCTGTGGTTATAATGCCATCTACTAATATTGTGATGTTTCCCATACGAAACATGTGCCTTTTGGATGTAGTTTTTGACCTTTGTCTCTCAATTCTACCATTCTACCATAAACTCTGCAACAGCCATTCTGTCATTGCAGCAAGAATCTTGACTTATCAGATATCAAGCACCATGCAATGGAATTGTCATATAGTCATATAATAGAGTGATGTTGATTTTTTTTCCCACTGCAAATAGGCTGGTAGTGTTTGTTTTAGTTTATTTACATGTTCCAGCATCATGGAGACAATACTGATGTCACAATGCCCTGGTGCAACTTTTATCATTAATCTGCTGGAAGAAAGCAATTTTGAAAATGCTTTATCTTTACATAATGTGCATGGTGGGAAATCAGGGCCAACCTATTATGCAAGGCTGGTGGTGATGTGGATATTTTCTCATCTAACATTGAACTGATGAAAAATTGAAAAAATTGATCTTCTGGTTGCAAGGTGTTCTATGACCTTGCTTCACTCTGCTTCTGTTGGTCATATCATGGTAACTTTGAAAAGATAGGAGCATTTTTGAAATGTTTTACACCTCTCATCTTCACATGGGAAATATGCACAATCACCTTACTCTGAACCTTCATTTAGAATGGGGCATTTTCATTTCTTATTTGCTATTTTTTAAATCCTATTCTATGATTTAAAGTTGCATCATATATTGACAAATAATATAGCTTATTGATAATAATTAACTACATAACATTTGTATTGTTTTGGTGTAAAAAATTGTCAGATTTCTTTTCTACATGGGAGAGTATATTTAAATTGGAGAAAAAGAACAAAAGAATATGCAAATTTATCTGAAATAAGTGGAACAGAGATATTGCATTTATGTAAAACTGGATATAAATGTTTATTGAAAATAAAAATACTTGAAGTACAACAGCATTATTCAAACAAAGTACTAATTTAGATTTACAGTAACATGATTAAGAAGGGTTGAATTCTTTCTAAACCTTTTTTTTGTGTGTGTATGTGTAGTTATTTTCCACATTAGTGTAATTATCCAAAGAAATTATGGTGAGTTAGATTGGATGATAAATAGTGACCTCAAGTAAAATCTCAATTTGTTTGTTGATGACTAACTCAAAATTGTGGCTAGATATTTGCTAACTCTTTCTTACCAGAATCAGTCTTGGTAAGGTAACCTGTCAATTTTTTCAATTACGAATACTTTATATTGTGGTCTCAGGTAAATAGTTTAAGAAAAATGTGTATATGGTTTAGTACCTTACAATTAAAAACTGTAAAAAAAGCATAAGTAAATAAAATAGATTATTAAAATATAAAAATTGATGATTAATTATTAGTTTTGTGAAAGTATAAAGGAGGATGTGTTATGTCTTGTAATTAGGTTTCAGGCAATTTCTGCATTGACAGCAATGTCTGTGATTTCCAGGGTTATTGAATAGTTATGAGTAATAATATTTATGGAATCTTACTGTTGGTGCTGCTACTGCATTGGAGATTACTTTAATCAGAGCATAGGTAAAAAAAATAATAATTTCTAGGTGTGATAAGACTGATAATTGTAATAACTAATGGTGTTGCAAATTCAGAATATTTTTCCAAATTATAATGCTCAGCATAGATATAGTTTGCAGATTTTACAATTGCGTTGTATATATTTTTCTTTTAAGCAATGAGAAACAGTGTTACAGCTAGGTTTTCAAACGGGCATGGTAAATATTATAAAACAGGGCACATCACGTGCAGTCACGGTGCGGAAGCATGGTATTGTGGGCACATTTATTTGCATTAATGACAAGACAAATTTGATAAATAACAGTTTAATACTAGTATGATGTAGGTGTTAAGTGAAGTATTACTAACTTATGCAATCATACAAACCTACAAGTTCACATTTATTTGCAACAAAGTCAATGCATGTATATATACATTTACAAGTTCTCATAATATAATGAAATGCAATAGCTTTAATTGACGACCTTGAATTAGGCTAGATTGTATGTTAAAACGTTGAAGAAAAATACTCTTAAGACTGCCGCTCTTTTGTTAGGTCTTTTGTGTACTCGTGCTATGCTTCGAAGCATAAACTAAATGGTGTATAATGCGCATGCGCACAAGTTACAACTCCGCAGAGCGGCTGGAAAATTCCCCGCCAGGGGACGCTCAAAAAGTTCTGCATGCGGCGGTTGTATACCTGTACAAAAAGGAAAATCGGGCTTTGTGTTTTGCACCATTTGGGGCATGGCATTGTAAATTTAGGGCATGTCATTGTACAAAGAGGCATGGCGTGGCGCCATGCTAAAAAGGGCTAGCTGGAACTCTGAGAAATTAAGGGTGATGCGGGCTCTTCTCTCCAGCCCCACTCATACACAGTTGTACAGGTTAGAACAGCACTAACATCTTCAGCATCTGTACCAATAGGTTAAAAAAAAATCTTTGTATCAAACAATGAATTAAAGGAGCTACACATGCAAATCAGACTCTCTTTCCTTTAGCTTTATTTCCTTAGACAAATGCCTTCTTACAGTTGTTTTTTTTAAAATGTTTTTAAGATGTGAAGCAGTCTTTTCCACTGTTTTAACTCAGTGCTTTTACTTTTCTAAGAAGAGCATATGATAAATGGAGCTATGGATGCCATTTTAAAGAAAAAAAATAGAACATACTAGGCCTGGGTATGTACGGTACATTTTTTGTTAAGAAAAAAAGAACATGCCCTGATCGAAAGGAAATTTTGTTAACTTGAGAACAATCAGAGAGAATTAGTTCAATGGACAAAATATAAAAATATATTTATAATCATGTCATATGCAGTTGTTAGGCATTATGAAGAAACAAAAAATAGATAAAATGTTTTCCACTCATTGGTTTTCTATGTACAATAGTGTATGCTGCTTCTGTTGACCCAGAATTGGCAGCTGTGTTTTTGTTCAGTTTCTTTGTCTGATAAATAATCCTGAAAAAATAGCACCAGCTTTAGAATTACATAACTATCTATTTTCAATTATTAAAAAAAAAACAACACAATTCGAGAGAGAGTGTGTGGTATTTTAGATAATTATGGAAATACACACTGGATATGCACAAATAATGACTAATTGTGACTGAGAGACATGTGTAATACATAAGCAATGTTATTCCAAAAGATATACAAAAACAAAATGAATATGCTGCACAGGGCATTAATATTTGATATGTGAGCTCTTTACTTTATATGGAGCATGACCTGGTGTTTTCATGCCCCCATACAGGTTATCAGTGTATGAATGAAGAATGTTGTTTCAAATATCCTGTAACACTTTCCACAATTCATCCAAGCACTGACTGTTATACCACTGTCTAATCTGCCTTTGAACAAACTGTTATTAATTATCACCAAACAGTTCAAATTTGGGCTCATCTGTGAAGCGTACTTTTTTTCCAGGTTTGGTTATCTGTTTCATTTCAGCCTTGCCATTTGGATGCCTCTCCTCAGCAAAGATTTTCAAGCAGCTACACATCCACTGAGACCACATTGCAATAATTTGGATCTTATTGTTCTTGAAGAAACATTAAAACCTGTACATGCAGCTAGTTTATTTGCAAGATCTCTACTGGTTTATCATCTATCATGTAGAGAACATATGCTGAGGTGGCTAACATCACTTTGGCGAATTTTGGCTTTCTTCAGCCGTGTCTTTTGTCAACAATACCAATTTCATGTATACCTCTTAGAGTCTTACATACAGTTCCTTCTGGAATCTGCTATATGGAATAACCTTGATTAACTAAAATTTTGATTTCTATTTGCTTGTCATTTGATATTTTTTCCTTAGGAGCCATAGTATTTACCACTGCATTGGCATCATTGCTCATACTTTTATAGTCCTGCAAGTGTGCAACATTCTGATTGCTTGCCTGACAACCAATCACAGTGTAAAAAATAAGCAGATGACTATATTGTGGATTATTTCATTTTTATATACGATACACAAGATGTGATTCTATCATGTTATTTGTCTTTTATACCCAGTTCCTCCTGTTTCCATAATCATTTCCAATACTGTGTGTGCTTTTTTTAAAAAAAATTTGCATTCTAGAGATAATTTCAAATTATTTTTATGAAACCTCTCAAGAATCTATTATCCATTTATTTTGTTGTCATTATCTTCAAGTGACAATTAAATTATTTCTTTTTATATGCTCTTTTAAGGATGCATTGTAACCTTTCCCAATCTTGAATTTTCCAAAACTCAAATTTTGAAATGTCCATCTTTAGGTGGCACAGTTTTTCTTGATTAGTATTAGTGGAATTTTTTTTTTTTCCATTGTGAAACTTTGTTTAGAACTAATAATTAAACAGGAATTCTAATAATTAAAATTATTATTGAAAACTAGATTATGTTTGAGATTTTTGCAGAATGACTTTTTCTAGATAAACTGAACAGAAGCTGATCTATATTTGTAGAGAGTTTAATAATTAATCTTTGAAGCTTACTGATTAGTATTTCATCTGAAAAGTCTGATTCTTTAAAAAGATTTAGTTTTTTTCTTTTTTAAACTAAAAATTAATAGTAATAGTCAAAATTATGTTAATTATAGCTTTTACAATAATTGATTGCTAAAAGAATAAACATTTTATTAATGGTTTCAGTTTAGTTAGATTATCTCCCTTTTCTATAACTATCAATTCATAAGCTGCCCTTACAGTAAGTTAATTTATTGCAGAAAATGGAAAATAATAACCAGTATACGGAGTGCAATTCTTTGTTATTACTTTGTCATACCACCCTTTAGTAGCACAAGGAATCTCTACCTTGTTTGGTATTGGATCAACAGAAATTTGATCCCTGTTTCTGTATATCTTTGAGAGTTTCCTCTAATTTCATTATATTGGCTAGAAGTGGCTGGGTTGCTCTAAGCAGATGATGCAGATGCTTCTATAGGAGCTTGACCAGGTTCATGTCAGGTTCAGGGTGCCCTGTAAAGTTGTTAAATGTTATGGTTCCTCTTCCAGAAGACTGTGGTTAAGTGAGAAATGTGGTCTGTAGCACCACCTTCTAAAGAATATAGTCGTCGGACCTGCACACATCAGAATTGAGATCTTTATTAATTCTGTCTTTCCACCATGCCATATTGTGGCCCATAACATGGAACTTCCAACTCCATACTTGACCACAGGCTAAAGATATTGGAGGTTGAATTTTAATACTCTTTCCAAGACATGAATTGTTGAAACCTGAACTCATTGAAGAAGAGTGCGTGCTACCAACACTGAAGACTTTGCTAGACTTATCCTCCTACCAGATTTGTCTAAGCATTTAATCTATTGGACAGACTGGGTATTTAACATGCTACACAACTTCTGCAGCCAAGTCAGTAATGATGATGATGGACTGTTCTTTGGCTCATTTTTGTTGCATAGGTGATGTCAACAAAATAATCTTCACAGTGAGTTTAGATGTGACAAGTAACAGCAACTTCTAGTGTCACTGCCGAAGATCTTTCAGATTTCAGTTTCACAGTACTGGCATTCATCTCAGTGAATGCCATGATAATATTGGCCACAGACCCATGAGAAATGTTAAGGTTTTTGAAAATGTCGTATGACCTTAGGAAAACAGAAATATTATGGGATCTTCCTGTTTTCAGCATGGTGATAGTACTCACTGGTCAAATGCCCATCCAGGCATTCAATATATATAAAATATCATATCTAAAGACTCATGGGAAATAAAGATGAATGTAAGGGCTAAATATAAATTCTGTTTTTGTTATGAAATTCCTAAGAATTGTCTCATGACATGGTTTTGAAAGGACACAATAAATTATTATCTTAGCTTTTTGTCTGATACAAAGCAGGCATTGTCTTTTTTTTAAATAACATACTATTTGTTAGAGCAGTTACTGCACCTTTGTTCATTATTCAAAATTGACAAGATACTTTAGAGCTAAGAAAAGTTTTGGAATTTTGGAAAAGGTCCAGTCAGCCAGCATTATTGATTTTGAAACAAAATTCAGATTAAAATAGATTGTCTGCAGTAGTTTCACAACAGCGTTTCTGGAGTGAAATTATTGGTGTGTACCTAATCAATAAAGTATCTAGCACCACGTACATTTGACAACCACTTGCTGCGATCTAGCCACTTTGGTTTTGTGCCAGATGAGTAATTTTTATTATTACTGTTTGTTTTTTGTTGTTGTTTTTTAATCTTAAATAACTTCAGAGATATTAGTTTATTTCTGTCCTCCAAGTTTTGCTTGAGAAACACTGCTAGCTTGGTTGTAATTCTTCATAAGAGTTTTCAGTTGTTGAGTAACCCCACTTTGGTTGGTTCAGTTTTAAAATGATTAAAAACTATCCATGTTTTTAAACTTTGACCATTTAGCTTTCAAAAGCATGTGAAGAATTACTCATGATGTATTCAGTTACTGATGTGAAGATAGATTATCTTGTTTAACATAAGTTTTAGATTTATGTGAGAGTGCTTCTATAGTTTTGACCCTGGACATTTCTTAAGAAGGTCCCTGCCATGAGACTTTCCTTAATTCTTTGGATTTCCTCTGAATGACATTTCCAATGTAGAAAAATAAACTAATTAATTAAATAAAGTATAGTCACTAATTGTGTACACTACTGTTTTAAGCCTATAATTTAATTTATACTAGTTGTTACAGGAAGCCATCTTGACTTAAACAACTTGTCTGAAAAAAACAAAAGTAAATGAATATTTGTATGATTCTTTAACAGATTAACCCTTTGTATACTACCTAAGTTAAGCCAAAGAGGCCATGATACACAGTACCTTCCTTGTTGATATAATAACCCTTTGTAACACAAATCTGTATATTGCTCCAAACCACTTGTGTTTTGCGTTACAACTGTGTGGTTAACACAGTTACTAACTAGTGCTTCTTGGCTGGAGCAGGGGAGGATAAAAACTGACATGGTATATTGATGGTTAACAGCAGAAATTCCAACTACTACAATTAAACAGTTATTCCATTTTTTATTAGGTAGAAATGGCTTGATAAAGTGCTAAAATGGTTAAAATTAATTAAAGAGTTTTCTATGTAAACAGAATATTTTCATTTTAACTTCGTCATTCTAACTGGGCTGAGAAAAACTTGATTTAAAAAAAACCTGCTATAGATTAATATCACTTTATGGTTTTGGTATGTAAATGCTAGCAGGAAAGGACTGTTATCAAAGCATTTATCTGCATAATTTATCTAATATGTCTCAGCAGTTTGTCATTTAAAAAATAAATCCTTGTTTTGTTTGTTTTATAATAATCTTTTTTCTTAGTCAGCTCTCAATGATCTGAGTTCTCAGAGGATCTGCTTTCTTAATTTATTATTATTATTATTATTATTCATTTACATCAGATATAAGGCAGATTACAAAGAAGACTATAACTCCTGGTTGGATGCCAGCAGATTAGAAATCTCACATTGTTCATCAGTAGACAAGTAGAAAGATCCAGTTCAGACGTAGAATAAATAAGAAAATAAAATCTAATAAAACTAACAAAGGTATTTGGTTATTGACAATACAGGACTTAGAATCAGCTTGTTGTTAATGAATTTCTCTTTTAGTTAACTAGAATATTGATGGTCATTAGTTAATTTAGAAGAGAAACAGAAAATATCTGCATCACCAACAGTTTTGCAGTCTAGTTTATGTAATTTTACCTGTGAAGAAAAATTCGAATACTTAAGGTGGCGTGCAGACATTTTCTGGGTGAACAAGGCAAAGCATTTTAGCCTTTCATATGTATGCATAAAATTTTTAAAAAAAAATATCTTAGTAGGTTTTAAAGCTAAAACTGATACAAGCTGAATTTAAAACTTTACTAGATTTGAATTATCATTTTATATAAGTATATAAGGCTGAGAGTTGGTAAGGAGAGCCTTATTTATATTAGTTCTGAAAAACTCTATTTTTATTCTATTTTTTCCCTTTTTTATATTACAATGACTGGACCATGATATTTGAATTAGTAATTTACCTACCTGTATATATCCATTTTAAATTGTGTGTTCAGAAGTTATATGTCCTGGCAGATTTAATAAGAAAGCCATAATCAGAGAAGGAGACTTAGTTTTTTTCCTACAGGTTTTTAAAAGTACAGAAAGTGAAAAATGGACATGCTGCATACAGGTTTACATAGGGAATTAATCATTTTTTCGAATGAATTAATTCCATCTGATTTTGACATCAAAGAGTTTAAATTTCAGCTCTGAGAGCATTTGAATACTATTTGGAAATCCCTCGGCCTAGGCTTGTCAACAGCAGATGATAGGTAGACAAAATGATAGAAGCTATTTAGACTAACAGGTTCAGGAATTCAAATAATCTGGAAGTTTTTGGAATAGATTTCATAGATAATGATTTATATCTGGCTGTAGGGTTGATCTATGTATAAAGAGGTGCAGCTAGCTGCTGCCTTTTTCGTTGAATATACAGGTACTGCAAGAAGATAATTTTGAGGTTAAAGGAATTATATATGGGATTCTGATTGTTCAGCTGGCCTTTTGTTAATGTTACACTGCAACATGTCATAGAGTACAAAGCAGGACATTTCTGCCGTCAACAAGCATTTTAATTGAAAGTTGAGGGCTAATTCCGGCTGTTTACTTCATCTCAGAAGTGTAAACAGAGCTAACAAATGAATCTACATTCTGGTGATTAACATGTTAATGATGTTATTGGCACAGTAATCTGTGACTTGTGTTTGTTTTGGCATCAGAATAAAATATAATTGTGTAAAATAAATAAATAAATATGTCTCTCACAAACTGCCCCAACATATGGAAGACTTTCACTTTCCATTTTTAAACATGCATGCCAGTAATTTTTTAGAGAAAATAACAAAATTGTGCACATTATTCTTAAAGGTAAGCAAATTTTAAAATTCTCATACAATTTCAGTCTATATATATATATATATATATATATATATTATATATACAGTTGTCCCCCGGTATTCGTGGGGTTACGTTCCTAGAGCACCTGTGAAGAGTGAAAAACTGCGAATATTGGACGTGTTCCATAAAAATGCCTATAAATGCATATAACTGTCAAAATATAACGTAAAATATAAGTAAATATATAATAATAATTTAATAAAAAATACAACATTCAGAGAAACACTCAGCGAAACACTCGAGATAGCTACACACGGTAAACTTGGATGATGCTAGGCTGCATCTACCTTAGACAGCGCCTCGTGGGCAGCAGCCAATCAGCAGCGAGGAGAAATGAATAACACTCTCGGATTGGCTACTTTCAAACTTCCAGCCAATAGCGTTTATTTTATATTAATATTTTGCTGAATTTACATTAGTATTTATATTACAAAATTAGTAAATTATATTGTTATTAATAATTTAGCGTTAAAAAGCGTGAATAAATATATATTGCCACGAAAAAAGCCATAAAAAATCGTGGAAGATATGAACAATTATTAGTTAGGTTCTAAGGAAAATTCCGCAAATAACCGTGGCCGCAAATGCTGAACCGCGATTATGCAGGGGTCGACTATATATATATATATACAGGTGCATCTCAAAAAATTACAATATCAGGGAAGAGTTCAATTTTTTCCATAGTTTAATTCAAACAGTGAAACTGTCATATATTCTGGATTCATTACCCATAAAGAGAAATATTTCAAGCCTTTTTCTGTTTTAATTTTGACGATTACGGCTTACAGCTCATGAAAATCAAAAATCCACTGTCTCAAAATATTAGAATATTTCATAAGATCAATAAAAAAAAATGGATTTATAATATAGAAATGTCGAACTTCTGAAAAGTATGTTCTTTTATGCACTCAATACTTGGTAGGGGCTCCTTTTGCACGAATCACTGCATCAATACGGCATGGCATGGAGGCGATCTGCCTGTGGCACTGCTGAGGTGTTATGGAAGCCCAAGTTGCTTTGAGAGCAGCCTTCAGCTCATCTGTATTGTTGGGTCTGGTGTCTCTCATCTTCCTCTTGACAATACCCCATAGATTCTCTATGGGGTTCAAGTCAGGCGAGTTGGCTGGCCAATCAAGCACAGTAATACCATGGTGAGCAAACCAGTTACTAGTAGTTTTGACACTGTGGGCAGGTG
This sequence comes from Nautilus pompilius, assembly GCA_018389105.1. NCBI lineage: Eukaryota > Metazoa > Mollusca > Cephalopoda > Nautilida > Nautilidae > Nautilus > Nautilus pompilius. The sequence goes on along the minus strand of JACATO010000124.1, from coordinate 413,645 downwards.
CCAAGTCCTGCTGGAAAAGGAAATCAGCATCTCCATAAAGCTTTTCAGCAGACAGAAGCATGAAGTGCTCTAAAATCTCCTGGTAGATGGCTGCATTGACTTTAGACTGATAAAACACAGTGGACCAACACCAGCAGATGACATGGCACCCAAAATCATCATTGACTGTGGAAACTTCACACTGAACTTCAAGCAACTTGGATTCTGTGCCTCTCCACTCTTCCTCCAGACTGTTGGACCTTGATTTCCAAATGAAATGCAAAATTTACTTTCATCTGAAAAGAGGACTTTGGACCACTAAGCAACAGTCCAGTTCTTTTTCTCCTTAGCCCAGGTAAGATGCTTCTGACGTTTTCTCTGGTTCAGGAGTGGCTTGACACTAGGAATGCGACACTTGTTACCCATTTCCTGGACACATCTGTGCGTGCTGGCTCTTGATGCACTGACTCCAGCCTCAGTCCACTCCTTGTGAAGCTCCCCCAAGTTCTTGAATCGGTTTTGCTTGACAATTCTCTCAAGGCTGTGGTCATCCCTCTTGCTTGTGCACCTTTTCCCTTCCAGTCACCTTTCCATGAATATGCTTTGATACAGCACTCTGCGAATATCCAGCCCTTTCGGAAATGACCTTCTGTGGCTTACCCTCCTTGTGGAGGGTGTCAATGAGTGTTTTCTGGATAACTGTCAAGTCAGCAGTCTTCCCCATGATTGTGGTTGTGTGTACTGAACCAGACTGAGAGATTTATGGTATTTATATTGCATAAATAGTGATTTACTCAAACTCGATATGCAATATTCTAAGATTTTGAGATATGTTTTTTCTATTTTTTTTTTAGCTGTAGTCCATAATTATCAAAATTAAAATTAAAAAATGCTTGAAACATTTTAATTTACACATAATGAGTCTAGAATATATACAACTTTCACTTTCTGAAATAACTGACAAAAAATATTGAACTCTTCCACGATATTCTAACTTTTTGAGATGCACCTGTATATATTATTTTTTTTAATTGAATTTTTTCCTTTAATTACTTTTACTGCTAAACTTTAGTAGTTTCTGTGTTATGAATTCATTTTTCTGTTGATGGGGGAATGGTAAAAGTTTCAGCTGCTTTCTGGTTGTACACCAAGATCTGTTTGTAGCTACTAGCATCACAGTGTTGTGCTTACCTTCTGAAAGAGGAAAATAAGCATTTTTTTTCTAAATTGAAACATCAAATCAGGCCGAATTTGTAGTCTGGCATAGTCGTTTGTTTTATGCCTCTATTTTTATTTCACATTAGTTTTCAGTCTTTGAATGGATTTTTTAAAATGTGACAATAGTATGCTGTTGAGACATCACATTGTTTTGATTGATTATTTTGGCATTCTTTATTGTACGGGGTGTTTATGAAGTCATTGAGTTGTTTTAACAGCTATTTAACTACATATGAACATTAGATGGAACACAGAATAAATTATTATGAAGTCATATACTTATAGTTTTTGAGTGATCAGTCTTTAAACTTCTGTTCAGTTGCCATCTTTAGTGATACAGTGTTAAGTCCTATCTGCCAACCCCTTGACCACATCCCCTTTTGCTGCTGAGGTGTGAAGTGACTGATAACTGCTTCAGTTCAAGTCTTGTTGGTGCACCTGCACTTTTGAAAATGTATTAACTGTTGAGAAGGAGATAATGTATTTTCTTGTGCGGCATGGTAAGACAGTTTTCAGTTCTTTGGTAGCTGCAGTTGGCTCTTGAATTGGCTCCTCGTTTATCAGAGCATCTACTGTCATTAACTGAACTTGCTTAGCCACAAGATGCAGCAAACCTTTTCCTTGATTGCTGCCCATTTTAGCTTCACAACAGTTTAAACAACAAAGCAAAAAAAAAATTAATAAACATAACAGCCCTGTAATACAGCTGCTGTTGTATTTTATGTTGTTAAATGTTAAAATCTCTCCAACTTCATAAACCTCTGGTATAATGAATTTTTGTTCAGATTGTTGGTACTCTGATAAACTAATGGACTCTTATTTAGGAAGGAGTGGAAGCCTTATTTGCAAAGCTGTTAAAATGCAAATACAAAAGTCAGTAATGAAATCACTTCACTCTTTGGACTGACTTTAGTTTTATTTTTGTAATTTTTTTGTTTTTTTAATGCTGGAGCTCAGTAAAACATTTTTGTTTTGTTTTTTAAACTTTATTATAGATTATATTACTTGCCTACATGAACTTAGATTATTCAAAAGTGAAAGCAAATAAGATAGATAATTAAAAATTTTAACTTGGCAATCAAGTGGCAGGTTAGTGCAGTATGTAACGTTTGTTGGTCATGTTGATGACTTCAGGTTTGGTCCATGGTTCCACTTTGTCTTCTGTGCCAGCCCATTCAGTTGAGTTCTTTCTTGGGTATTCTAGTTTTCAAGTAGTTCTAGTAGGTTTTTTCTCTGCTGAAGTCAGTGGTAGTCAACCTGCTTATGCCTTGGTTTAAGTCATCCTAACCAGGGTTAGGGTTCTGCTTAGCCACGGGCTACCACAAGTTTGCTTGACCAGGATGTCATGGCATGTGGACTTAGAGCAAAAAACAGTGGACAGTGAGAAGTAACTTAAGCATGAGAGAGAGTAAAGAAGCAGTAAAATTAGCGAGTTTATGGAGTATCTTTTACAGTGGGGGACACTAAGGATTTTTGGTGCTGGATTTAAAAGCCTTTACCATTCACCACCATTACACTGACAAAACATTATAGTCTATATTAAATTGTTGTATTGGCTTAAATTTATGTAAAATTAATTTTAAAATGAAATAAATTGTCATTTTGAAATTATTTTATTTTATTTAAATTCAAATATATTTCCACCATTTCTAAAGTAATTTTAGAAGTGTTGCTAGGCACTGGCACACTATATGCATCATATGCATAGTAACCTTCATGGCGAACTGGCCCGCCCGCAGCTAATAATCCTAGACCACACTTGGACACAGACAGAAACACTTGCGCTTTTTGATCAATGTTAAATGTACAAAGCCATAATATCAACAACTAAAAAAATCATAATGAGAATTAAAATTACAAAATGAAACTAAATAGTTGAACTTAGTGAAAAAAAAATGAAATTTTCTTTCATGTCAATTTTTCATGAGCCTGTTTATAAGATTATGGTAAAAATCGTACCGGAAATGCTATTGTAAGACTGTTAAGGAATATCTTTTGATTTCAGGGTTAAGGTGATAAGAGTTACATTCAGATTATTTAAACCTGTTGGAAACTTCACATTTTTTGAAAGAAAAGAAAATTGGTTTGATCTCTTGTCTGGATGAGACATTTTTTGTTTCCCTTTTCAAAGTTAATTCCTGAGAATTTTTCTTTCATGTATGAGTGAGGGAGGCCATTAATCAGTATATCATAAACCTTAAATCTTAGCAACTATTTACAAGCAACTATAAAGAAGATTAATTTCCTGGATACTCTATACTGACCAGGAACAAACAAGCATGCATTCATTGACATGCTGAGAATTGTTTTTGATAATCGACTTTTTAAAATGTCACAGCAATATAAATAAATAGGTTTTCACTTGGTTTTTTAATGTTAATGCAAAACTAAAACAACAACAACAAAACTCTGTAATTGATGCTTTCATATTTGGTGTTATACACGATTTTGCTTGTTTTCAGTAACTTATGGTAAAGTGAAAAATAGGTCAGTTGTTTTAAATGAATAACAGGTGTGATTTTAAAAATTACTTTTTTCTGTTTAAATAAAATTTCAGGAACCAATTAACTTGAAGATTTTGTAAGAATATTAGGACATAGCCCAGTAACATTTCAGCTGAACCTGGAGAATTTCTGTCTTAATCCTCTATATACCACCTGGGATCCATTTGTATTCCACTACCCTTGAAATCTGCATTATTTACCACAGGATTAGCCATAAGGGCTGTGACATATAGTAATAATATAACCGTTTTGATGATCTCTATCACTCCAACCCCATGTGTTTTGCATTACAAGTGTAGGCAAAGACTGGCATAATACAGTATACAAGGTATTAAAGAATTGTTTGTTGATGTTTTTGCGTAGCTTTATTGCTGATCTGCTCTTGTAATTAATTCAAAGAACTTTGGATTTTTATACTCAGCTAGCTATTGAACGTAGACTCTTGATGATGTAAAACTTCCTTGTCTGTTACAAGATAATTCTGTCTGCTACATGTGGAGAACACTATACTGCAAAATTCTCTCATCTGTTCTCAGAGTCAGTCATACTGTTGAAACCTTTAATAAAAGATTAAAAGTTGTATTGTTTATTTTTGGATTTACATATTAGATTATTGTTTTATTTATACTTTAACATACTGTCTTTATCTGATATTTAATCACATTTCACTTGATTTTATGACTAGAACTGAAGAGGCTTTGTTAGAAAGTTTTAACAAAAAAACGTCTTATTTTTTTTTAACATTATAAATTGTACCAATGTGTGATCAATTAGTTTGAAAATAACTGATAATGCCAGAGTGACAAAAAGATGAAGAATCACGCGTCATTATTATTATTATTGCCATTATTATCTTACTTTAACACCACAGAAACTGGATAACGACATTTGATATGACATTCAGGATAAGATAATTGATGCACCAACATTAATCTAGATCAGGTTTCAAGCATGTTCAGTTACAAGGTGATACTCTGGGCTTCATGACAACATAACCTTATTTGCTGATAAATTGTAGGTAGAAAAAGAAGAAAACTAGATTTGATCAATCGAGAGGTGATAGGTTTTAACTGTTATGCTTATGAAAGTGTAACTGATCAAAAGCAGTCATCTTTATTTTATAGTATGCTCTTGTATCAGCTAGTCTGGTCATCTTTAGAAAGTAAATGAGATGGTCTTAATTATTCCTTTAAATCCCATACAACAAAACAGTAACAGCTTGTTCTCTTTATCTTTATAACCTTGTCTGACATTGGTTTTACTTTTGGAAGGAAAAAAAAAAAGTGGGGGTCACCTTAATACCTTAATTGTGACAAGCTAATATACCAAAGTATGTTGAAAACTACAAATTCCAGATTATCCTATGCGTGCCACTAATATCAGTGCCTTTTCTTTTAATTTGTAGAGTTTGGTTTTTTCCCCAAAAAATCTTTCTGAAAGTTGCCATGTAATTATGATGTAAATTTTTTTAAAAAAAGAGGGTTTTTCTAGGAAGATGTGCATGGCATAAATTAAATTAAATTATAAATTTATAAATTAAAGTCAATTCTTGACAGCAAAGCACTCACTGGCTATGTCTTGTTTCAATACAGTTTATGCATAGAATAAAAGGTGGTCCAATGGTTAGCTTACTGGACTTATAAGGTCAAGGGTCTCTAGTTTGATCCCTGCAGGGATTGATTTAATTTGGCATACCTTCCTTACATGGGTTTTTTTGGGGATTCCTCCAGGCACTCCAGTTTCCTTCTACATCTACAAATGATGAGTTGTTGGAACTTTTGGTAGGTACCTTTTTGAGAAAGGAGCCGATGTCTTCAACAAGAACCAGAGTGAAAGGATTATAGGGACCCACCACATGGAAATTTTTTTCCCTATTCTATCTTGAATTATGGATGATGTTTCAAGACTGTTGACCCCTGAATCAAGGATGGCACATATGGTGATTAGGAATCAAAAAGAAATATGAAGTTTGCTGGTCAATAGGTGAAAACTGATTTCAGAATGCAGATGAAAAGAAAGAAAAGTTTTTTCACTTTTAAAAAATAAATACAGAAAAATAAATGATAGATTGGCTGAAAAATCAACTTAGCAACAACTCTGCTAAGAAACTTTCAAAAATAAGTAATATGTTAACTGAGAATAAAGATGTGCAATTAATCTTTTTACTATGAAGTGGAGATCATAACTTTTGTTTCCTTTCTTTAGAACTTTGGTCTGTGCAGCTATAATCAAAGGGTTAAAGTTTAAAAAAATAACCTTTCTAATTAATGTTGTCTCATAGATTCAGAAATAACATATTCTTAGGCTAGAACTCCTGGCATATTGAGGATATGGATTTAGACAAAGTTCATCATGGCAGCTAGTTTGGTGATTATATGTAGTTTTAAAGCTGAATGGGCACACAATAAATCAGTCGATATCATGCCTCACTTTTCTGAGTTAGGCTTTCAGTTGAGCAAACAAAAGGAGCATTTGTATACTGCATGTTTTCAGGTTATCTACTCACGCATACCAGTTAATGGCATTATTTTGAAAATAGATTAGCATAGAGTTCAGTGCAGTGTAGCAAACATGGTGGACAAGCTAAATAATTAAACAGATTTAGCTTTTAAAGTCTGTCTGTCTCTGTGATATATATATATAGGTTTGATATTGCTGGTTGGTTCTCTCTGGATTGTGATACATGTCTAACCATGTCCTTGGTTTGTTTTCGGTCAGGAATGAAATCTGATAGATGTAGCTGTTTTAATCATCATCTTGAATTATAGCTGCTTTTTTCCTATCCAGCTGATCTTCTACATATCAGTCCCTTACCAGACACTGCACAATCAGTAGAAGTTTGTGAAGGCCTGCAAACATATGCTTAACTATTCTCCAACCAAACTGCTCAAAGTGGAAATAATTTGTGAACATAATTAAAGATGAAATGCATTGTCACAACATTTTTTTAAAATTTATTGTTAGCAGTTTCACTTTTGTTTTCAAGATTTCAATTGTTATAGTTTTGTTGCTTTTTAAATTGAAGGTGAAGCATCATTTTAACAACAAAAAACGAGGTGCATATAAAAATCACTTATTTAATTATTTGTGTAAGATATTCCCTGATGGTATGACTATGAATATTTTCTTACCTGTATTTATCTTTTCTGAAACAGCTGTAGATTATCATTCAATTTTTCTTATTGTTGGTTTTACTCAAAACAGCTATGGTATTAAAAGAAACCTTGTAACTGTAAAGCAAAGGATTTTCCTCAATTATTAAATGTCCATCCATTCCAAGATGAGATTTCTAGGATATAATAAGAACAACAGAACACTTTTTACAATAGTGCACCTGGTAACTGAATTTGAAGTTTCTTGGTCAAAATGAAGACTTCTGTTTTATTTATTTATTTTAAACTTTAAAAGGAAGAAATCTGAAGTATAGAGAGAATATCATAACGCCATTGAAAACAGGCACTTCATTTGACTGTGTGGTAGAAGGTAGATTTTAATGATTATAATGTCTGAAAATTTCAAAATTGTTGCGGCTACTTCTGCTTAAACTTATTCTTTAAATTTGATATATTTTTAAAATCATTGTTTATATTTTTTTATTTTACTGTTAATAGAAATTATTGAAGAGGTACCTTGAAAGTGCTTATGCATCCTGTTTTTCTTGGGGTGAGATTGTAACCTGAGGGTACAGTTGGTTGGAATAGGTGTCATAACTATACATCTCCTGCCTATGAACAGTCTATCATGAAGCTGCTTGGAGCCAGATATGCCTTTCATTATGTAGTCAGAACTCTCTAACACAATGAAGTAATTTGTCCATAGATGCTGCTGTTGAGGTTATCTTATGATTAATAACAATGAAGTATAAACTGTAAATACAAGGACACAAAAATGATAGTAAACTGAATATATCTAACAGGAGACTCAAGATGTCTTTGTAACAATCTCAGGGTGAGGAAAAACATAAGTCATTTTTGATTCAAGGAGCACGTTTTCAGACATTTTTATCACATGGTGAGTTTGCTTAAGCTTAACTGGGGAATTAGACATGAGTAGATGATGGATATAAAATATCCGTGCACATGGTTTGGTGAAGGAAGACATGTTTTTCACCTATTTCTTGTGATAACGTGAGTTGCACATGTTTTCTCTGCACAAACATAAACCACTCCGTATTGGCTAAACATGCTTGGCTTGTGTTTGTTTTGGACATCCCTATCCATCATTACCACACGATCCGTATGTTTTAGCCAAGAACCCTGCAGAAACAACAACAATTAGAAAGCTAATACCTTTTATTTGAAATATAATCCTTCCCTGTTTTATTGCTAACATTTTAACTGAGATAAATTCAGTTTGTCTTCTTTTTATTTTTTTAGCTTACCTATTTATCTGTTATTCACTAAATAGTTAGAAAATTCTAATTATGGTGATTACCCCATGGAAAAAGTGCAAATCACATGGGACTGACTGGCTTAATGATGTGTGCTTCACACTAAATTAGGTAGCATTCATGAACTATCACAAACTAGATAAGATTTTTTATTTATTATCCATGCTTGCTTACCTACATTTTTTTGTTTGGCATTTCATGCTATTTTAGTTAGTTCTTTAATCAAAGATAATATTATTTTAGTATTGTTATATCAATATCTACATAAAATACAGGGTGCCCGAAAAAGATGTACACACATTTTTGTATGTTACCATACAAAGGCATTTTGTCTCTCAAGATTAAGACATATTTCATTCCAAAGTTCAAATGGTTGTACCTCGCAACATAACGAAATATCTCTGACATCATGTGTTCAGTGTGTGGAAAATATGTAGGGCATTTTTGGCTGAATACTTTACTGATAGATGGAAAGGACAACACAGACCAGCAGAATATCGTCACACTCAGATCTCTCACTACTAGAAGATATTTTTTTGTGGAGTGTATTGTAAGATGCATGCTGCAAAACTAGCTGCCATTCATGAACTCTGCCAGAATTGTTGATACTTCAACAGGTAATCCTGTGAAAACAAATGCCATATGTTGCTCTGTTGTCAGACACTGCAGTGCTTGCATGGATGTCAATATTGGACATTTTTAATGCTTATTGTAGTGTAGCATGTTTAAGGTGATTGATATGTAAACTAAAAATTCTATCTTGTAGTCTTTGTTTACTAGACTATAGGAAAAAAAAAGTGTTAACATATTTTTGGGATGTAATGTGAATTTAATAGAAATACAATATGTAAAAAAATAAAAGAAAAAAAGGTGGCTGGTGAAAAATGAACAAACAAAAGATGTAACATACTTGCACCAACAAAAAAAAGAAAATAGAAGCAGTGGTTCATTGAAGAAACCACAGGCATATATCTACATTTATTCTTCTTTATATCTATCAAGTAGTTTTAAGATTATTTTCTTGTGTGGGGAAAGGTGTGGAAATATAATTTATGATTAAACAAAAATTGTTTTATTAAAACTGTATTGCAGTTCAGCTTTACTGAGATGCAAAATATAAATTATATGGATAGATGATGTGTATTGATAAATTCAGAGAGTGTGTGTATTTGTATAGATATAATAGAAATATTTGAACTAGTTTATATAGTAACTTCAACTTAGAATTGCAGTTCTTTTATCTTCCCTTTGGAGTTTGCTTTGATCATGATGAACAGCATGATGTGCTAAAATTTCTTCTAACAGTCAGTCAGCAGTAAACCCCACCAACATGGCTGACTTTTCAGAAATAATTTATTGCATTTTTCATACTTTTATCTAATTACTATGCTAACACAGAATAGCAGCATATCACTAGGCAAATGCAGGGTTGTTTCTTTTTTTTACAAACCTACATTGCTGCCAAGAACTGGTGCCAGAAAGTTGGCACTTCAGCCTGTCATTCATTTATATTTTTGTATTTCAGTGTTTCTTTTGGTGAGATGTATCTTACAGGCTTTTTAAATGCTAACAAGGGGTGTGAACCATCTTTAAATCAGCTGGAAGATTCTTGGTGGCTAAAATACCAAAGTATATATATATATATATATATATGGTGAGATGTATCCTATAGGCTTTTTAAATGCTAACAAGGGGTGTGAACCCTCTTTAAATCAGCTGGAAGATTCTTGGTGGCTAAAATACCAAAGTATATATATATATATATATGGTGAGATGTATCCTATAGGCTTTTTAAATGCTAACAAGGGGTGTGAACCCTCTTTAAATCAGCTGGAAGATTCTTGGTGGCTAAAATACCAAAGTATATATATACATATGGTGAGATGTATCCTATAGGCTTTTTAAACGCTAACAAGGGGTGTGAACCATCTTTAGATCAGCTGGAAGATTCTTGGTGGCTAAAATACCAAAGTATATATATACATATGGTGAGATGTATCCTATAGGCTTTTTAAATGCTAACAAGGGGTGTGAACCATCTTTAGATCAGCTGGAAGATTCTTGGTGGCTAAAATACTGAAGTATATATATACATATGGTGAGATGTATCCTATAGGCTTTTTAAATGCTAACAAGGGGTGTGAACCATCTTTAGATCAGCTGGAAGATTCTTGGTGGCTAAAATACGAAGTATATATATACATATGGTGAGATGTATCCTATAGGCTTTTTAAATGCTAACAAGGGGTGTGAACCATCTTTAGATCAGCTGGAAGATTCTTGGTGGCTAAAATACTGAAGTATATATATACATATGGTGAGATGTATCCTATAGGCTTTTTAAATGCTAACAAGGGGTGTTGAACCATCTTTAGATCAGCTGGAAGATTCTTGGTGGCTAAAATACGAAGTATATATATACATATGGTGAGATGTATCCTATAGGCTTTTTAAATGCTAACAAGGGGTGTGAACCATCTTTAGATCAGCTGGAAGATTCTTGGTGGCTAAAATACTGAAGTATATATATACATATGGTGAGATGTATCCTATAGGCTTTTTAAATGCTAACAAGGGGTGTTGACCCTCTTTAGATCAGCTGGAAGATTCTTGGTGGCTAAAATACCGAAGTATATATATACATATGGTGAGATGTATCCTATAGGCTTTTTAAATGCTAACAAGGGGTGTGAACCATCTTTAGATCAGCTGGAAGATTCTTGGTGGCTAAAATACTGAAGTATATATATACATATGGTGAGATGTATCCTATAGGCTTTTTAAATGCTAACAAGGGGTGTGAACCATCTTTAGATCAGCTGGAAGATTCTTGGTGGCTAAAATACTGAAGTATATATATACATATGGTGAGATGTATCCTATAGGCTTTTTAAATGCTAACAAGGGGTGTGAACCATCTTTAGATCAGCTGGAAGATTCTTGGTGGCTAAAATACTGAAGTATATATATACATATGGTGAGATGTATCCTATAGGCTTTTTAAATGCTAACAAGGGGTGTTGACCCTCTTTAGATCAGCTGGAAGATTCTTGGTGGCTAAAATACTGAAGTATATATATACATATGGTGAGATGTATCCTATAGGCTTTTTAAATGCTAACAAGGGGTGTTGACCCTCTTTAGATCAGCTGGAAGATTCTTGGTGGCTAAAATACCGAAGTATATATATATGGAAATATGGAAAGTGAAAATGATGTGGATGCCGTCATAGTGGTTTATCAGTTGAGCAGATTTTGAGTAATCAAGGGCACTTGGCCATCACAAAGTTTAAGCAATTTACAGTTGCTCATTCCGATTACCTAGATGGATCAACTAGTAGAACACAGTCTACATTTGCAGAGCTTCCAGAAGAATGTAAGCTGAATGCAGTCAACTTGTTAACAAGGGATGCTGGTGCTGCAGAAAAAATCATTGTTCTTGTGGTCAAGATGACCTGAAATAAATCACATGAAAAATGAAAACTGAAGTACAAAATAACAACAGGGAGTATGAAACATTGAATAAGGTACTGGGGAATCTGATCAGCAGCATATCACTTGAACATAAAGCCCTGGGGCCATTTTGCGCAAGTCTTTTCATAAGAAAACAGCTGACAGAATGTTGGAGGACAACATATTTTCAACTGTAGCTGTAGATGTTGAGCCAGACTGTGATGATGACTAAGTGTTGTTACTAACAGGACTGGATGCTGCAAAATCAGCAGTGATAGTTTTCCTAATGTGTGAACTGATTTCGCAACACATTTTAAGAGAGAGAGTTGCTTAATAAACCTAAAATTTCAAGGTCTCAACTTGCGGATGTGAAGACACCTACTTTGATTTATTCTGTTTTACAAGAACATTCTTATGCTTTCAGTGTTGTTTAAGTGTTGTGCTGCAGACATGCAGACATCTGAACAATGTCCCCATGGTGAAGAATTTTCTTATAGTTCAGTAGGATAGCTACCCCAGTTTCTTTGAACTTTAAAATCATATGATCAACATTGGCTCTAGTGAAGTAGTCTCTTTTACTTGTGGTGCATACAAATCAGCAGTACTACTTGTTGCTAATATTTAGGTGAATCTAACCAGTGAGACTTCTCATTAGCATTCTTGGTATATGCAAAAATGTCAATTGTACTAAGGACATGTTATATGCTGGTGAGCCAGCGAAATGTGATATTGGAAATGGTTGCTGACTTGAAGAAAGACAATGCTTTTGCTAATGGATTGTTAGATGAAGGTTGAGCCAAACTTCTTTAGAGAGAGAGAGAGAGAGAGCAGTATACTATGAAAAGTGAATATTAAGCTGGTATGGAATGTGTTTTGCATTGTAACATCGATGGAGAGCCAGATAGGACATGCCAGTTTCCATTTTTGACTTTCTACTTTGATCATTATTAAAAACAACAAACAAGGCTAGTGCACAGTGTTTTTGGTTATGGAAGTTATTATTATGTGTTTGCAAGTGAATTTTCCTCATGCCAGTAGGTCTAATCTAGGGTAACAAATCAAGATGGCAAATACATTGTTAGTACTAGGCAAATGTGAATTATGCAAACTATTTTGCATTACTGATGCAGCTTGTATGTACTCATCCTCAGAAGGAAAAGTTGCAAACTCTATAGCCTATCATATCATCACTCCATGAATAGACTACGTACTAAACTCAAGAGTATCAAGAATGCTGTTATGTTTGCTATTTCTTACTCAAATGATATCTTCTTAGATGAATCTGTTGACAGTGCATACCACACTTTACTTGTATTTTGGCATTCCACCACTTGAAGACATACATTAAACATTTGATTAGCTGAGTTAGTGAATGAGAAATGACATTCCAAATGTGGCAAGAAGAGGACAATACCAGCTAAAAAAATGTTGAAGATAATGCGAACATGGCAGGTAGAGGGGATGGTAACCTAGGAGCATTAGCTGGTGATGTCAAGGATCCAAGTTACACATTTCTGTGCTGCATTGGTGAATAGTAAAAATAGCAATAAACAGCACCAGTAGTCTGTGATAATAATAATGAGGGAAACAATGTAAGTTTGAAGGAGAGTTAAACAGAGATTGAAGATGAGCTTGAGTATGATATCTGCAATCACATTTTGAACACCACAGATCAATATAAAACTGAAGGATTACTGTGTTTCATGTGTTGCATACCTACTTTATGCATACATGCTAGCAATGACTTAGTTATGAAGTAATACATGATTTTTATTTAGCAAGCATTATTGATATTAGTTTTCAATTCTGATATTTGGACTTGAGAATTAGTTGGGCATGACATAAGAAGTGAAGCAAGCAGTTGGGAGCTAAGTGGAATGCTTCTTTAAGGAGAGAATTTGGGAATTGATTGTCTGTGGTTTGACAGTAAGTCAAAAAAAAAAAATGTCTATAGAGCGGATGCTGTCATAGCTGAAAATGAACATGTGAACCACAAGCGTCTTTTAATTGTTTAAACTAAGAGTTACGTATCCCAGCCATTATCCCAAGTAAAGGAAAGGTATATTTGAGCGATAGAGTCAAATAACATTGTTAGAGTATGTCACAAGCCTACAAGGATTTTTTAATGCCACATTTTATACACTAAAGGGTGGCTTGAGAGTTGCAGATGCAACTACATGCTTGAAAGGGCTTAGTTAATTAGATGCCCTTATTATCAGACCAGCAAATTCACTCATTTGTCTCTGTTCTTTGCATAAGGCAACTGGGCAGTTGCATTGAATTAAGTGTCTGTTACTAAGACACACTTGATCATCATTCAAAAAATTTACTATGGAGTTCCTATGTGAAATTTTTGAAAGCAGTAAGTTCAGTTTCAAGTAACATGCCATGAAAAAGTCACACTATGCAACATGAGCTCTAATGAGCACTTGTGGATCTGAGCCCAAAATAAAATCATACTTTATAATAATTAACCTTAAATGCTTTGCTGCATTTATATGCACTTTGTTGAGTGCTAATGTGTCATGCTAACATTTATATCATGTATCTCTTATCTTCAGCTGTAGATGACCAACTCCCTGACTATCTCAGCAGCCACATCGCCAAATGGCCTGGTTCTTGTTTTCATCCATTGTGCATTGGACTGCTGGCAAAGGGCCCATTTCCCCAATTGTTTAACAAGGTTCTTTTAAATATTAAATTATGCTTTAGTTGACTGCCATTTTCATTTTCTTATTTTAAGTTATGTGTAGATAAAAAGTTGACCATAGGAAATTCTTTTTACACATACTACTTAAATACAGTAAATTAAAAAAAAACAACTTTATTTGCTTAAATTATGCAAGCAACAACAAAACTATTTGTTGATTAGAACTCCAAAACTAACTGCTGCAGTTATGCTTAAAAGTTTAGATCATTATTTTAGAAGAGAGAAGTGAAGACATTACTTTTGTTGTTTCACTATATTGGACTAACAAATCAAAATATCTTAGATACAGCATTAATCCACTAGGTATTCTCCATGGTTTAAGTGCTGCAGAGCAGATTTTTTAAAAAAATAAGATAAAACTACAGTTGATCTTGGATATGATGTATAGACAGAATTCTTGCTATTGATTTCTGCTTGTGGACAGTAATACTTCATATTCAAGAGTTTAATAAAACCGTCTATTCATCAATAACTTTTCCAGATAAGTATGTATAAACATGGGAGAAAATTTAGCAGCCTCCCTTTAAAAAAAAAATTGCATGATGTCATTTTCCTAGATGATGTCATCCAGGATCTCTTCAAATTTTCATATTTTTCCTGGTGCAGACATGAGTCATAGAGTTCTTTGTGTGATGCAGAGTTAATTTGCAGCAGCTAAAGAAAGCTTATCCCTTTTCAGATACTATAAAATGATGTAAAGCATTATAGAAGGGAGAACTTTGGCACATTTTGAATTTATGGTGGCATTAATCTTAATTGTATTATTATCTTCAAAATCTTGTTAATGATGTGCTTGAGAACTGCCTATTTTTTCTATGCTGTGTATAAATGCACCATTTTTTTCAAAATGCAGCACTGACTTGTAGACACTAAAAGCATTTGAATACTTTTGCAAGTATTTATTAAGAATTCTCCATTGTTTTTATTGTTTTTATTTCTTAAGAAAATGCTAAAGGAAAATGGCTTGGTTAAAGATAACACAAATGGCATCTATTCTTGTAGGAGTATTTATTTACTGATTTTAAGTTATTATTCATCATCAGCCATACTCTATTTTCACTGTACATAATTTTCATGAAATTTTTCCAATTAAACAGAAACACTTTGTAGTAGTAATATATTTTTGCTTTAAATCTCCAATTCATCTGCATATATTTAAAAAAAAAAATACATGCATATATGCACACTAGAATTTTGGTCTCACCAATAAAATAGTTAAAAATATAGAGGAGGATATTTTAATAAAAAAAGTGTCTTAACGTGACAAAAGATCAGAAATGTATTATTATTATTATTTTTTTAACATTTTTCTAATAATCAATCATGCCAAAGTATGACTGTTTTCAGTCATTAATAAATTATTTATATATGAAAATATGAAACACAGACATTTAATTGGCAAATGTATCATTATGGCTGCCAGCATGTATGTGTTTAGTATTAGTGATATTAAAAGTTGCAGATACATCTCATCACTTAATTTTGGCTCAAAGTCAGTATTAAGAAATTCAGTCAGTTTTGGTAGCTTAATTTTGTCTCCTTAACTGTATTACTAGTTCATTATTTACATTTCTGACAGATGGAGACCGTGTGACAGCTTTTCGTGTTTGAACAGTCCTTTGTCCTCATAGACCTTTGTGAGGGCACTATTTTACAGATGTTCATAGGAACCAGAATCTGACTTAATTAAGATATTCACACAGTGTGACCATGGAGTGCTTTTTAAAGGGCATATACTATGTGTTTTTCAGGAAGGTACGACGCCACTGATTCTGGCTGCAGCAAACAACCACTATGATTGTGTCCTTGAACTACTTCGTCAAGGTGCAGACCCTCAAGCCAGGAGACTGGTAAGGAGTTTACCCAACACTTTTAATGAGCTTTATAGATTTTAAACAGTTTTTATATTTTTTTTTTATTTGTGTAGAATAATTGTTCAATTTGTAGTCTAAAAGAGACATTTAATGACTCTCAACCTTTAAGTGGCAATTCTCTCTGCTCTAAAAAATAAACTTTTTTTTTACTTCATCCTTTTAATGATCAGTGAGGATGTTTGATTTGGGTATTAGCTTTAAGCAAACAAAACCTGCACCAGGTGGAAGTATTGAATATTTTGCCAGGATTAGATTGGGCATATATGTTGCATGAAGTCATCTGTATAATATTTTGTTGCTCACTTACTGAATAACCTAAAGGTGTCATACTGAAATCAGTGAGCTCTAATTAATTACAGGAAAACCATTATTAGGACAAACCTGAAACAAAATATACTGCCTCAGAAATTCCAGAACAAATCCAAAAAAAAATAATGTTATTTCACCACATAATTTATTTTCTAGTAACACTTTTCCTATTGGTGTTTCTATTTGGCAAACCCCCATGACACAGCCTGAATCAGAGTCAAGAGAAACTTTCTGATCAGGATGGACTGTCTCTGGTCAGAAATTTTTTTTTTTGTAAGGAACTTTATCTTCTATTTTCAACATATTGTTTATGGTAGACTCCATTTGCATTAGTTACTGTGCTGTCATCTGTGTAGTAACAATGATACTACTGATGTTGATGAGTAGAAGTAACATTGTATAGATAAAAGCACGGGATTATCCAGATGGTGGTTTTCCTATAATGAGTTAGGGGTTCACTTTATTTACAGGGGTCATCCTGGAAGTGATAACTCAAAATGTCTTTTAAGAGAACAAATATGTTTGTGTACTATTTATTTATTGAATTAGTAAGTATTTCTTGTTGGCTCAAAAATGAGCACAGCTTGTCATTGTTGGGCTGCAAGTTCAACTATTACGACTCATTCCAGTTTTGAGCTTGTAATCAATTAGGTAGTCTCACACTGGAGGATTATGTGAACTGCACATCTGACTTTACAGTAGTGTTTGTTTCTACTGAAAAATGTCAAACAATCTTTTCTGAAGGTAAATATCACCCAAACTGTCATGTGTGATACCCCACCCCACGGTCTTATCTGAAAGTTTTTTTTTTTTTTTTTTTTTTCATGGACTTTTGACTGCACGCTACCCTGTCATCAAATGTCGTGTTTTTTTTCCTACCTCCAAGCCACTAGCTCATTTGTGGAGCATGTTTCTAAAAAAAAAATCAATCATCATCTGAACCAAAATAGTTCTCAATACTTGGAGGACTGACAGGGTAGATATGTTTTTTGTTTTTTTTTTTTAATGCATGCAAGCATCTGTACCATAGTAATTGCACATTTGGCCTACACCTAATTGCTGCTAGTTGGCAAGAAGACAAGTTAGTAGGTGTAAACCATCTCCTGAGAAATGAGCAATGATGATTCCATTTAGAATCTTTTGCTTGCTTTTTATGCCAAAGGATTTTGTTGGAATTAATTGAATGCCTTTGCTAAGTGGTGGACACAAGTATTTTAATCGGTAGCTTAGGTGTCCGTCATCAAATTCACAGAACAAAAACCAACTGTCATAAGTGAACTAAGTAAAAACATTAATTTTGAATCTGTATGTGAATGGATTGGTGCTGCTTGCTTGGAAGATATACATGATATAAAGATGAAAGCTTAACTCCTAGTCTAACTGGCCAACCTTGGTGGTAAGTGAGTAGTCCAGTAGCAGCAATCCTCAATAAAGATTAGCTCATTTTCAGATCTTCTTCAGGCTTCTGTAAAGTATAGTGAAATTTGATTTACATTTATAAGTAAAATTTAAAATTCCCAATCTCTTTGATAAGAACAGATGTTATTTTATCACCATATATCAGCACTAAGTGAAATAACTAATAAACCTACATTTTGTCAGCCCCCCCCCCTGTCATCACCAGGGTGTGGTTACTGTTTTGGAATGCAGTGATGTTAGTGCAAATGGTATAAAACGTTTACTGCAAATTAAAATTGTTACACACACACACACAGCTGGTTTTTAAGACTAAAGTCTGATGATACTAACAAGGAAAGATTGGGAAAACGCATCAGCTCTCGTACTGCCAATGAGATGACGGGATGGGAAACACCTGAACTAACCACCTGTGTTCTGTATCTCATTAAAGTTTTGCATGTTGGAGAATGGTCAAGCAGCTATTTTAGATGTTCCAAAATAATCCCTCCCTTTTTTTTTCTATTAGAACACTGCTGCTTGTAAAGCTATGAATTTTTTTTTCTTACTCTTATAGAGATTTTGAATAAGAAAATAACAAAAAAAAAAAAAAACAAACTTGTAGCATCTAGTGTAAGTTCCTGTTATTTGTTGTTGCTATTTCAGGAATAAGTTTCTTAATTTAATTTGTTTATCTTTTGGCACAGCAATGTGTTGAAGCCTGCAGAGATGTTAATAAGTCATTAATGATAAGCTGGCTCTACTAAACTACTGATGTCTTTTTTTTAAGTCTTCTGGCAGCATCAGATACCAGGGATGCAGTAGCTAAGGTCTTTGAGAGATTTGGCATGTTAGACATTTACATAGAAGTCATTAACTTGTCAAAACCACCCCACAGAGATAACCTACTAACTTATTTACGCATAAATTTATAAGAAATGTGTAATGATGAATCTCTCTCTCTCTCTCAGAACACACTTACACTGTGAACGTGTTGACTTTGCATGCAAGTTAACCAAGATACTAGAAATTTGTCAACTCATTAACTCTTTTAGGGGTACACTTGTTTATTATAACTGGTAATTGATCCTGACAGGGTAATACTATAAACATGTTTCCAAGGTTTTGTGCACTGTAGAAAGAAAGGCATTCATTCAGATATGGGCATCCTATAACCTTCAACACCACACACTACCTGTAAATACACAAGTGTACTCCTTGAAAGGTTAATGTTATAAAATTTCATTTCATTGGTAGAACAGCTTGTTGTTTAGATCAGTATTGATCTGGTTTACAGACTTGGAACCTTATTTGCTTTCAAGGGGCCTATGAGCAGTTACTCTGTCCTGCTCTTATTAAAATTTTATCCAGTAAAGATTTCTTTTGTGGCTTAAGTGCATCCAGTTGCTCCTTTTGCTCTTCAGATGCCGAATTTGCAAACAAGAAGTTTTGTCGATGCACTAACAACAGAAGCTGTAGACTGATTTTAAAATTCAATTATGTGAGGTTTATATTCGAGGAAATGAATTCCTATAAGAATTGATGGTTGTTTAGTTATTATAATAACATCGTTGTCATCTTTATTTTTACCAAAACTATGTTTAAGTAGAAGTGTATGAATAAAACAGGAAGATTCTTGTGAGAACTTACGCATTTGCGACAAGCATGATTATCTTTTCTTTGTTATCCTGTTCCTTGTAGAGTAGAATCTTGACCTCCATTGTCATGACCTTTGATGTTTAGCTACAGTGACAAAAACTAGAGCTTTCTAATGGGAATCTTTGTAAAACACCACTAATTAACTCCAGAAGGAAAATCGCTTTGCAAAGAGGAAGCCCCCAATCATAAATATAAGGACTCCAAATTGAAATTGGATAGTTTCTGATTTGTGTAGAATTGTTACTGAGCTTTCCCACCAGGCATTTTGTTTACCTCTGTAGCATTTATACTTTAGCAAATATATGCATACACATAACTAATGCTGCTAAAATTTATTTAAAAAAATAATTAAATTTTGAATTTAGTTTTTATATCTTATACTGAAAACAAAAGATTGTGTGTGTGTGTGTGTGTGTGTGTGTGTGGTGTGTGTGTGTGTGTGTGTGCACGTGTGCGTGCGTGTGTGTAATTATTTTTTAAACCATAGTTAATAAGGCATCATTGTATCAGGAAGTGTGATTTTGTGCTCTATTTTAAATAACAACACTAGACGTGGTATTTACTTCAGGAAGTTGGCACTTTCTATAACATTCATTACACAAAATTGGCAGATACATTTAGCTCTGTCCTTTCCCAATATCTAGTACATAGCTAACAAGTCAGAGTCAGTCTTTCGCTCCGTGTGCGTCAGGGAGAGAGAGAGAAAATAAATAAAACCTTTAAGTTTCACTATTTTAGTTCACAGGATAATGAACAGCTGACTTTCACACTGCTTATTTCAGAGACATTTGTCATTTCAAGACTGATGTTAGACCACCAAAGATATTTGGTAAATGTTCAAAGTGGACTTTTAGAGATCTCAATCTGTCTGTTTCTGTATCTGTGCCTTTCGCTGTGACTGTTTGCCCTTTTCTCTCCAAAATCTCACTTCCTTCAACTGCATCCTTATAAATGGCATCTACTGCTACGTAGAACCATACAAATTTGTAAAGTTTACTTTGCCGTCACAAATTTGACATAGGTAATTTGCGCACCTTTGTTAATAGTTATAATGCTTTGCCTAAAGTTGCCAGTGTATGACTGATGCAAGCTTACTGACCAATGTCATGTTTATGTTTGCTGCATATAAACTAGCAGTTATTTGTACTTTCATTTTTTTTTCTTTTATTTCAATCAAGAAACTTTTATTAATTTGAAGAATATTATTCAGGGCGGATCACCACTTTCCTGGTGCAAGTATTTAATGCTGTTAAATGTATGTTTGGTTCTCACTTTAGTACAGAACTCACATACTTTCAATTATAAATTAAAACTTTATCCTGGTGATTACATTTACAATATATTTTTTAAATTATTTATTCAAAAAGGTTGCTTATAGGCTCTGATTTGTTTGTTTCTTTTGTTTTTTGTTAGGACAACAGATTGTCTTAAATGTATATTTATCAGTTTCATTGTGCTGCTTTCTGAATTAACATCTCACAAAGAAAAATCTCCATTAATTAGTGCATTAATAAGCTGAAATAAAGAATTAATGCGTAATTATTGCACTAAATTTGTGATTTCTTTTCCATAAGCAGTTTAACAAACAAAAGGACAGAGTATTAAGATTTGTGCCAAGAAATTAAGATGAAATAATGGAGAGGGTGGCTTTTCTCAGTAGAAGTAGGGTGCCAGTGCCCTAATGGGAAGATTGGTGGGGAAAACATCGAAAGCAACTGCTCTCTCACTTAGACAGCACAGGGCAACTCAAAAAGTCTGAGTGAAAGTGCGGAAAGGATCTCAAGGTGGTTTGATCCAGAAGTTTGTAGCTGAAGTGGGGAGTACCTAGCTAAGCTGATGGACGATGAGGGACTAATCATTCCCTTCTTGGCCCACTATCCCTAGGGTCCTGTGAATAATGAGCTGAAACTTTTTGATGGATAGCATAGAGCTGAGGAGTCCATAAAAATTGTTTTGAATGTATTTGAAAAGCGAGTTAGGTAGTGCTTCTGTTAATGATCAGCATCAAGTAGGCTTGCCAGATATGAGGGAATGTTTTCAAAAGCTTGGTGTTTTCTTGGTTCATAGAAAAACAACCTGAGTTTGAACAGTTGGTGCGCAAACTTCACAACACATCTGACAGCCACAAAATTTTCTTAGTGCATTCAAACATTTGTAAATATACATCCACATTCCAATAACTCTCACGTTAAAGTCATTCGTCATTAAATCATCCACTCGTTTGTCAGAATTCAAAACTTTAACAAGCCACCAAACCTTTTAAAATGGATATTTAGTTTCTGGCATATGTCTGCCTGCACTCTACATGTTGTTAACCATAATTGTGCACTTGTCGATTAAAATAATTCACTGACCAAAATGGACTACCAATGTTGATGGTCAAGTGGTCTCCAATTTTGCGTTCAGGTCAGGATTGACATGGTCTCTTCTTATCCTTCTCCTTCAGCTGACCATGTGGGTTTTCTCCCACATCTAAAAAAATGAAAACTTCCAGTAGAGTTTTCTGGGTACATGCGGTAGATGGAGGTTTCATGGTTAGTCTTGACTGGCTTGCATGCACCCTGACCACTGCTCAAGAGTCCCCTACAGTACCCAGGTAACTTGCTTGGTCACCAAGGCTGTTATCCCCACTTCCCCTTCTAGCTCACTATTGCGAGACATCCTTATGTCTCGAAAGTCAGGGCAGGGGTTTGACAAGAAATTTAAAAGGATATAGGTTTTACTCAAAATTCTGATTTATTGTGTAAATTGACTCATACTTTTGTATTAAACATTCTGCTATTTTCTTTAGTTTTCAAATGATATGATGAATTCCAGATAGTTTCACAATTCATGATATTTTATTATTTTTCATTGTTTGCTTTATTCTCTTTGGTATTTACTCTACTGGGAAATGTACTCATTGACTTTGGTCCACACCCTGTAATAACTGTTATCTGAAGCCTTGTATTTCTAATAGTAGCTTTTGCTTTTTTTCCACCTGTTTAAGTATATTGTTTATAGCAACACTGAAGGGTCTTAGAACAGGGATTATCTGTATTGTTTTCTTATGGCTGTATCTAAGCTACTAGGTTAGGAAATTTGGTTTTTTTAAGTCTGCTGTAAATTCTGAGCATTCCCAAGGCATGATACAAGCAAAACTAATTAATTTTTGTAAAATATCTTTTTTATTTTTCTGTCTGCTCAAAGTATTTACTTTTATTTTCCAATTCACACAAATTAAGTAATGTAAAATAAACTTTCCTATATATATATATATATATATATATATAATTATATATACAGGTGCATCTCAAAAAATTAGAATATCGAGGAAGAGTTCAATATTTTTTGTCATTTATTTCAGAAAGTGAAAATTGTATATATTCTAGACTCATTACATGTAAACTAAAATGTTTCAAGCATTTTTTAATTTTAATTTTGATAATTACGGCCTACAGCTAAAAAATAGAAAAAAACATATCTCAAAATATTAGAATATTCCATTTCGAGTTTGAGTAAATCACTATTTATGCAGTATAAATACCATGAATCTCTCAGTCTGGTTCAGTACACACAACCACAATCATGGGGAAGACTGCTGACTTGACAGTTGTCCAGAAGACACTCATTGACACCCTCCACAAGGAGGGTAAGCCACAGAAGGTCATTGCTGAAAGGGCTGGCTGTTTGCAGAGTGCTGTATCAAAGCATATTCATGGAAAGTTGACTGGAAGGGAAAATGTGGTAGGAAAAGGTGCACAAGCAAGAGGGATGACCGCAGCCTTGAGGGGATTGTCAAGCAAAGCCGATTCAAGAACTTGGGGGAGCTTCACAAGGAGTGGACTGAGGCTGGAGTCAGTGCATCAAGAGCCAGCATGCACAGACGTGTCCAGGAAATGGGCGACAAGTGTCGCATTCCTAGTGTCAAGCCACTCCTGAACTAGAGACAACATCAGAAGCGTCTTACCTGGGCTAAGGAGGAAAAGAACTGGACCGTTGCTTAGTGGTCCAGTCCTCTTTTCAGATGAAAGTAAATTTTGCATTTCATTTGGAAATCAAGGTCCAACAGTCTGGAGGAAGAGTGGAGAGGCACAGAATCCAAGTTGCTTGAAGTTCAGTGTGAAGTTTCCACAGTCAATGATGATTTTGGGTGCCATGTCATCTGCTGGTGTTGGTCCACTGTGTTTTATCAAGTCCAAAGTCAATGCAGCCGTCTACCAGGAGATTTTAGAGCACTTCATGCTTCCATCTGCTGACAAACTTTATGGAGATGCTGATTTCCTTTTCCAGCAGGACTTGGAACCTGCCCACAGTGCCAAAACTACTAGTAACTGGTTTGCTGATCATGGTATTACTGTGCTTGATTGGCCAGCCAACTCGCCTGACTTGAACCCCATAGAGAATCTATGGGGTATTGTCAAGAGGAAGATGAGAGACACCAGACCCAACAATACAGACGAGCTGAAGGCTGCTCTCAAAGCAACTTGGGCTTCCATAACACCTCAGCAGTGCCACAGGCGGATCGCCTCCATGCCATGCCGTATTGATGCAGTGATTCATGCAAAAGGAGCCCTGACCAAGTATTAAGTGCATAAATGAACATATTTTTCAGAAGTTCGACATTTCTATATTATAAATCCTTTTTTATTATTGATCTTTGAAATATTCTAATATTTTGAGACAGTAGATTTTTGATTTTCATTAGCTGTAAGCCGTAATCATCAAAATTAAAACAAAAAAGGCTTGAAATATTTTACTTTTGGAATTAAATTATGGAAAAAAATGAACTCTTCCATGATATTCTAATTTTTTTAGATGCACCTGTATTTCTCATCTGTTTGACCGAATTTCCAATTCAGTGATTTAAAAATTTTATTTATTTTTGTCTGTTTATTACCAAATTAATTTTCAGTGAGAAACATTCTTGCAAAGGTGGAAGAAATTCATCAAAATGAAAATTCTCAATTTTCTCACAAACACAATAACTTTCAACTATATTCAAGGTGCTTCTCATGAACTTCTCAGCTGTGCACTATCTTTCTATAGGTTTCGGCTCATCATTCACATGACCCTGGGATAGTGGGCCTAGTAATAGCTAATACAATCCACCAGATTAGCTATTGTTCCCTTTCTATATTAACTTCTAGCCACCTTGATGTCCTTTCACCACTCTCCCTCAGGCATTTTGATGTTGCTTTGGTTTCTCACCTAGACAGCAGGAATGTTTTTAACGTTTTTCCCACCAATTTCCCTGATAGTCCCTGTCATCTGCTTCTAATATAGGAAAACCACTCTTTCCATCTTTTCACCTTGATTTCTTGAAATAGGTCTCCATACCTTTTCTATTCAGTCTGGGGCCATTAACTTTATTGACAAAATTTCCCTTATCATCTTTGATCAGATGACGATATTGGGTTTCAGGTTTGTTATACCTACATCTTGAGGATATGCTGATTTCTGTCCCATATTTACCTACTGGCTGATGTTAGAATCTCTCTCTTCTGCATTCTCAACTTTCTTCGTTACTCTCCCTCTTTTAAAAATGTTATGAATGAGCCTGACTTCTTAGTTGGCTTCTGTTTTCATCTCTCCTATTTTCTTAACTGATTGTCCTCTTACATTCCCTGTTTTAATGCTACCTTACAACTTGACTATTTATTTTCAATTGTGGTTTTCTTACAAACTGTTCTGTTTTTCTTCATGCCTGCTGTTTACTTGGTGTAGGTAAGAGGTTGTAAACTGAACTTCCTCACAATACAACACTGCTTGCATCAGCCCAGCTGAAGCTTGGTTAAAACCATACTCACCTGCCCAGTACTCTAGGGATGTTGGGCTAAGAACGAAAAATTTTGCTATAAAAATTTAATCACATACAGTTGTAGCAACTGGCGCTAATAGTTTGGTTTTGGAATAGCCTAAACGAATGAAGAGAGAAAATATGTGCACACTTTCTGACAATTTCTTCTCTTTTTGTGTGGTTTTAATATATAAACAAAATTTCTTGTTGAATTAATTACAAATTTGTTCATTCATCAGTAACAGATTAGAATATAATTGCAGAAAAAACATTTACACTTATTATAGTAAAATAACAAATGGCACAATCTAATAGCTTTTTTTTTTAATTTTGGGAATAGTGGGGTCATTTTGGAAAGTAGTTAAGAATACTACTATTAAAGAGCCTTTGCTATGGTTTCTTGAACCACTGATATTACAAAATCGCAAAATGGAAGACAACTGACAGTTTGTGTCAGTAATTAGTAACGGTAAGATAAACACCAGCAATGAAAATATGGTGCCTGCTTTCAGTGACTTTGGTGTAAAACCAAGTGTATTTGTAATGCACCGGTGTTTACATTACACTAAACTAGTTCTCTCACACCGGAAAGATATACAACAGATTTCTTAGCTGTTTGTTTCTACGAAGTACTAACACCACCGGGCTGTCTGAAAGAAATGTTTATTGGTGTAAGTTAATGCAGGTGACTTTTGCTGTCACATTTGTTCTGTTTGCATGGTAAGAAGTTCAGCCTGCAATTTCTCACATTTTAGCTTCAAGCTAAGACAGCCTTTCTCTGGCTAAAAAGGCGTGGCTATGGGGCATCATGTTCATAGCCTTTCATTTTTGTGTACCAACCAGGTGCCACACCCTTTTTGGGTGTGGTCACTCAGATCGACCCTTGGGGGGGGGGTGACGAGTACTCTTTTTGGCCAGCAGACTGCAGACGGAAAGTCCCCTGCTTGAAAAGAGTGGGAGTAAGGGATGCTTTTTGCCCTCGGCCTGCTTCTCTGGCTAGAAAGGTTAGGCACGTCGGGACCAATTTTCGGACCAGAGATTCTGAGGCTTTCTTTCCTAAGAGGTTTTTGGCTGGGGAAGTGATCACTCTAAACGGAGCTCCCCACTCCCTTCTCTTCGGAGATGCACACACATACATGAACTTCACACTTGCACATACATGCATAACACCACAAAAAATTTTTTAAAAAAAGATCAAAGCATGCTCTGGTCTCAGACCAGACTTGCTATCTTGTCCTTTAGATGAAGGTCGAGTCAGTATTGGGGGCAGGGGTTGATGGGCCTGATGCCTGGGGGCCCGTAAACCCCACCCTGGAGAGTGATCACTAGCATGATCCCTAACTTGGGAATCATAAAACCTGCTTGACCAGATTCACTTGGGACTAATGCCCAAAGCCCAGAAAGACAGACTAAATGTACACAATGTGATCTTGCTTATCTTTTTTCCATAGATACTTTTTTTTGTTTTTTTAACGATAAATAGCTTCATTGACATTAATAATTACAGTTCAAAGTCCAGTGATCTTATTACTGTGCTTATTTGCAGAATTTTTTAATGTTAGAGTGAATGTACACTTTGAAATATGCCCATATGGAAGAATTATCAAGTTAGATTGGATATATTTACTCTTCAGAAATGTTAGCATGAAATTCACGAAGATTTTAATATAAAATGTTTTCTTAGGCAAGCAACTGATTTATTTATGCACTATATGCTGTGCAAAATTGGGATTTTTAAGTACATTGTTAAGCACACATGTATAAGATATTTGAAAACAAAATCATTGGCCATTTCCAAATGATTGGATCAGTGATGTATCTCAACTTTACCATCAGAGTGACTTTAGGAAAGAAAATGTTTCATCAGAGGAAATTACAAAAATCTACAAACCTTCTTTTTATTTATGTTTTTTAAATTAGTATCATTATTTAAAAAACAGCAACAACTTTTAGATGTAATTTAGCCCTGTTTGCTGGCTAGAGAGCTTTATGCTGACCTACAGTATGTATTTCTAACCCTAACCCATTTTCCTCCTCATGATAAACCCAGAAAATAAATTCCTATCCCTGTTTTGGCTGATGCCCAACTGTCTGCTGTTTTGTGACTGCATAGGATGATGCGTACAACATACCTGTTATTTTTATTCTGCTGTATTTTTTTAACTCATTTAAAATAGCAAAATACATACTTTAAAGTTATTAGAGCTTTTGATAATTATCTTTATTGTCAGACTGACACTAGTAAAAGAAAAGGATTTAGGAGATAAAATAGATAACAAGTCAACTTGTCAATAGCAGTGTAAGAGTACCTGTCCCAAAGCCAGTGGGGTCTTAGTTTCACTGAATTTTAATATTAACAGTATAGATAGAGCATGTCTGGTTCCACTAAATCGTTAGTTAGACTTTTTTCAGCACATGCATTTGGAGCTTTCATTATTTTAAGGTATACTTAAAATAAACATAAGTAGATTTACTGGTATAATTAGTAATATATGTATTTTCAGTTAAACATTTTTGGTGAAAAATGATCTTTGAGAAATTTGTCAATTCTACCATCTATTAATTTTATTTGGAAACCTGCATTTCAACTGCAAAAATTATTGCGGTAAGGCAAATAATTTTGATGACGACTATTATTATTTCTTTCCACAGACTGGTACATGTGCCCTTTTTTTCGCATCTCAGGGAGGATTTTTGGACATTGTCAGGCTATTGCTGGAGAGTAGAAGTCCTGTTGACCTCGCCAGTTTTGTAAGTAGCTTTTTCCTTGATACAGACAAAATGTACGCAACCCAGAAAAAGAAAAGAAAAAAAAAACCTTATCTTTGGCAAAAGGAGTGGGAGGAATTCATCTCATTCACATCCTCTGGTAGTTTATCATTGACCAATATCGACCTTGTTCAGTCTGCGTTGAAGTCTCTTGTCGTCGCTGCTATTCTCTGAATGTCACTTGATTTTCAACCACCGACTTTGACTGCTGCTATTTCTCATTGCATCCATTTCTCTAAACCAGACTTCTATTGTTGTTTCTTTAAATTTTTCAGCATTCCATGCTCTAAACAGAGTTGCAGAAAAGTAAATTTTAAGCAGCTTTTCTTTGTCACATCACATCCTTTTGCTAGCAAGTGGCAGGTATGATGGATGTGTTTTAACATTATAAAGATCATTTAAAACTTTTCTTCCAATTTCCTTCTTATTTATTTGCTAATAATGTACAACAACTTAGCATTATGTTCATATACACGACTGGCCATAATTTTGGAATATCTGAAATTTCACATGTAAAATCGATATATTGTTGCACAAACTTATACTATAAGTATATGCCTTTCAGAAAATCCATTTTAATATTTTTTTTTTTACTTTTGTCAGTTAAGACTTTTTAAAATTAAAATATATTTTATGCTGAATGATTTATTTTATTGGTAAGTCCATAATTATGACTGTCAGTGTATGTATGTGTTTGTGATATATGTATGCATCTATGCTTGAGGTGAAACTGCATTCAAATAAATGCACATGCAAATGAATTTTTGATGTGCCTCTCAAAGGACTTCAGGAGAGATAATGTGGCAACATTCTGTTTATTTCAGGATGGTGGTACTCCACTATTTGTGGCATGTCAGTGTAATCATCTTGATGTTGTTGAGCTGCTGCTTGAATATGGAGCTGACATGCATGCCCAGATGGTTGATGGTGCCACACCCTTGTTCATTGCAGCACAGAATGGACATGTGAAAATGCTGAAGTATCTACTTTCCAAAGGTGCTGATATCAACGTGAAAAGAAAAGTGAGAACCTTTCAGAATTTTAAACATTTTCAAAAATAATAAATACACAACCTATATATATATATATAAAATACTAGGGATGTTCAAATGAAACTTGGCCAAATACTATTATGATGATGCTATTTCAGCCAGATTACATTTGAGCAAAGAGGGTAAAATTCTTTTGTATCCTTAAATAAGGGTCAAGGTATATATGTACTTTATTCATTATGTTCTGTGAAAAGTCATCCATGACACATCACCTGTGAGTTCATGGGTGATTCCAGAAGTGCCACAGATTTTGCCATATGGGTGATGGGTGTTGATGAAGAGCAAGTTCCATGTTTCTTTTCAGCAAACATCTGGATACTCTCAATTTCAAGGATTTATGTCATTAGGTTATTATGACTGACTGATTGATGGCCAGATCTGCGTGTGTACACAAGGTAGGGTAATCTTAGATGCTTTTTATGATTAAGGGTCCAGTAAGGCCCAGAATGTATCCTGGTTTGTTTGCACTTCCTCAAAACAAAACATAAAGAATTTTAAGAATAAGGTCAATGCTAATCATGGCTGTAAAATGAAACATTTACTTTTTATTATGCTTTGGGATACCCCTAAAAAAATTATATAAAAATACTTTTACTGAAGAATAATTAAAGCAGACAATTATTATTATAGCAGGGATTATTTTATATTGTTTCTAAGGGTAAAGGATTATTTTTATACTATAGAAAGTGCTCTTCAGTTAGTATAGTAAATGTTTGTTTTTTAAACATTCTTTTTCATTTAATGTTTATCATTAAATCGAAAGTGTAGCAGCATTTTAAAAATTGTGTTTTTATTCCACGGCATTGTTTTAGTGATAAAGAATGACACCAAGTTCATCAGGTATGGCTGTGTTGTAAACGGAAAAACCTTTCAGGTTTGTACAATCACAGGTAGTTTCTTTCTTTTCTTCCTGTTTTTGTATAAGATCTCATTTCTTTAGTAACAAATTTAGACATAGATAACAAATTTATCTTGTTTCTTATGTATTTGTGTCAGGGCTAGAAATGTTTACATAAAGCCCAACTGAAAATAGAATCGATGCCATAAACTTATCTGGCCAGGTTTCATCTGAACTTCCCTCATACTGTTCATTAATTTTCCAGGCACACAGTTTTATTTTGATGCTTTCTTTAAAGAAAGCTACACATAAAACAAAAATATTAAATGAATAAAATAAGTATTTTCTTCTGTTTTCTCATCTGTGAACAATGTAAGATCCAGAATGTCAGAGTAGCAAAGTGTTTTGCAGGGTAGAATTCTTATGGGAAGTCATTGAAATGATTTACATAAATAGCCTTTTGTTTGATTACTTTTACATTAGATCCCAAATGTCAAGCCTTGAATCAGTGCCTTTGTTTGCTATCCATCTCATTATATCAGATAGAAAAGATCTAAATCTTTGTTTTATAACCCTACTGTTGAATTAGTTCTTCTTCATGAAGTTTTTGCTAAGGAGCTTTTCCAAGATACTAGGTGTAGTTTCTGGCTTAGGGAGTTAAGATCAGACTAGCATAAAACCCTTGTTCTTTTGAACCGTTGCAATCTCTAACATTACAGAGCCCCACCAAAGATGTACAACCCTCCCACTGATGTTTCTAAAGATTTAGCCTGTTAGCTTGAGATGACGAAAAAGAAACAACAAAGATTTATCTATGTACCCATTATTTTAAAATTCTAAATAAGCTTAATTAAAGCTCCTCATATCTGCTCTACCAGACTGGGAAGCTTAGTTTGCACCAGTCTCTCCAATTAACTGACATTCTTCATTCCCTTTCCCAAATCATTTTTGTAAATTGCTTTCACAGTCCTTACAATCTATGAACATTACTGACAAATAAAACCCCATAGCTTGTCTACATAGCTTACATACATTTTAAGCCTTGTAAAAATTGTATTGACACACACACGCAAATGCATGTTTAGTGTGTTTTTTTACTTCATAATTGTGTGTGCGCGCGCGTGTCCGTGCTTTATGTATGGTGTTAGGAATACTCTAGGTATTTAAAGGGTTAAACTGATTAATTTTTAGAATTTATTTTCTAGCTTTTTACTACTAATCTCACATTTAAACAAGCTTTAAGACATGTGTATTTCCATTCACTGATGGGATAGAATAACTAATACTTAGTGTGGTGTAGACACTTGCTTAGTGAATAAAACTGGGATCTTCAGAATTGTTGAGCTCTTTTAGATTGCAACATGACAGTTGTGTTCAAAAAATGACAGAACATAAGTTTTCACCACAAACATCTCAGTGATCATGCAACATTGAAATCACTCATTAAACTTATAACCCAGTACAGTTTTTAATTCTGTCTCTTGTGTTGTCTGACTATTTGGAGGGAAAATACAGTACCGTATTATTCTTCACATTATTACTTAGTAGTTGAAATCTATATATTATAGGTAATAAATAGTATTATAGAAATATTTTTTCTCGGCAAATGTAGCATATTCCCATGAGCACTTCTGTCTTCAAAGCATTATCAAGTTGTGACTCACTGCTTTGATCTGTGCTGATAATAAATCTCTTCACTGTAATATTTATTGCCATTTGTGATCATAAAACCAAACATGCCAATAAATTAATTTAAAGAACCATGACAGCACATCTTCCTTGGATTAAAAATGGTGTACATGCCTTCAAGTAGGAAGTAATTTAAAATAAGTATGTTAAATTATATCTAAGCATTAACATCTGTCTCTGTTTTATAAAATTATTTTATTTTAATGTAGCAGAGATTTTTCAACAGATCATTTCTATATACTGAAGAAACTGTTCAGAGAAGGTTCATCTGAGATGATTAGCAATGTGTGTAATCTCAGCTAAATGCTTCAAAATTTAAAACCTTCAGTCATTTATGGGAGCAGATGTATGGTGATGGACAGATTTTTCTTGACATTTTATATAGCCCTGGGAGTCATAAATAAAGTATTAAAAAAATAAATGTGGGCATTGAAAACTACTTTTTAGTAACCACGAATACATTGACAAACCAGGTGGTGACAGTCAGAGCCATCATCATATGCTTCTTCAGTTACATTGGTTGAAGACCCTCACCTTTTTTTCCCCCTTGGTTATGAGATTAGGAATTATGTGCTTACTTACTGAGTGGGTCAGATGGCCACTTCTCAGCATGGGAATTTTTTAAAAAAAACAGGCAAAAGTTAAGCTCTTTTAGGCAAACGGGTTGTTTATATAAGGTTAAAAAACCAAACAAATTATGGACTTTGATGGTGTTTGGTATGCAAAGAGCAAACAAACGGTAATGGGTATTTTTGTACATATACAGGGGACGGTACCTTGTGCCTGGGTCAGCTGAATACCAGCAATTTCAGCAGGGAGAGACTTGACTAGAAATTTTCTGGAGGAAACCCGCACAAAACAAAGTGGTTCAGAAGATGCCACTGGTTGGGGACCAAACCACAGAGAATCAGCAGCCTGCAGTCTATGCTGAATTTGCCATATATTCAGTTGATTCAGTGAATGAGTAGTAGAATAAATACATCAGGCAATGTTTGTAATGAAATTATAGGCTGGAAAGTAGATAACTTACTGTGGCTTCTTAAAGCCACTTTATATCTGAATAAAGATTTGCAAGTTTATGAGCAGTGACATTCTGGATTTTATAAGGTATGCTTGTTGTGACTTGATTGATGTAAATCTGTCAGCTTGAATATTTAACAGACTTTGTTTTCTTTTGAAATAAAAGCATTTTTTTGAACACTTTTAATCTAATTTTAGTTTTCTCAAAGGTGTAACAGGTACTGTCATGAACAACATCAAACTTATCAGTTGATATAAATTATTCATATATTTCATAAAAAGATGGATGGATTACTGCTTCATGTAATATGCTGTGGTAAGGCTCTGTTATCATACATAGTACACTGCTCAGAAATTTTGTAGAAACAGATAATTTCATTGTCTTTTTGTATTGCTTATTTAATTTTCATCTTCTCTGTTTATGTTTTGTAAGATATAAGGTATTTGTAAGTCTGGAAACTATTTATAACTGTAATAATCTATAAGCACTAGAAAAGCACTCTACTGAGTCTGGGGCCATTTCATTATTGATTCAGATGTTGTTTTAATTCAGTACAGGGCAGTATTCTTTGGTTATTATAACTCTTTGACAACTGATAACTTCAAGAAAAAATAACTCTCTGAAGTAATTTTTTAAAGTACATAATAAAATTATTGCAAAAAAACTGATTGTATTAAACAATACAGGCTTGGTTAATTCACTTTAAGAAAATTTTTTAACAAAGTGAAATTAATTGATTGTTTTTTCTTGCATTACCTAAAACTAAGAAGTATTTTATTGCTTTTTATTATCAAGCCATTTATTCACATAAGTTCTTGCATCAGCATTTCAGAAAGCCAGGAGTTGACCTGAAGTTGGTACTCATTTTTCTAACAAGTTATGTCATCGCTCTTAATGCTTTCAGTCAGCATAGGGTTAACAACTCCACCCTTCTCTTGTATACCTGGTGTGTGATTTCTCTTCTGTAATGGCAATCCACTGAATTAAGCAAAGTGTCTGGACATCATCAGACTCTGAGAAATCAATGTTTTCTGTAAGTTATTTCTGGTTGGTGTACCTGATCTTTTCAAAAATAACACTTAGAAAATAAACTCAATGTGAGACCCTTACTGATCAATTGAAACCTGTCTGTCTTTTCTTCTTCTTTTTTTGTTTTAGTGGTTTAACCAAAAATTTGTGATAACAGCTCTGCTGCTTTTCCTAAGGTGTTAATGTTCTTTGAGAATTTGATCTACTGTCTACTAAAGTGTAAACATAACCTTTAAAAAAATCAACTCTGTCTGTCTGTCTCTCTCTGTGTGTTTTGGGCTAGCTGCTTAGATTCCCCAATGCATTATTGTCTGTTTAAGATTGGTTCTAGAACTGAAAAAATGCTACTTACTCATGCCTTTACAAGGTGTAGTGGCCTTTTTTTTCATTGTTGCACATTTACATAAACTGGTCAAGAACAAATCCATTTAAAAACTGGTTGCAAAGGTTTTGACCACTTTTGAGGTCATCTGTCTTTTTTTTTTGTATGTGTGTGTGTGGGTGGGGGGACTAGAGGATGAAAATATCACTGTACAGTAAAACCTTGATTTAATGTACTAATAGGGGAGGGGAGTGTCCACTAATGCTGTGAGTCATTAAATCCAGATGTTTACATATGATC
Source organism: Nautilus pompilius (assembly GCA_018389105.1). NCBI lineage: Eukaryota > Metazoa > Mollusca > Cephalopoda > Nautilida > Nautilidae > Nautilus > Nautilus pompilius. The sequence goes on along the minus strand of JACATO010000124.1, from coordinate 379,356 downwards.
TTATATGATGACCATATCTGATAACTTATATATTGACTTAAAGATTCACCTTTTGTCTTCTTATACACTATACCATGGTGTTTGCGGAAACATCAAAGTCATCCATCGATGGCCTGAAATGTTATGTTCATGTGCTTCGCTAACGTATTCGCAGTGGAGCGAAGTCCAACACTATGAACATTTATGGCGCTAGAATGTTGCTGCATGAACCATCTATATACAACTTCCTTGGGCTTTTTATCCTGAAGCATCAATATCAAACTTCAAATGAAAATTGTTTCAGCTTTTTCCTCGCTCTTACAAATATCCGACATTGTTTGTTTCTTCCCACCATACTCCTCACACTTCAGACTCAAGCTTTGCTATCGATGCAAGTTTTTGTGAAAACACTCAAATTCACTCACTTTTCACACCACCATCTTTAGAGGCCATGGTTGGTAACTTCTGCCCCCTTTAGATGCAAATAAATCATAAACAAACGCTGAACGCAGTCAACAACAGAGTTGGAGATGGATGCCTGTGGATGCTCCATATGCTGTGTGTTGACGTGCAAAAGGTGCCCAAACGAAATATTCTTCACACAGCTCAACACAGACATTTGTTGGGAGACCAGACAGCATCCATTGCTTCTGAAGTCCATTGAATGGGGGGGAGGTCCATTAAATCAACCTTTTACTGTATTACTGACTCTTTCGAATGCTATTGGTTTGGATTTCTGCAATCATCCCTCGATTTGTTTTCCATTTGAATGTTGGATATTCTCTTTCACTCGTCATATGATACATTGGCTATTTGGATGATTTATGGAATCATTAGATCTATTTTCGCTTTTGCTCTTGGCACAATTTATTGGCACATTGAACATACAGGTAGAGTACCGGTCAGATTCACTTGTAGCAATCTTCTCTTAACACCTGGCTTTCACAATATTACTTCATGCTGCAAAAGAAATTTAGCAGCTATCAAACAATGAAAGCGACTTTTTGGCAGAAATTTATAGTAACGAGATTCTAGCTGAGACTTGCTTATTGAAGATGGTAGCCATGCAGTGTTGGAAAAATGCCCAGGTGTGAAACTCTGTGTTTGGATTTATATAATAGCCTGGCTCAAAGCAATGACATTTTGTTTTAGGAGTTTTATTGGTTTTCATTCATTCGATATATATATTCTAGAAATAAAAATTAGTCGATAATACTAAACCTACATGTTTTTCTTATCTACAACAAAACAATCTTTTTAGAATTTAAAGCTTTATGATTATAAATTCATAGCAGAAAAGTATTTAAATTTTGTTTCTAGATTTAAAAAAAAAAAAATCATCCAAGTTCAGCATAATAACATTTTAAATTTCTAAATAAATTAAGAAAACTTTTGTTTTTTTTGTTCTTGGTGAACTTGGTTGGTAAATAATCTCTAGGCCCATATTATTATTTATTTATATGTTGTAAAGTGTATTACAGCTGTTGTTCAGATGTTATGGTGCAGGAACTCTCATTATGTTCAGCATACCTGGTTATGGCGTCTCTCCCATTATTTATGTTGACAGCCTTTGCTTGCTTACATTTGAGATGCTCTGCCTGCAAAAATAATTTATTTCAGACAAAATGAGCAACTGATGTTTTGGAATTAAGCTAATCATCAAACGCGGTGTTCTCGCCTTTAAAGAGATACTCCAGAAGGGCTGGCAAGAAATTGGGCTTGCTTTCAGAAAATATCGAAATACAGGCTCCCTTGATGTTTTGGGTTATGTGACGAAGACATGCTTGCCGTTCACCTGTTGTAAGCTTACCTTGAAAAAATTACTGCCTTTCTGGAAGATGTAAACTAAATTTAGCTGATTTTGTGAAACTCTCAGCAGCATTTTCGTTGTGTGCCTCATTGTTTAAGCAGTAAGGGGAGGTCTTTCCAAGATAGAGGGACACAGCTAACATGTGCGGTACTCTGTAAAATGGTTTGCGGATCTGCAAGATGTTTGTCTCACTTGCTAATTCTTTAAGCATTGGAAAATATGGGAAAGGCATGGACAGGGGTCACTTACGAACAAAGTTCCCTCCCCGCTGCCAGTTCTGCCAGTTTGACCACCATTTAGTTGGCTATCAAGAGTTGTTACATAGCGGGAAGTTTGCCAGTGCATAGGTTTTATGGATAGGAATGTTTCTGAAATAAAAATGAATATCGGTGACTGTTTTTAAAGTCTGATGACTATCAATGAGTGGATTTCTTTTAAAATGGTAATTCTGATACTGATCCCCAGATGTATTAATTTTGGTCTTGAAAATCTATGCTTTAATGTAATCATAATTAATTTGACTACCAGAAAATACCTAAAACCCATTAAATAATTTTAAAAAATGTTTAAATTAACTTTTGTTCTTTATAATACAGTTTTTTTATTTTATTTTCAGATAAATAAAACTTACTGCTAAGAGATTTTCTTGTTTTAACTTTGTATTTGAAAATTTCTAAAGAAATAGCTGTTAACTTCTAAGAAAGATGCTCAGTTAATTTCTGAGTAACCACTGTACTTTTTTTCATATTTTTTTAAATGTAATCCATAGTTATCGCCGATTTGTTTGCTAACAGTATTCATTCATTCAGACATTGTCAACTACAAAATGGCTGTATGAAGCTAAACTTGGCGGTTGCCAGGAGAGTATGAGACATTGTTGTTGCCTATCTCTGTAGATGTGCTACAAAAAAAAAACAAGAACAACCAATATTCCCAATTTGCTTATGTTGCTGGAAGAAAGGCATACCTCATTTTGATGTTTACCTTTTGTTGTGGAGCTGATTGTGGTTTTCTGTTGTAACCGTGTTTCTTAGTATAGCATGTCTTATATCAATGCATTTCTGTGAGACACTAATGATTTAACTACTTTAAGTCATCTGTCATCTTTTACTGATGTAAATAAAAGCTATACGTGTTCGTCTCAACTGAGCCCTTAATCCCCCCCCATTCAGATGTTAAGTACACAATTTTTTGTTGTTGTTTTCTAATTTAAACCTCAAGTTAGCAAAGATCATCCAATGCTTAATTTGCATGCATAGACAATCAACACTCAGATTTTTTTTTTTTTTTTTTGACTATAGAAGTTGTCCAGGTAAAATGCAGAATAAATAAATAACTCTTCGATGGTATAAAAATCATTCTAACTTTGGAATATTCCACTGCTTCTGGTGTAAAGGTGGGTCTGAATATAAAGAAAGGGAGACTGAACCTTCCAGGTATCATGAGAGTCTTACAGATATGGAGAAATTACATTACGATAAAAAAAATTAGTAATAATCTAACTGGAATTATATTATTTACACAAAATAATTTTTTCTTTGATTAGATTGGTGTGCCTCCTTGGTTTTCTCTCTCTCACGCATGGGACTGAAGAGTATGGAAAGCATTCTCCAAAGTGTCCACCGCTGACAAAGTGTGCAGAGCATAATAGTCCCTTCTTGTTCAGATTCTTGTTTTTTTCAAAGCACTGGGCAACTTTAGCCAAACATTCTCATATGTTCCTGCTCAGTTTTTTTTTTTTTTTTTAAATCTGTGCAATTAAATAATGAAGCAGATACCAAAAACAGATGATTTACTTGGTTTCCAAGGAAACACTGGCATTGCTGCAACTGCTCTATACTTCAAATTTTTTTTAAATCCAGCAATGGCCCTTTAATGTAGGGGTGAAGTCAATGACCACTGAATCCTTTTAACTACAAATACACTCCTTTAAAAAAATTTTTATATTTTTATCCAGCATTGGTCAGGTACAGATGCGGATCCAGCTTAGAAATTTTGTGGAGCTGATAACATCGTTTACTCTCTCGTCTTAAGTGGATCCCTTATCGAAAGAACCTTCCCTCTTTTAAAAGATATATTGAGAATGATAGTTTTAAACAGCCTCTCCCCAATAAAATTTACCAGTCTGGAAGGATCTTTTTTTGGCCCTTGCAATGAAGGGTTGACTTCTAATGGTGGTTTTCCTGTATACCCTCTTGATTCTAAAAAAAATGGAAAGCTGATTAGGGGATTTTAATAATTTTTGTTTTGGCTTTGGTTTTTAATTGTCAGACTTTTCTGTTTGTTATTTTTTTCACATTGCTTTCTCTCTCCATTTTGTTAGCTTTTAGTCTTTCTTCAGCGTAATAACATCTCTCGATTTTATTTAGCTACAGTTTTCCGTATGACTGCACTAAGATTATTGATTTTCCTTTCTCCACACACAATTTATGCAAGTAATCATTTTTCATAAAATTTAAAAAAATTTTTACAAAATAAACTCTGACAGTCTTATTAATTATAGCATTAATGCTGATGATTTCTCAGTTGTACAGTGGCCATCCTTTGTGCTGGTATCTTTTATTATTGCAACCTAAATACAGCCAGATGTATCGAATACCAATCAATGACAGCATACTTCATGTGCCTACCATCACTGGCTTTTGCTAATGGCCTCCACTCTTTGTCTTCTGTTAGACAATAAGTTAGTCTCCACTCTCCTGTTTAACTCGATGCTACTGCTGCTTTCTGGAGTTTGTCTTTCGCCTTTACATCTATCTATCTTTTTTGGGGGGGGGGTTTAATATGAATAATCAATACTGCACCAATCCGGGATTTTCATACTCATTAACATCTCTCTGCAGATGTAGCTGTCATTTATTTTTTTAAAATAAAAATATTTTCTAAAATGTCTGAAAATTGAATCTTTGAAAGAAGAGGTAGATAAATAAATATTATTTATTCATTTTTTTAAAAATCTTTTAAACCACTTTGGAAAATTTGTACTGACTAACTAAAGCATTTTCTGTAGAATTGATTGATGTATCTTGTTTTTTTTTTTCTAAAATGATCTTTACTAAAAGAAGAGGAAAATTTTTGTTGTCTAACATCTCTTGTTCCCTTGCATAGTCTTTTTAACATCCTGTTAATTAAAACCTTTACCTTATGGAAATAACTCAAAGTCTGGTTTTGTTAAACCTAGAAACTATAAAGGTGTGGATTCATTTACTCTTTCAGTTTTAACTAAAATAGAATAATATTTCAGGTTTGTAGATTATCTCAAAAAGCTATCTAAAATGTATGCAATATCAATGGGTTTTTTATCACACATAAGTGGGCTATTTGATTATTGAAATATCTTTGTTTTCTATCAAGAATTTAACAATGAGAAATTTTTTTTTTGTTGTTTAGATTAACATCATAGTTATTTAGGATAAGATAGAAAAATTATATATCTAGTAATTAAATGTTTCAGGGTTATAGTTTGTATTTGTCATGTTTATTGAGTATTTTTTTGTTGATACAACAAAATTTTAAGCTGTTATTTTTAATAATAATGAAATCCAAGACTTAAGTCGTGATCATCATTTAGCCAGTTCTTAAATAAAGATGACTTTCAATTGATAAAGCATGAAGCAGCCATAATGGGAGACAGCACACATACACTATTATCAAACCAGTTTTACTCAACAGCCTACTGGAAGCAGAATAGCATTTCCTTTTATATATTGCATCTGCGATCTTTTAAACAAATGTGTTGTAAGTTTTGTTGTTTAAGAAGAAACAATGACTACAAAATCAATGGAAGTTGATTGAGTTCTGCATGATGCAGCAGGATGAGAATATATGAAAGCAGTCAGGTGTGTTTAATCTTGACAAAATATACTTGTCATGTAGCAAAAGCCAGGTGTATCTAAGACTATGTTAAAATAATAAGCTACCTAGTTATTTTGCTAAAGATATACAGTCAACCCCTGCGTAATCGCGGTTCGGCATTCGCGGCCCCGGTTATTCACGGAATTTTCCTTAGAATCTAACTAATAATTGTTTGTGGAAACCCCTTCCGCGATTTTTAATGGCTTTTTTTCGTGGCAATATATATTTTTTCATGCTTTTTAATGCTAAATTATTAATAACAATATAATTTACTAATTTTGTAATATAAATACTAACGTAAATTCAGCAAAATATTAATATAAAATAAACGCTATTGGCTGGAGGTTTGAAAGTAGCCAATCAGAGAGCGTTATTCATTTCTCCTTACTGCTGATTGGCTGCTGCTCTCGAGGCGCTGTCTCAGGCAGATGCAGCCCAGCAGCACCCCATCATCCCATTTTACTGCGAGTGTTTACTATCTCGAGTGTTTCGCTGAGTGTTGTATTTTTTATTAAATTATTATTATATATTTACTTATATTTTATGTTATATTTTGACATTTATAGTCATTTATAGGCATTTTTATGGACTGCGTCCAATATTCGTTGTTTTTCACTCTTCACGGGTGCTCTAGGAACATAACCCCAACAAATACCAGGGGACAACTGTATAGCATAAATGAGTTTCAGTTACACTTCTGTAAAGGGCTAACTAACTCTTTTGATATTTCATTAGTGACCTGTTAAGGGGAGGTAACTAGCGATGATTTGTTATAACAAATGCATATGCATTTATAATTTAAAAAGGAATATATTATATGTAAGGTGCCAAGTGTTCCCTTGTTTAGGAAATAATTCATTCATAACTTTAATGACTCCTGCATTGCCTAGATCAAAAGTAAATCTTTAGCTAAATCAGAATTTATATTCTAATTTGGATCTCTTACAAAATTCCTATACTGCAGTCTTAAGATATGACTTGGGGGGTCTTAGTAACTATTTTTATACAAGTCATCATTTGCTTATTAGTATATACTAGGGATGTTCAAATGATACCTGGACACACATTATTACAGCAATACCTTTTCAACCGGATTTTATTTGAACATACCAGGTAAATGGCTTATTCAAAGACTAATCTAATACTGCCATGTTCACACAATTTTCACCAATGATACAGTTTTCAAGATTGAAGCAAAATCTCTCTCTTCTCATTTACTTTCGGAAAAAATTGATAAAGTGAACCCTATCCTCCATACAAGGTCTATACTACAAACTTAAATATCATCATCACTATACAATATATATAAAAATATTAATAATTTGCATAATACAATCATGTGAAATACATTTAAAAGATGAAAATTATATTAACTTCAGGTGCTATAATAGTAAATATATCTACTAAATACAGCTTGGAAGGAATTATATATGACTACATAATTGATTTAAAATTTGAGTTAATGCAAGCACTTTTTATGCTATTTAAAATGTGCATCTTTCTTCCTACATACAGGAAAAACAAAATAATGACATTTGTGGAAAATTCAAAGATAATTAAGCAGGCCAGGAAATTTTAATTTAGTTTAAAAAGAATTTTTTTTTTAATATGAATAGCAAAGCTGTTGTAGATTTTAGAGATATTATTTCTTCATTGGGAATTATGAACAGCACATATCTTTCATAAAGCTGTATTTGAAAACACACCATGTCTGTATTTGTTCAAGTTCTCTGCTCACTGAAATAGTTGTACTTTATTTACTCACCAGGAATGAGTCAGATTTCTATTTTTAGCAACTGAATACATGTTAATCGATAAATTTAAACAGTTTAGGAATACATTTACAATAGAATGAGACAAATTCAGTTTTTATTTGGTCTCAAAATTCTATCCTTTTATTTTTTTTTAAAGATTTACACCCAATAAACTTGACTTCTGTTGACAGTGGCCTTGACCTCTCTTTTATTAGTGTAGTCTTTTTTGATCAGCATTTTGAAACCATGATCCTTTGTTTGCAATACAATAAGGTTTTTTTCTCATAACAACCTCTAACAGGGACTTCAGATTCTCATCAGAGCTCACTGAAATGGTTTCCTAGCAATCTGCCTTGTTTCAAACTCAGCATTTATTTTGATTTACACATGAGTTTGATTCACAGTGTTGTATTGTAGCAGTTATGAAATACTTTCATTCAGGAAACTTTGTTATCTATAGGTTAAGTCTTTTAAATGATCTCTAGATATGGCACAATAGACTTAGCGAAAACAGAATAAAAAATCTGAAGTTCTACCAAATAAGGTTTACTTACATTCTGTACACATGAGATAACCATTTTCAGACTATTTGTTTGAACTTTAATCTTAAATACAGTTAGCTGTTTTGATAAAGAATGAATGACTGTAGATGAATAAAGAAAACTTTTCATGAGGTTCTGGTTTATTGTGCATTGCAGTAAAGTTTGATTTAAATATCTAGTAATTTTTTATTAATCTACTTTTTTTTTTCTTAAAGAACATTGGCTAACGAGTAAGATTTTCAAGAGTTTAAATGAATTATATCACTTGCAGACCTGAAGAGTTTTAAACAGTAATTTTCCATTTTTCTGACACAAGGCACCTAGTCTCCTATTTTGAAATATCTGAATAAAATTGTTGCATAAAATGTTTTATTTTTTAGTATTTATGGACCTCACATTCATATAAATCTGTTCCTTCTGGTGTAGTTATGATCAAACATTTCAGAGGCTTTTTTGTGCTCTGTAGGATGCAGATTATAGTGTGGTTGTGATAGATGACTGGACCATGTTTACCATGTGTGATGGCTATATACCAAAAGATGTCTTATATGTTGAGCTTGTAAACTGTTTGTGTCCTATTTGGAGGTGAAAGCTGCACTTTGAAGGCCTCAATGTAGAGGTGAGCACTGACAAATGAGACTAGCAGTATGCAGATGGCTCATATTGCAGCAAATGAAGTAAGGAAGACTTCCAGAGATCAAGTGGTTACTAAAGAAGGTGGTTATATGAAGTGCCAAAAGTGTTTGCCAGCATCAATTTCACACTAGCCTGAAGATCCCAACATTTTTTCCAAAACCTTGGCCATATTTCAGCAGAACACGTATCCATAATCTCTCTACATGAATGGGGTCCTGACTAATAGTTGTGGTATCATCAGACACCTTTTGAGAGAAGATTATAAAATTCACAGGAAAATGTCTCTAATTCATGAATTCGTTGATGCTCCCAAATCTCTTTCTTCTGTTTACATTGCATTTCCAACATCTTTACTTTGTATGGGTTAAAATTTCCATAAATCAACTTACTAACTATTTTTTTTTTTCCATTTTCTGAATTTTGATGGTGACTCTTAAGATAAACATGCCTCGGCTAATTAACACTTCTTGTCTGCTTTGGTAGGACCAGGCCAGTCCACTGTGGATTGCAGCTCAGATGGGTCATGCTGCGATAGCAACGGAGTTGCTAAAAGTAGGTGCTGCTGTTGATGCTACTCGGGAAGTAAGTTATTTGTATTCTTTTGAGTTAAGAGAGTTCTTTGCATAGGTATTTAGAATTTTACAAAAAGTTTGTAGGTCTCTGGCTACTCAGAATAATTTTTGATCTTGTGCAAGGTCCTAATGAACATCGTAATTTTTCTAATTGGCAAGAATTGATTATAACAGTATTTGTGTTTGCTTGTTTTTTTTTTAAAAAAAAAGCAACTTTGAAATAAAATAAGAAACAGCATAACGTAGTGAGGAGCTTTCAAAATCTATTTATCATATTTTGGCATGAGCTAATTAGTCTTCTTTTGAGACAGTCTGTCTAAAAGTAAAAATAAACTGGTTATAATTGTTCATCTACCCATTTGGATGAACTAATAAAATTTGCATCACAACAATTTTCAACATGAATACTATTACATTCATTAAAGGAAATGTGTACAGTTAAATCTGCAGTGTTATTTGCTATATAAGGAACTGATTCCAGCTTGAAAGATAGATTTTTAAATATATATATTTTTTTTTTTTTAACAGTGTTAAAATTATGTTTCTTTACCCAGAAAAATTTTTTTTGTTTCATCATTACATTTTAAACATTGAAATATAATATTTTCATTTGAAGGATGATCAGTTATTCTTTGAATAAGGGACATTAGACCAGGGTCTAATTAATTTTATATTATCATCATTTTCAAGTTAGGTTTGTTTGCTAAGTTATAGTTCTCTGCATCACTGCTAATTTTCACTTTGCACACCTTAGATCCTCTGTATAGTTATGGTCTTGTATTTGTAGTCACATTTACTCATAACTCTGTAAATTGTTCACAAATGTCGTTTTGGTATATGAAACTACTGAAGTTGATTTACTGTGACTTACTGTCCTTGCAGTTCTGAGAAGCTGCTTTTAGTTAAGCCATAGATAGCAGACTTCCACCTCTGCTTAAGAGTAACATGCTTCAAGCCCACCTGGTAAACAAAGAAGAGAAGAGAATAAAGGAATGGGTGGCTGGTTGCAGATTTGTGTTTACTCTACTGTGCAGGATGTGGCAGTTATCAATGTACAGATGTGTAGGGTGTTAGAATTTTTACACAGAGAGGTGCTGGTTTTACATGATAGTCTGGTCAGCTTACATTCGCCATAACATTTGAGGAAGATTCAATAATACAAACTTGGTTTTTTTTTTTTTTTTAGGATGGAGCTACACCTCTATTTAAAGCATGCCACAAAGGTCATATAGAGGTCATTGAAGTTTTGTTGAAACATAACCCCTTACTTGGAATACTGGAAGTAAGGAATTTTTAAAAATATTCATCTATAAAGCACATGCATTAATGAAGTCACAACATTATAATATGTTTTGTGGGTACCGAGCATAAAGGGACATAACTGATAATTTTTGTGGGCAGGTGGGGGTGTAAAGGGACATAACACATAGTTACTGGGGTTATTTAAAATAATATCTTTGAATTGTGGTCTGTGATGTATTAATCACTGAATTCTGATCTTGTAGAAACAGTAAACTTTCCTGTAGTTAATTTTAATGTATTTTAATATTAAATATTAATTATCTGTTAGTATAGAATGGAATTTTCTTATTTCTTGGTGCAAATCGAACTGACAGTGGGGAAAATAAACTCTTCTGCTAAGTGTTGGTTTATCAGTAAAAACAAAAATTAAGAATTATAAATATTTTTTTTAAAAATAGATCCAGCCTAAGGAAATCTTGAGTTTAGATAAAGGCCTAGGTTATTTTTTGGGGGGGGAGGGAGAACAAAGAGAGAGATGGCCATGTTCAGCATAGGAGGGAAAGAAAGGACTTTTAAGGATGATTCAGGTCCTTAGGGTGTTTTAATTGATTGATCTGTTATGGTGTTTGTGTATATGTGTGCTTAGATGTAGACAGTCTGTTTGTTTTTATCCATAAGCACATATTAGCACAAATTTTTTTTAATTCTAGACAGCCTTGGTGCCAGTAACAGAATTATTGATGTTAAATAGATTACTAACAGATCAAGTTTATCAGTGCTGTTGTCTCAAGCGTTAACATACAGCGAGGAAAGAGTGGGGGTATAACAGCAAAAACGTTGGCCCTTGAAAGTGCCTGACCTAATGAACCTACCAAGAAATACCCTACTAGGGCTCCTTATTTTTAGATGTGCAAGGAAACCAGAGGACCTGGAGAGAATTCATGTGACTAACTGGAGAAGTAGAATAAGAGGAATCCATGCTTGGGACCTATGCCAAAATTCAAACCCTCTACTGTAGAAGTTGGGTGCTGTGACCAGCAGACTGCCACACGTGCAAGTTTGTCAATGATTAGTCTCACAGGCTGTCTGAAGTCTTATATCAGCCATGACATCAAGCTTCATTCTATATACTAAGTTGTTTTTTTGCACAGATTGATTTGTCCAGTGATGCCTGAAATAGCTTTAGTAGTCATTGTGGAATCCCTAAGGTTTAGATACAAGTACATTTCTTATAAAGTTCAAACACCATTAATAATAAAGGAAGGACACATCACCAGAAAGATTATAATGATTAGAGAAAAAAAACTTACTGAATCTCCTATATGTTCCTTCTTCTAAATATAAGTAAATGGAATGATTCAATATTTTTGTTTTCTGTTGTTATTGTTGTATTTTAGATAAGGGAAGATATATTGTAAATACAAGGCAGATGTTTTGTTTTCTTTTAGAATGGAGAGACAGTTCTTCATGCTGCAGCATTATTTGGTCACCTGAAGGTTGTGAAGTTATTGCTCATGCATGGTGTTGACCCTAGTCTAACAAATAAGGTAAGTGGTTTGGATCCAGGGCTTGTTAACCAAAAAAAAACTAACTAATTAAGGAATTTAGAATGGAAGCAGTATATTCTTCAATTTTCAAACTAAGGAAATGGCAGGTAAAATTTGAACACAAACGTAATAAGTGTTTTCAGATGCATAACACACAAGTGATTTCTTTTCCTCATGTGCAGTCATAAACTACAACAATTTGCAAAGATTTTCTTGAGTATATGCATCTGTAGTTTAACCAAATTATAGAATTCCTGAAACAATTTATCTTTCATTAGTCAGATTTTATTCACATGTCACAGCCTCATACCGTTTGATGTTATGTTGTTGTTGTTGTTTTTCCATCTTTCCTGCCATGCTAATGTACATCTTTTGTTTTTTCTTAATCAGCTTTCTGACTCTTTTACATGTTTGTTTTCTTGTTTTACTTCTGTTTTCCTTATTTTGAGGCTCTGAAATATCTACTATGGTGTATTGACTCAAGGAAATGCCCTTCATCTATTGGAGATTCTCCTAAGTGGAGAATTACATTCTCAATTGTATTAATGAAATATGAGTGAGTTTTGTGTTGTGGATGTAAATGCAGACTTTATGGCACATCCCTCAGTATATAAATGAAGCATATTTGATATTAAAGGGATGTAACATCTTTTTTTTCAAGATTGAAGGATATGTGATTTATGCATGAAGTTATGTTTAAAAAAGATGTATGGTAGAAATTTTACTGGAAACAAACTAAGCAGAATCATCCTGTTAGTGTTGGTTCTCATAATTGTTTGAGTGCATATTGGAATTCAACAAAATTCAAAAGTTAGGTGTGTGATTACAAGGGTAAAAAAGTCAGAATTTTCTGAAAACTGAATATGAAACTCAGACCTTCCTATAATTGTCAGCAGTTGATGCTAAGCTATGTAAGAATATCTTCAAAGCCAATATGGTATATTTTTAAGATTTTCCAACACAGATCTGCACTTATGTGGATATCTCTATGGCCAGCAGAGATTAAAGTTTGTTGAGCCTTGAGTTTTATCTGCTTCCCTGTGATTTGTGTGCCGCAGTTACAACATTTTGTTTGACCATTTCATAGTTTTTTTTTTACTACCTCTCAGTCATCAAATTTCTTTCCTACCTCACTAATTGTCACAGATTTTGCATAGTTTGCAACATCTAGCTTGAAATTGATTGTACAACTTTCTTTCTCTGGCATTCCAACCCTTCTACAGACATTATACATGATGCTTGCTATGTTAATTTCAAATGAATGAGTGAATGCATGGGAAAGATATGGTGTTCCAGTAGAAAGACCTAACATGATAAAATCACAGTGACTGATGATCTGCCGCACTTCTCATTTAAATACAGAGCATCGCATCATGTGATCAGTGATGCACTAATCACCTGCCCAAACAAGGAGTACTTTCTAAAGTATTAACAAACAAGGTAGTCACAATGTAAGTATGTAGGTATGGAGGCTTGTCAACAAAAAATAAACAAATATTATGAATAAACAATCATTGTTTATCACTGGTGCAGATACTTCAAAGGTGAAAGGGACTTTGAAATGGGCTACAACTGATTCAAACTGTGATGGCTGATTTTCATTTAGCATCTGTAAATCCAATGATCAAGGGTGGTCGTCTCATGAAAGTAAATCATTTGATAGATGATATTTATGTACCAAAATATTTCTAAAGAGATGGGGTTATATTTATTTTTGATATTTATAAATACAGACAAATGGGTATTTTTTAAATAGTATTTTGGGGCTAAAGTCGGAGATGCGTATTTCTTGGAACATGAGTGGCAATTAGAATCATTATGGTATTATTTCGTATTTTTTGTAGGAAGGACAAACAGCTGCAGAGTTAGCCCTAGAGGCTGGATATGATTACATTGCCAAATATATCGAAAGTGTGACGAAAGCACAAAAGAGCAACAGCACTGACCTGGTGAATGAATCTACTGCCTAGACTGCTGGACAGTCTTGTGTCTCTGAACTGACTGACACCAGGTGGAGAGAAACACCTCTGCAAAGCTAGCACATGTTAGCCTCTTCAAGTATGCCAAGTGTTTCTGAGCATTTTTCTCATATTTTAAAGGAGGACATTGTTCTGCATAATTTTAGTATACAGTGTGCAAAGAATATAAATGTGAGCTTTTATTACATTTTACAAGTCATGCAGCAAAACGTGGGCTTATCTCAATTCTTTTTTTTTTTTTTTTGTAAATTCTGTGTAAATTAGGCAGTAAACATCTTGTTTTATTTCAGAATTATTATCTTTAAAACTTTGAAGTGGGAATAACTTACAACAATGGCATCTCTACTTCATTTTTCGGTGTCTTTTGAATTCATTAACAACAAGTAGCCCTGAAGAAATTTGGTACAATTAACACTAACCATTTCTGGATCCCTACGGTTTTTTGTCCCGATATTGGCTGGTGAAAGATTTTATTATCACTGATGCCGTTGTTGATGTTTATTTCTTAGAGCAGAATTTTACTATTTTATGATGATCATTGCCAAGTTTTCCTCAGATCTTGGTTTCGTGAACTCGAGCTTTTAGACTGTCACCTTAGGATTTGTATTGCTCATTTTGATTTACTCTGTGTAAGTTTTTACAGCCTCTCTCAGCACCGCATTCAACATGCGTTACTAACACCATGCAGAACATGCTCTTTCTTTGAAATTTAGTGGTGGAAACCTTGGATCAGAAACACATTTCCCCTGTAGTCTTTCCATGTCAGACTGATGATTCCTGATATTTGCATCAACCTGTACTCTAAATAATCAAGCAGGAAAAAGTGTTGGCTGTTTGAATTTTTAAAGACTAAAACTGAAAGCTATTTCATTGGTGATAGGTGGTATGCAGATGTCAGATCTGTTAACACCACCTTGGCGGTGATATCTGTTTTGGATTTTTTTTTTTTTTTTTAAAAAATGTTATTTTGGTTGAATATTTAAACAGTGCAGTTTAGCTATTGTCAGTTTACTACATTTATTTTTTTTGTAATCACATTAACTAACCAGGAGAATGCTTTACTTTAAAATTGTATGTTAAATACAGTTTCTGAGCTATCTTTGAGATCTCAAGCTTTTTTTACATAGAATTGCTTCTGTTGATACCTGCTGATAATTCAGATCACTCTTCTTAGAAGATGTTTTCCAATTTTTGCTTTACTATAAGCTAGACAGGTAACAGAGTACCAGTTAGCTAACCAGTCTTAGTATTTAAATTCATGAAATTGTCAAAATTTGAAGTAGGGCTTAGGTAATCTAAGCTGCCACTGTTTACGAAAACTTTACAAAAGCCAATTGTCACACTAAACATGGACCAATTCTTCTGCCTTTTAATTTCAAGTCTCATTACAGTTGTACTTTTCAGAATCTACATCATGAAGTTTAGCTTTTTTTTTCCTATTGTCACTAGACATCTTTCAGTAGGTCTTGGTAGTGTTTAGGACTGCTTCAGCACAATGCAGTGTGGGATCATTATATTCTTAATATCAGCAGATAGAAACTTTTCTTACTGCATAGTTTATAAAGATCAGCTAATTAGATAGGCAAGTTAATTGCAGATTATCTAACTTTGAAATAACCCAGATAGTATTACTCTTATTTGTTAGAATTTTAACTGTTGTTATTCTGAATTGTTCACAATTCTTCTACCACATTTAACTTTCTGGTTCTTTTAAGTTGGCATCACTTTACACTCGCTGTTCCTTCATATGCCTTGTAAATCTAAGTGAAATTGTTTGTTTTAGCTCTAATAACTTGCATGAAAGCACATGAGGTAAACTGATGTGTGCTCATGCTAATTGATGCTTTAGATATGGTAGTAGAAGTACTAAAAATTACCAGCTTTAGATTAAAATTTATTCTTGTATTTGGAATTTTCATGTAGCAAAACCATCTCCTAGTTACTAGTATATTGGTTCATTATGAATCTATGATGGATAGTTTTGTTTAAATTAACCCCTTTTATCTAATAAACTTTCTGCCTTTTAATTTACTGTAGAACAAACATGGATAACTGAAAATAGAAAGGAGATAATAGATTTTTGTCTTTTGTTTGTTTTTTTTAATTGGAATTATTGCATTGTAATCAAAACTGGTCAAGATAAGCTAATTATATCCTTTAAGGAGATTTACAATAATTATACTATTTTCCACTACTAATAAAACTTTGATTATATTTATACATCAATTTATTAAATACCAGTGTAGCAATAGATAATTATAAAATGCGAGGAAGCGTGGATTTGTCATAGTTAATAGTAATCATGCTGTTTTTTTTTTAAAAAAAAATTACTTCTAAACTTCTCTTGTGTGTATTTAAAGGAGAGAAGTAAGTTGTGAATATATCTTTAGTGACCTTTTGTTTATCTACTTGACTGGTTTGTATAGGCAACTGTGGATAAATTTTATCCAATCTGCATGGATGCTTGCCTGTCAATTTTTTAAAAATATTTTTGTCACTTGTAACTTTAAAAAAAAAAATTGTATTCACCAGGCTGCATATATTTTGTTTTATAATCTAGTCATCGCATGAGTGCATGGGTTTTAATTCGGAATTATTAATTTCAATTCTTCATTAACTTATTTACTTTTTATTATAATATTGCTCAAATTTACATGGATTATTTGATTTATTTATAAAGTTGTATAAGGAACAATTAATATTCTAATCAGATCATCTAGCATTATTAATTTTCCTAAAATGCTTTAAAATTTTTAAAAATTGCTACCATGCAAAATGTAACTGCATGTTACTGAAAGAGTCATTGTTATCTGGCAAAAATCATTAACAAAGATTGAACTTACAGATTACACTGTAATGCTACCTGGTTTCTAGGTTTTATTTTAATATCCTTAGTATAGACCTAGGTCATATAAAATATTCCTTTATTTAACACCAGGTAATAAAGACACAATAAATAAACAAATAACATAAACAGTGGACCACAAGCTGGCTTTTAAAAATTTATAACTCCATATGTCATGCTGCATTTCACATGTACCAGGAAGTGCTGCTGGAGGATTTTGCTTTCCTGACTGTTTATATTCAGTATTAGACAAATTACGCAAACTGCTTCATTCTGTAACATTGCCAATGTTTTATATCTTCATGAAAATGAACTCTTGCAACCTACACAAGCTGATTGAACTGACATGTGAGACAGACATTGGGGATGCCTACTTTCTTTCCATTACTCTGTGGAATTTACTTTGCTCAGATTTTCACTGTTGTTTTAGTTATAAGTACATTAAATATTTATTTAAAAAAAAACATTTCAGGCTGTTTTTAATTTTTAAAAACATACTCAAATAACTTTTTACAAATTTGTTTTTAATTCAGGAGTCATTTTACAAGTCATATATAACAGCTACCAATCTCTCTTCTTTCCTTTTTCTTTAAGTTATTCTGTAGGTATACATGTGGTGTTATCCTGGTACATGACATGTTGTGTCGAGATACCTATGAAATACACAGTCATATTTTGTCTGTTTTATTTTCATATGCTACATCTGAAATCTCTTGCATTGTTGGCATCATATAAGGGGAGATAATATTTCTGAATGTCTATTGTGGCAGACTTCCAATAAATTTCTGACAATCAACTAAAATTAACTCATTATTATACCATTTATCAGTATTTATAATTTTGTTTAATTTAGCAGATTTGCAAAATTAAAGAAGCATTTATTGGAGCTGTTAATTTATGTATATTAAAAATACTGGCATATAAAAAGGGACAAAACTTGATTGTCTTTCAAAATGTCATTCTTAGGAGCCACTTTAATAATAAACAAACAAAGATCAATGTACAAATACAAATAAATCTAACGAAGGTTCCATGAATTAGTTTTTATTGGTGCTGGAATTTTTAGATGACATTAATGCTTGGTTTTCTGTCAGAGGTACATACATACGTAAAGAAAATTGACTCTAGCTTTTCTAATATTCAGTGTGATATTTTTTACTCGAGGGGAAACTAATTTTTATATTAATATTATACATACTATGCTAACACTAACAAAAAAGCAAAGTTGAAGAAAATTTGTATTATTTTTAATATCTTTATTTATTTATTCTCAAACAAAGTTATTACCATTGGATGCTTTGTAAATATTGGATAATCTTTCCAATGTCACCAGTAAATTTATGAAAGAAAATTAACATTAATTTTTAAAAAATCCTGATTAGACTGTTGACCAGATGTTTATGAAGAGTGGAGGGAGGATACACAGCATATGTAAGTAAGTTTTGTAATGGAATTAAAAGTAGTTTTTAATTAGAACATTTGTATTATATGTTAGTAATTCTTAGAAATTTAAGGTAAGGAGCATAAAAGTTGAATTATTTAAGATATACTCCATTCATGGTTATTTTTTTTTTGTTTTGTATTTAAATTATTAGAACTGTATACGTTTTCAAAACCTTTGTATTTGTTGAAACATAGCAACTAAACCATCATGTAGGAAAGAGTAGATGGAGTCGGACCATATAACAGGAAAACATTATTGTATTTCTCTAAAGGTTTTTTAAAATAGTTTACCAAAATCACAAGAAAAATTCTATTTAATTTTCTGCTGTAATAATCATAGTGTCTTAGAAAACATTCACAGAGAAAAGAAATGGAATGCATGAGTAAGTGAGAAATGTGGAAAAGAAGTTGTTAGATGAAATGAGAAGATCTTTCTATTTTTGCATCAAGTATATGGTTTGGTATTGCACTATTTATTGTTATATACATGGTGACCTTCATTTTTAAATGGTGTGTATTGGATGGTCTATGAAAGCATGTCAGCTCAATGAAACACAAACAGGCTGAAACTGGAAAGATGATGGACATTTTTTGGGCATATTTGTGGACATTACTGGCAAAATTAGAACAGTCTTTTAAAAAAGTTGAGCAATTTGGCTTGTGTTATTGTCATGAAAAAGTCTGTATAGTGCTTATAAGGAAAAGAGAAATAGTTTAGAATGCACAATGTTTCAATTATATACCATTTCTTTTCTTTTTCCTTTTTAAATGAAACTTTTTGTCAGAAAAGGAGAAAAGAGAATTTACCTTTTAATGCCGCATTTCTGAGAAAAGAACTATTTTGTGTTTGTATTTTTATTTGCTTTGTAATGGATTTTAATGAGATAATGAACACTTTGAAAGAGTATTCACTGTACTACTAGCTTTTTGTTGTAATAATGCTGAAGCTGCCTGATAGGTTAATGAATTTATGCATCAGGCTCTCCAAGGGTTAAATGTAGTTAACTAGATTTTAAAATATTAAAAACATCTTATACAATTTATTATTTACGAATATCTTATACACTAACTTTACTTTAGATAAAGATGTTCTTATAGCTTTCAGTTTTCTAATTTGGATTTTCTTAGACAGCAGTCAAAAGAAAAGGTAAAACAAATTTTTTTTTAACTGTGCAAGTTTGTTTTACCCTCTTGATATTTATGAATAGTCCAACATGAATCACAAGAAGCCATTATAGTTTAACAATTTTTAAAACTGCTCATCTGGCTTGCACATACAGTTTACATATCTTTAATATAAAGAATGAACATGCAAGAGTATTAAACAAAGGAATAATAATTAGAAAGCCAAATAAAAAATGTTTATGCTAAGTTCTAGGAAAAAATATTGCAAGAACAGGAAACCACAAATTTAAACTAAAGGAATTAGTCTTACTTTAATCACAATACTTGTATAGGATACAAATGTACCTAGTAGGCAAAAATCTGGTGCCAGTCCCATCAAATTAAGATGAGAACTGCCCAATATAAACCATTGGACAGTAAATGAGAGAAATAATTTAGTGTCATTCTTTAACAAATTTTTTTAAAAAATTGCTTTAATGGCCACTCAGCACTAATCACAATGTTACTTTTTTTTTCTTAGACTGTTCTCTGTTTTAGTGATCTACTAGTTTAAACAATTTACCTGACTATTTTCATCATGGAGTTTTTGTTTGCTGCCATTTTGGTTTTATTGCTATTATAAGCTTAATTTTTAAAAATAAGCAGTTACTCTCGGTTCACCAGCATGTGTACTGAAAGTGTTGGAAAATGCACAGTATGACTGATTGTTTCATTATCCAACTTATTGGGAAGAAATGCCTTTTGAGTTGTTTTCTGTGGTAGTTGAGCAAAGAGATTTGAAACTGACAAAATACAATTGGGTGGTTTGTAGCTGTGTCAAAGCATCAAGCTTGCAAAATAATTGAATGATACACATTTGTGTGTCAGTGATGTTCAAATTAACCCAAATTAAATAGGATCACCCTGATGGTATCTAACTGGGTATCATTTGAACTTTTCTGCTATTAATTTTTAGTGAAATTTCATTCTATATCAACTGAGTTATCATCCCTCTGCAGTGTTCAGCTATAAATTTCTATAGTACAATATAAAAAAACAAGAAGGGGCAGGAAGTCTGATTTAAATAGGTCCTGAAATATTAGTAGAGCTGTTAAAAGCATTCTTAAGCAAGTCAACTCCAGAAGTTGCTAAAGGAAATGAAGTTATGCATGTCAAAAACTCATTCTTATAAAAACAAATTCAAACTCTTTTCCACTCTTCAGGTTTTGGATGTCACAGGTTCTAATGTTTAGAAAGGAGTGGGAATCAAAATTAAAAAAAAAACTCATGAACACTATTTAGGAAGAAAATAAAGATTTTGCATAACAATGCTTTGTCAGAAATATTCTTGTTTGTTTTCTTTGTTACCCATGTTAGCTGTTGTCTTGATTTTTCTTTGTTTTGTTTGAAATTTGAAGCACATTCTACCTAATTTTCTTTTAGTGGTATAAAGGTAGAAAGACAGGCAACACCCATCACATTTCAGATAGATTAACTGCTGCAGTATCTGAGAATGTTCCAAAAGAATCTTTGTTGCACGTGCAGTGTGGCAGAAGGACAGTATTTATATGGATTCTCTGTTTAGACTTTGTCAGAAAGTAGAATTTTAATATATTGCCTTCTTTAAAAAAAATCTTTGTAACTGTATTCCAGATATTCTATGAAAATTGTAGTGATTGCTAGTGGGAACATTCAGTGATACATTTTTAATTAATAGCAATTTTCTTGAAACTTACAAAACTATGTACCTAGTTAACATTAGTGAATGTTAAATAAACTGTTTTTAGGTTATGCATCAGATATATATTTATAAAATGGCATGTATGTGTATATATGTAAGTATATGCCATAGAAAACCAGTTACTGTTAAATTTGAGGTAAACTGATTACCTGACATTTTCAAGTTTTTTGCATTTGAAATGAGAGAAAAGGAAAGGTTTTAGACCCAGCTCTGATCTTGAGCACCGCATACATTTTTAGAAATTCTCCAAACTAGTCTTATTTATTTTTGGTATTGTTGCAAGTAAAATGGCATTTTTATGTACAAGTACTTGCTATTTTTTGTGTTGGATGGTCTGGTTAAATGTAATTTTTCTCAGCGCATTTGTAAATAGATTTTGACTACAAACAATAAAATAAATACCCATACCTTACACTAGCCTTTGACAAAAGCATCTATTTAACTTAATGTTTGTCTATGTTCATATTGTACATTATTACAAAGTTGTACTCTTTAACACAATAGAAATCTCCTTTTAATCTATTCATATCTTTATTCCAAGCACTCTGCTGCATTAGTTGTTTCCCCCTAAATGCAGTATATGGTGGAAATGACTTTAGTAATAATTGTCTGAACAGCCCTATTCATTAGATTTGTTAAGAAAAATATGGTTACTTAAATTCTCATCATAGGTGACAATGTAAGCATAAGAATATTAGAGCTGCATTTTTTCACTTTGCAAATATTGACTGAAACGTGTAGTATAGAAACAGGAAATAGCTATTTAAAACTTTTTTAAAATTCAAAATGGTGGGTGCCTGTATTTTCATGGCATTGTAAGGAAGATCAATTCATTTGATATCTAATTATTTTCTTTTGGCTAACAACAGATTAGATAGAACCCATCTTTTGGAGTAAATGCAAATTATGGAAATTTTTACTTTTACCCACCCCCAATTTTGTTTTTTTCCTGACTAAAACAGTGCATACTACTAATTTGTAAAATCCTTGCATTAGGAGAGAAAGGTGGTTCTCAAGCTGACCAACCCAACAGTACAGGTCATCTGTTTAAAATTTTCTCTCACTTTGATGTACATAATAGAATGAACACAAGCTGATTGTTGTTGTAATAAAATGGTTCTGAAAAGCTTTTTTTTTTTTTTTCTCCCGTTTTATCTGGAAGTTTTAAAATTTGTAGAATTTAATCATACTATTTTGGAAATGACCTGTTAGTAGGGTAACCTCCCTCCAAAATAAAAAAAGGAAAGTAAAGTTATCTCTGCCACAAAGATTAGCATTACTATATAGGACAAGCAATATTTTTTTTTTAGTGATTAAAAAAAGTATGTACCACACTTGACAAAATGAAGTTCATCTGTATGTGGTTTAAAAGGAATAATAATTAGAGTACTTGACATAGGTGCTTCAGTTTCTCTAAGAAACTGATGCTTTGACTGCCTATTTTACTGACATGCATTAACCTGCAAGGAAAAACCAACTTAAAGCCAGCAGAACTGATTCATTTATTACAATTTTTATTTATAAATTGAAAGACACATTTGTACAAATTGCATCACTTGTTCTTTACAAGAAATTTTACTCATCTCTTCACAACATTTAGTTAACTGTCCTGCTAATGGCAATTAAGCCATCAATCTGCCAAGCAGCATGTAGACACTGTACAATCTAGATATATGTATAGTATTATGTTTTTTTACATCAAAAAAGAAGATGAAAAGGAAGTGAATACATAGCAATGAGAATATAGAACTCAAGCGGGCTAAAATCAATATTTCAGAGTTGCATTGTATATTCTGCTTTGAGCAAATATCCATATGGACAGATATGCTGATGAGTCAGTAGATTTCAAATTACAAGTCTGGAATTGAATGGTCCATCATCTTTTTCACAATACTTCCACCCATGCTAGAGAGAGAAACATTTTTGTCAAATAATATAATTATAGAACAAAATTCAAATAGTGTGTGTGTGTGTGTGTGTGTACAAGCTTGAAGTGTACAATTTAACTACCAGAATTAAAATATTAACTACACTTAGGAAGTGGAGACCTTTAACAAGAACCTTATAGTGAATTAGTCATTTAAATTAATACTTACCACTTCACAATGTGATCATACAGAAAGCATGGCATCACTGTGGCTGTCACTGTTTTACTTCCAGCATCTATTATCTCTCCCACTTCCTTATCCTTAAAAAGGAAATTAAGACCTTTTGCAAAGCATACAAAATTTCTATTGCTCTCAAGAAATGATTCAGAAAATTTCAAAGCAGTTTTTTTTTTTTTTTAGTTTTCTATAAATTGTTTTACTGATTTTTTTTCTACAAAAGATGCTGCAGAGTAAAAATCATTACCACAAGTCAAGAAATACCATGTAATAGCCTAAAGTTTTTTAATATTTGCTTAGCATGCATTAACAAAATTTGACAAGGCCACGAGTTTCTGACAACTCTGAATTAGTTTATACCTAAATGCATACTGGTTTTCTCAAACTAATTTTTGCTGAAACATTAAATTGCTAACTCCCTCTAAATAAGAAGAGATGAATAAAGAATCAGTTTTACCTTCAACCCTACAACATTCTGACCATTCACTTCAATCAACTGGTGCTCAGTTAGCAAGCCATTGCGGGCAGCAGAAGAATCTTTCACTAATGACTTAATTTTGCCATCTTTGTACACAAACCCAATGTAGCCATGGCTATCTTTCTGCATTGTCACAGTTCTCTCAAATGGTCTGAATTAAAAACAAAATTTTTTTAAGGGATGTGAGAGAATCCAATTTAGCTGCAACAAAAGAAAAAATATCACCACGCAAATCTAAGAGCAAACTGCTAAGGTACATTTTAAGAACAGAACATCCAACTTAAAACTGGCAGACTAGTCTGGAAAACAAATCCAGTGTCATGACATTTTATTGGTCTACAGAATTTAAAAGTATTCTCAAATGCCATTTGAACAGGCGTTTGTGAAGATTATTTGCTTTTCACCAACTTATGATATCAATTACACAAACATGAACCACATGTACTGTGATTAAAATGGCTTTGCAGTACCTGTCTCTCACAGCTAGAGTAATCCTCTCTGGGCTCGCCTGTCGAAAATATTTGTGCACTTTGTCATTATCCCAGCCAGCTACAGTTTTACCATCAATCTGCAAAATTTGGTCCCCAAAACGCAATCCTGCCAGAGAAGCTGGTGAACCAGACTGTACCAATGCTACAAACACACCCTAAGAATGAGAGGGATAGAAGAATAGAAGATAAGCTGAACAGCCATACAATACTATACTTTCATCCTTTGCTTGGAACAGAAAAACATCAATATTGTATTGATGAATGTTTGAAATTTACAAACCACCAAGATAAATGTTTATGAGCAAGATGATTCGCATAGTAGAGATCACTTCTAAGCACTTACATTGTTTACGTGTCTGATTCGTAGCCCAATCTTGCCAGCTTGGTCTTTACACAAAACCACTTCCCTGATGCCATGTTTAATTTCAGCTCTGATCAAACCTTTATTTCCACCACTGATTGGTGCAATCTGCATGTGACTGGATGCATTCTGTGGGAGAGCTACTTGTGTGTTCTAAAAATAAAAACCCAACAATATCATTTCATATTTAAGTATTAATTAACAATTTTTAATTAAAGACCTCCTTTCACACTAGCATTGTAAAGCTTTCTTTAAATTGGAATTAAACAATGGAGATGCTAGACTGTTAGTGTTCAAAAATAAAATTTCAGCCATACTGACTGCTTTCTCATTCGCATCATGAGAAATTGTTCTAAATGTTAGGTAAAGTATTGAGTAATGCTCACAGCTCAAGTTCTTTAACAGTTTTGTACTTCCCACTTACACATTAACTATTTCATTTTAAATAAGACAAGTTAGCAAATAGTATAATTTTCTTTGTTTAAATCTTACCTGGTTAACAGCAACCATTGGCATGTTTTTTTCAATTAGCTCAGGTGTTAGCTGAAGACCCATGTAGTTATCTAGTGATGGATAGAGTGAGCTTGTGATTGATGAACTGACTGCTGATTCAGTAGGATACTGAATTGGAACTGCTCCAGATCCTTGTTCAATCCGTCTCTGAGCCTTAAAAAAAATTTTTTTAAATCAGAACAGCTGATGCAAGGCAAACAGTCAGAAGTATTACCTAGTGTAGTGTGGATGGTAGCAAGAAATAAACAGCATGCCATTATCTTGACAAAAGTTATTACACTATTCATGTCTGAAATGTATTAATTTCAGAGAATTTAAACTTTAATGCTTTAAAAATATCAAAAAGTTAGCCATTAAAAATTAGTAGACAGCCAGAACACTGGGGAGGATTATGAAGAATTAGCCAAATTAACCAGACATTCCCCAGTATTTTAATTATATTTCCATTTGTACACTCAATTAGCATAATAAATGCACATCACTGTCTATTTCTGATCAAATCACTAAGTTATAGTTATGTTGTCTTTTTCAGCTTAGTATTTTCAATTTTCTACCATTTATCAAGCTGATCAAAGTACTCAATGATAAGAGCAATCATCAATAATTGCAAGTCCATATGTCAAATATCAAAAATAGAATACTAATGGTCTATTCAGGTTGGCAAATTTACTACGCAACATTAATCCTAAGAGCAATAGGGCACGTGTGCGTGTTATCTAATTTGGCCTAAAAGGCTGTGTAGGATCATCTGGTTTAGTTAGTGACGAGACAAATTCAGAAGTAATGTGCTAATGACTATAAAAGATTAGACCAAAAGAAATGAATATTTTGTTTTTGTTGGTTTAAAGAGGGCATGCAGAAAGTTGACTTAGAAATACCAGATTCATGAATAAATGGTTATTTATATTAATGATTCTTACTGAGTTTTATATTTTGCATCTTAGAACTAGGTTATGTTACAACTATTTCAAACTACTTTGATGCCAACAATCAGTTTCTAGTAACTATTTAGTTACCTGTTGCAGCTGGTCAACTTTCATATCTTCAAGTGATGGATAGAGAGACATCTTGGTAGTCAAATTAACTTAATCTGTAAAAAGAAAATTAAATGCTCTTGCTGAAGTTCTCAAATTATTTGACAAGTTAATTTGATTTAAATTCTAGAATTCAAATATTTTATAATTAAAAATCAGAAAAGACTAATCTACTTTATTCTTTTAGAAAAAGGTATACAATATTAAGAGTTAAGTGTCAACAAGAGGAAAAATTCAGAAATACATTAATGAATGATAGAAATCACACCCAATAATGGCAGATTTAAATAAATCACCAAAGAACAGATATTTTCTGGGGAAACTCCAGGTGCAGCCAAACAGATTTTATTGACAGACATTAGTCTTGAAAAATGTAAGACTAATTGGAATCATGTAGCCTTTAACTGCTGTAATCAAGTATCTACCAAATTGTAGCAACCCATCATCAAATTAAATTATAGGTTAACGAATTTGGTAAAGGGAAAAAAAAACACAAGCCAATGTTTACCAATTCTGATTGGAAAACATTTTATCAAATGTCAGTCAACTATGCATATTATAATGGACGATCAAACTGAATCGCCATAAGCAAATCCAGCCTTTCAGTTGAACATCTCTAGTATCTATCACTGCAAGTAACTAAAGGTTAACTAATGCATTTGTTTCTACGTCTACCAAGGGAAAGGTGACTCAACAGAGGTGTGTCAGTGGGGAGCCCAGCAGGTGCTCGGGCTGTAATATTATCTGCGAGCTTTCTGTCCACGTCAGAGACTCGTACAGGATTGTCACCAGAACTGTGAGGGAGGGAGGGACTCGGCACGTTTATTTCCACCCGAAAGGAATCTCTTATCGCCACCGGACGTGTTACCGCCCCCCGGGGGGTCGATCAGTGGTTGTTGTTGTTGTTGTTGTTTTAAAGGGCGTCATACCCAGGTTTACCCAGACAGGCGTAGATAGTGGCGTCTTTATCCAGTGTAGATATGGGTTTCGTAGGGAGTCGGATCCCCAGTTCAGCTGGCTGGGAAGTTCGTCGGAAAATCGCCGAGGGTCCTCCTCCTCCTCCTCCTCGCCAGCAGCAGCCATCTAACCAGCAATGGTACCTCACACACTCACGACTACTCTTACCACTTCCGCGTCCACGTTAGCATTCGCTCGAACGGTTTCGCGTGCGCAGACGTGATTACGGATCATCTAATTTTTGTTTTGGAAATGAAAACTGAAAGATATGAGTGGGAGAAGGGGAATAAATTAAGCCCCCCCCCCGGACGTTCGTTATAAGGGGAGGGGGTCTATGGTGGTTGGAGAGTGAAAGTAGGAAGGGGGCTACATAGCCTGGGCGAGCGGTTTGGAAAGAAGGAACGGCGGCACCACCGAGTCCGTCCAGACCACCTGTTTCACAACAGGGCGATTGTTAGGTTCCCTAATCGGTTCGTTTAGGGGGAGGTATAGGGGAGGAGGAGGAGGGAGCCGGGGGCGAACGCGGACAATGGCCGGACCGCGGGAACGAGGTAAAGACGCCCGCCTCCTCCTTCCACGATCGCTTCTCGCCAGTCCTCCCACGGCCCCGGCTTCGTCCCCCGGATAACTAAGTAAGGGATGGTAAAATAAAGCAGAAAAGGGAGGGAGAGAGAGAAAGGTATACATTACCGAAGTCCGAACCGCAAATAGTGGGGAAGCTTCCGAACTGGGGGGGGGAATTTATCTAACCGAGCCTGACGTCATGCGTCACGAGCGTTTTGATGTCACTGATGGCTATTTTTAGCTCTCTGCCCACGTGATGTTTTGCAATGCTTCGGGAAACGTCGGAAATCTTCGGTGAGATGTTTGTTGTTGTTGTTTGTTTTTTTTTTTTGTTGCCAAAAATTGGCTTAAATTAATAAAAAAAAAAAAAACAAAACGAATCCTCGAAAAACAGTTTTCTGTCCTTTCCCCCTTTGCAGTCCAACAAACGAACGATTGCCGAGCAGCTTCTGGTCGGTCGGGATTCGCGCGAGATCGGCCGGAAATAGATCCGGACCTACGATGTCGGTATGGCCACCAAAACAGACGTAAGTAATGTGTACCAGCGACAGAGGAGCAACAGCGACCCACAGAACGCCATAGACGCTCTCAACGCTTTGAATGTAGAAAACGGTGAGTCTGGAGGGGGGTGTCGCTGCCTTCCTTCTCTCTCTCTCTTTCTCCCTCCCACTTTTTCTTCCCAAGTTTGTGTGGCTGGTATTGCGGACAGTGGCGGCGGGGGAGGGGGGATCAATATGGCTTCCACCGGTCAGCAGCAGCCCACTCTTGTGTACACTGATCGGGCTTCGCCGCACCTCCACCACCACCACCACCACCCACGGCCAGGTGCGAGACGACCGGGCAGCAGCAGTCGCGAGCACTGCCCTCCGTGTCGCGATCTTCTTCTCCCACCCTAACCCCCACTGATGATTGACTGGATCTGTCCCCCGTCTCGGCCCCTCTCCTGCTGCTTCAGTCCAGACCCTTCACGGTTCCATTGTTTGTTTATTTTCCTCTAAATTTTCTGTTTGTTTTCTTCCTTAATATGCACGACGATTCACCGCGTTTAATGATCTCACGGCCACAACAAGCAATCTTCACTAAACATAAATTAAAATATATATATCTATATATATAATGTAAATTTAGAAAGGCCTGTTACTATAACTGACAATTCTAGTTAAATTGTGGCAGAAAAACAGTAGGTATTTAATGGGGAAATGGCTCTACGTTGTTAGCTAGCCACCCTGTACGTGCACCATTCGTGCAGCTGTAGAATCTGTTACCACAGAACTTATGCACAAAGGAACCAAATGGTAATAATCCGTGTAACGAAGGAATATACATTACTCGTAGGGAGGGATAACAAAGCTACTTACAGCATTCTAATTGCAGAAGAATTCAAGTAGATAAGATTTATTATTTGTGATCAAAAGATCTGTTACGTGTATGTAAGTACAGTTTGTCTAACCACATCTACTCGATTAAAGGTACTCGCCATGAATTTCCAAATAAATATTTTCAGCCTCAAAGGTCACCAAAAACAGGACAAAAAGTTAACTCGAAACAACAAAGAATTTTATAAAATCCACGAAAAATCGTTAAGTAAAAATTTTTTTTTAAAATCACCTATTTTAAAACGTGCAAACGAACAGCAACATTGGACTGTTTTGTTGTTGTATTTTGATTAACATGATCTCAGTGTCGTAATGCATCTGTTGGCATCAATAAAACAATGATAGTAGTAATATTAAAACACCAGAATATTTTCCAAACTGATTTCATGCTAAACTACTTAATTTTCAATCACAGTAAGACAAAGCATAGACTTTTGTAGAAAAGAAATGAAAATGATGTGTTTGTCGAGGAATGATGATGCCACTTATTATTTTAATTTAAAAAAGAAAAATGCACAACTACTTTAAGACTTTACTGGGAAAGATTTGGGTAATTAAGTGTTTTTTTTTTTTTAAATTTCTGGCCATTTGATTTTTTCTTTCTTATAATGTTTTTCATCACAATGGATTTATGTAAGTGCATTGTAATTACACATTTCTTGATATTAAATGATTTTCTTTTCTGAAATAATTTTCATATAAGAATCTTAAGTTAACATGAATTATTTGATTGCATGGAGTCCATTATGTAGATATTCTAGTTCATGCATCTCATTTATGAATGACTTATGCAGTCTTTCTTTTGCCAAGCTTGTCATGGTTTGAAAAACGTTTTACTCTTTATATATAGTTCTTAATATTTAAAAACTTTCCTTAGATAAGCATCTAATTACATTTCCACATTTATGTTTCTGATTTAACAACAAAATGTGTATGAAATGTCTTGTTTGCACCAGAACCTGAGAAGGATGATGGACTACACATTTGCTTGATCTATAGTCTACTTAATACCTGTTTTAATGCTACAGTGCTGTTTCAGTTTTAGATTTTATTAGAGACAAAATAGACAACAATTTTTTCAAATAGAAATTCTGATATATATAATAATCTTGTACTGCTTGTATTAAATATATATCTTGTTTAAAAATAGCAAATTACTTTACAGATGGATCTTTTATAGTTGGGTGTTTCCATAAAAAAAAGAAATACAATTTTTTGATGGAAAGTATTATTTTATTATAAATAGCTTATTGGAGTTTTGTGTGTAACTTAATAGTATTTACTACTAAAGAATGGAGAGAATTTTATTGTTCCTGGAAGCTTTATTATATAATATAACATTTTGTGTACTGCTTCCCCATCACACAACATTATGGAAAAGTATTTGTGAATGCAATGTAGTGTTTTATTTGATAAAACTTATATTATTGAGAATGTCAAAATGTTTGATTATCAAAAGGAATTAAATTGTCAAATACTGATTCAATGTAGTCTTACGTGCTTAAAGTGTGTCCGAGTGAGTGAAACTGCTACCATGTTTCTTTCTCCAGACATGCGTGATTGAATCTGATTCACTGGTAATGCTTAGAGAGTAATTAAAATAGCATATAATAAGTAGAATCTATCCAGATTTTGAGTTGATGAAATGTTACACTGATCTAACATGGTATCAAAGAGTTTTTGAATAACAACAAAAAATTAATTACATCTTAATTTGTCTGTTTTCAAAAGCAGCTTAAATATTTGTGCTTTTCTATTTTATTTTTGATTATCTATAAAAATATTATAAAGAAATTTTTTAATGAAAGTCTTTTTTAATTTTAAGAGCATTAAAATATGGCTTAGTAAATTGGTTAGACTTTCTGTTGACTGTTCATTCACAAGATGGCTGGAACTTAACAGCTGATATTGATGAATCTCTAGCTACATTTTCATTTTCCAGACTTTTTTCCATTACTTTCATATTGATTATATTATTGTCATGAGAAATGCACCACCTGACTTTCTTCTCATTTCAGAGGTTGCTAGTGTCATAAGACTAATTTACTTGATGATATTGTCTTATAACAGAATTGCATTAGTTGGTAGCTTCTAGCTTGCACATAAGTGAATACTGAAACAATTAAGAAAATTGGTTCTGACCATAGTTAGTCTCCATAAACATTTGCTCTTAAAAAATGTTTGTTTTTTTTTTTTAAATATCCAAGTAACTTATAATTAGACAGACTTGTTACAGTTGCTGTCTGTCTCTCATTCTCACTCTCTCTCTCTGTCACTCTCACTCTCTCTCTCTCTCTGTCACTCTCACTCTGTCTCTCTCTCTCTCTCTCTCTGTCACTCTCACTCTGTCTCTCTCACTCTGTCTCTGTCACTCTCACTCTGTCTCTCTCTCTCTCACTCTGTCACTCTCACTCTCACTCTCTCTCTGTCACTCTCTCTCTCTCTCTGTCTCTCTCTCTCTCTCTCTCTCTCTCTCTCTCTCTCTCTGTCACTCTGTCTCTCTCTCTCTCTCTCTCTGTCACTCTGTCTCTCTCTCTGTCACTCTGTCTCTCTCTCTGTCTCTCTCTGTCTCTCTCTCCCTCCCTCCTCTCTCCTCTCTCTCTCTGTCTCTCTCTGTCTCTGTCTGTCCTCTCTCTCTCTCTCTCTCTCTCTCTCTCTCTCTGTCTCTGTCTGTCTCTCTCTCTCTCTCTCTCTCTCTCTCTCTCTCTGTCACTCTCACTCTGTCACTGTCTGTCTGTCTCTCTCTCTCTCTCTCTCCTCTGTCTGTCTCTCAACTAAAAACCTTTTGAGGGCATACAACCTGGCTGAAACAGAGAGATGATTTTACATTGTACAAAGAGTCCATTTCTGAATGACAATGTTATTTATTGTTGATGTATATTTTTTTAACGTTAATATAAAGCAGTCCTTCCGCACTCAACAGTGATGTGATAGAACAGCAAACAAACTAGTTGATACTTTTTTGTTTTATATCACTAACTAGGAAAAATGGTAAAGAATTCAGAGCATCAGTAGTTTTGGTTACTTTATTACCATAAATGAGATCAGGAATTTTGAGCATAAATAACACAGCAGTATTTAAAAAAAAAAACTTTATTAAAAAATACAGTATATTCTCAGTATAACAGCCATTGGTAACTAACAGTCACAAATGCATTAGATCTTGGAGGATGGATCTTGATACATGAGCATGAAGCTAGATGGTCAAGTTTATCATTGTTGGTTACTGAAAAAGTGACAGACAGCATGAAAATAAACCTTTGAAATTTATTTTGCTTTCTTATATCATCTTCAGTTTTTTAAAAAATTTTTGCCATGTAAATTTAGTTTGTGTAATGACCAAAGGGAGATAACCTAATATTCTTTTGCTGGGGGGATCACAATGTTATGCTCTAATTTGTGATGATTAAAGGAAGCACATATGAAAAGATTTCAGATGAGAACAGAGCTATCTGAATTCTCTGAATAAATACTCTGAAAAAAAAATACCTTTTTGTTTTCTCTGCTGTTTTATTTGAATGTTTTTTTAATGCTGCAGTTCTTTATTTATATGTGAAAGGAAAGTAGAGCAGCAATTTTTTTTTTTGTTGCTTTTTCTCCATCGTGAAAATGAAAATGAGTAGATTTGATAGTGAAAGCCATCATCTGAGTTAAGAAATTCTTATGTGATTATGTTGTATTCTGAACAGTCCACTTGCATAACTTGGCCCATGAGTGAGATAAGATCAGAATGAGTACATGACGTGTGTGCATGCAAAAAAAAAAAGTCCATTTATATGTACAACAGATGGAGTTTCAAGAAACTATGTCACTGTGTGCTGGTCAATAAATTCGTCTGAAACAGTCATTCACGTGGTAAGAGCCATGTCCAAGTGTGCATTTTGTTGTTTGTTTTTATTTGGTTTGGGTTAATCTGTTGGCTAGGGAGCAACATTTCTTAATGATGATTGAATGCAAATCCATATTAGCATTATAAGTACCTATTTGTTGGGGAATTTAGGTGTGTGTGTGTGGACAAATGAAGTCTACAAATGATTAATGTTTTTTAAAGAAAAATCTTTCTTAGTTAATTGATAAAATATCTATTAAAGTTGTTTATCACATTATTGATAGGTTAATTATGAATATGAAAAGTTAATTACTAGTTTCTAAGTTTCATAAGGAAGTTATTTTAATATAAGTAATGGCTTTTACCTATTTTTATTAAACTTATTTTAAATAAATTCTTAGTTATATATTATTTTTGTTCCTGGTGAAAGAACTCTTATTGTGAATATTTTTTTATATGCTCTTGTTGGATGTTAACTTTGAGGAGATTCCTAGCTGAAAGCTTGCTTTCTGTATTGTTGTCATGGTTACTTGGTATATAGGTTCTTAATTTGGTTTAGGATGATAATTATCTAGAATAGAACTAGGTGTGGCTTTGTGCTAATTACATATTGATTAATTGTCAGGTTTCATTTAATATATTTCATTTTTACTAAGAGGTTTGGTAAGTAATTGTTTTGTAGAATCATCCTTTCCTGTACATATAGTCAGTATTTTTTTATATCATTAAGCAGTAGTTTTATTTACTTTAGTTATTAGGGGTTTGGAATGTTTGAGCTATGAAACTATTGCTCATAAGGGACTAGTCTATAGTAGTTTTGTCAGGGCTAGTACTCATGCAGCTATTTCATTGTCACAACCAGTAAGAAAGCTTCCTGAATCTGGTTGGAAAATATGGGGGGTGAATTTTTTTATTTAACTTTTTTTTTTTTTTTTAATAAGTTGCTTAAAAATCAGAGTTTAGAACTTGTCATTTGTGGAGTTTCTGAAGGTAAATTGAGCAAAGATTTCAAAAACAAATACAAAGAGAGAATTAAAAAATAGAGTAGGAAAATACGAGAATAATGAATGTTTTGTGTGCTACATTGTTAAGTAAGGGAAGTACCATCATGTGATCGTTGTTACCATAGACAGAATTTTACAGGAAAGGTTTGTTGAAGATTGCAAGGAGAAAGATACTAAATACTGAAGGGAATTTTGATTGTTATTGTTTTAATGGGAATTATTAGATTTCAGTATTTGTTGCATCTTGTTCCATTGATGTTTATAAAAGAACTATTATTGGATTTAGAAACAAGCATCTGCTGTGTAGTAGAAAGATTTTAATGTTGCATTTGAGTGGATGCACACTCATAATTATCAAGAAAACTAATGATTTTTTTAAAGCAAAGAATAGCTGGCTAACATAACTCTCTCAAAATTCAAAGTATGCATGTACATATGTATGTACATACCTATTTCTCTTTCAAAAGTAAATTCTAAAATGTTTTATTGATGGTGTAGTAGAAAAATGAATTCCACATTTTAAGCTAATTGTATATTTCAGAATTGTTTGAAGAAATGGGCATTACAATTTGAACTGCAAAACTACTAACCAAAGAAGAAAAATTTCACAATGTTGAATGTATTTGTGGGTATGTAAATTATAATGTACAAAACCTTTTGTAAAAATGAGAATCATTTTGTTTACTAAGACTGCTTTGTCTTATAGTTAGTTATTAATTAACAGTCTGAAAGAGTATGTGAGTCTGTTAGTGCACTTTGTTTATCATGCATTAAATTTAGAAATGTTTAAGGTTCTTAGTTATGCCTTTGTTAGTTATATATACTATAATTTCTTGTCTGTTACGAAGTAATTTATTTTCTCTGCATGAGACTTATAGTGGTTAATTTAATGCTTCTCAACACAAGTATTAGAACAATAATCAGTAGGTACTTTGAATTTTTCTTAGATAGTGATCACAAGATGTGCGTGTATGTATATCATCTTTGAATGTGTGGTTGTCATTAAAGTATGTATATATGAGAAAATTGAGACGTTTTATTTAACACCATATACCACATAAAATTTTTGCTACACTTATACCGCTATACCATTTGCACCCCAGCCTAGAAGCACTGGTAAGTATGTGTTGAACTGGCTGTATATTTAAAGTCTACACACACTGTGTAAAGCAGGATTTATACAAAGAGTTACATTAATGAAAGCAGACTGTGTGGCTTAAACTGTGCTGAGTGACATAGATTTGAAGGGCATTGGAATGCTAACGCTCCCCCTCCCAGGTGTGGTATACAATTAAAACTTAAGATATTGCTGATATAAGTACCAAAATTCATGCATGTAGTATTAACACTTTGCAATGTGTGGCATGTATTCAAGGACTTCTATCCTTAAGGTAGAACTTAGGGTAATATAGAGAGCTTTCTTAGAAGAATTGTTAAAATAATTTTAAAATCAAATAATAGAATAATATATTAGCTTCTAATAAATACCATTCTTTTACTTTTTAATTTAACTTTATTTTTTTTGCATTTTTATTCATATTTTCCAATGTGCAAAAAAGAACATTGAAAAATCGATGATTTCAAAATGGGAATCATTTATTAATTAGAATTATTCACAGAAATGATTAGTAAATCTTAACATGTATTGTGTTAGATTTTGTTTACAGAAAAAAATATTGGTTAAGCTAATAATTTTTTAAATATTCTGTTTTCTGTTTGTTTTCTTTTTTTAAATTTAATTGCCAATCCAAATTTTTGGCATGTTTCTGCTTTCAACTGAAATAATCATAACTATTACTTCTGTAATGTTGTAGTATTCCAGGTTTTCTGACTAATTATAATGTTTAGAATGTTCAGTGGCACAATAAATACTAAGGCAAAAAAATATTCAAAACCACGAATATATGCATACAGACTATATTACAAAAGAAAACACAATCAGAATACTCTTTTTGTAGAACTTTTGTTATTTATATTATGTTTAACATTTTTCAAAATTGCTATACTTCAGTAGTAATTGTTTCTGGTTCTGGATAATTTAAGTTTTGCAATGGATGGGGCATTAGAGATATAAACAAGAGTTTGCTCTTTCCTTTTCTAAGCCTTGTTCCTTAGGATAGCTTATCTCAAACACTTGCTTATTGTCAGAATGAAGACAGTCTACTTTCAGAGAAATTTAACATTCTGTCTGGTAGATTACAGTCAACACTAGATGTTTAGCTCAGTGAGTTCTCTTTTATTCAACATATTTAGTTTAGATATACTGGTATTTTTTTAATAATGGGGCTGAAATTCACTGCATGAAGGGTATTGCTTAAATTAGTTTAACAGCCATGGCGCCAGTCTTTAATTTGGCACTGCTTATGTGGTGTGCCTTAAATAATGATTCAACTTTGGCATCAACAGTTTTATATTTAATTTTGCATATAGTGAAAGCATTTCATTATTTAAGTTGAATAAATTTGAAGTTTCTGGTTAGAATAGACATGCATTTGAAGTATGGGAAAATATTTTTCTTATGCCCGAAAGTTAAATGTTTTTTCTAATTTTTGTATAAGTGGTAGGTGTTGGAAGATGGAATGTTAACTGAGAAGCTGCAATCTCAGTCAAACAACAGCATACTTTGTAATAATAGTTTCTAGTTTCTCTTCATGAATTTTTTTTTGACATACAAATTTTTTTTCCTGTTTTGTATGCCTGATCTTTATCTATCACATTGTATATGTATGATGGGAACTGGTTTCTCATTACACACTTGCTAAAATGGTATTTGCAAGACCATTAGAAAAATGAATTAAAGAATAAAAAAGACAGACATGAAAGTGTTAGGAATAAATAATGTATTTTTTCAAGGATTATTGCCTTCAATTTCAATATTAATGAGGAAAAGAAAAATGCAATTAAACATTTCCAAAAGATTTTTATATTTTAATGTCACATGGATTATCTGTAAACTGTGCACTTATATATATATATATACAGGGTGTCCGTAAAGTTACTATACAGTCTTACAAGTTACTATACAGTTTAGAATTTGTTTGCCTTGATTGTTACAGTCTTTTCGGATGTAACACATGTATTTTCTGAGATTTTGATAAACATAAAGGTGTTATTTCTTTTGTTACAAATAAATATTTTAATACAATATCTTACTGTACTGCATGGTGTCTGTATAGTAACTTGTAAGACTGTATAGTAACTTTACGGACACCCTGTATATATATATATATGCTGCTAGTACCAAATTACTATATTTCTGTCATTCAAAAAAGAAAAACTCATAATCCAGAGTCTGGGTTAAAACTTTATTTTCCTCATTTAATGATTACTAGTTTTAAGCATTCTCATTTCACAGCATATACAGGTATGCCATGCCATTATCTTAACATTTTATTAATTAACTAGGAAAGTTCATCCATGATGTGACATCAAAGTAGATTTATGATGATACTGCTGTAAAATTATCCACTTACATTGTTCTTGAATGTACATTGCTGACAATGTAAAATATTTTTTATACTTAAGCAGTAACATTTAGTTAGCATAAAGTAACAACCTGATACTTTATTTAAAAATTGTTTTTAACTTAACAAATAATTTGAAGATAATGCACTTGGGGAAACTTTTTATTTTAATATTATTTAATTAATTTTTTTTTTAAAAAAAAATTTACAACCTTATTGTTCATCATTTTCTCTCTCCATTTTCATGCATTTTAAATAAACTCTTTGAAGGTAAAACAATTTCAAATATTAGAAATAGTGATTATAATTACAAAGAAATAAGTAAACCTTCAGAGTTAGAGATGGTAGTATAGTATCAGACAGGCTTAGTCTAAGCAATTATCTGGAGAGTACACCCGTAGTGTGTAGCTAAACACTGGACTCTTGTCTAATGCACATTATCACAAAGAATTAGATTAATAAAAAAAAAATGTTTAGAAAACACATTGCACTACAGAAATTTTTGCGAATAGTTTGG
The DNA here is from genome assembly GCA_018389105.1 of Nautilus pompilius. Taxonomy (NCBI): domain Eukaryota; kingdom Metazoa; phylum Mollusca; class Cephalopoda; order Nautilida; family Nautilidae; genus Nautilus; species Nautilus pompilius. The sequence goes on along the minus strand of JACATO010000124.1, from coordinate 341,614 downwards.
TGGCAGTGTAATAAAGGTATCTTCTATATATCTTGGGTTGGCTATTGGGCAAAAGCTTAAGTTTTCAGTAATCATTGCTACCTAATTATTAAATAAACGGAATGCCTATGTTGTCAGGTAACCTTACAGTGGCATCTTTTTACAGTTTGTTTGACTTCTAAAGTTCTTGGGTAAACAGAGTTGACCTTTGTCAACTCTGCAAATTAAAGATAAACTGGTCTGGATTTCCAAACCATTTTGTCACTTGGTTAACAGTGCAGCTTGCTTTTTGTTATTTTTAACTTTAGGATATTGTAAATCCTTTGCAGATCAAAACTCTTTTAAATGATGCAGTGACTCTCGCTTAATAAAGAAAGAAAAAGAAATGCCTCCCTACATATCTGCTGATGTGAACCAAACATTGGTTAAATAGAGTAAATATTATTTAATTTTGTTTGTGGAATATTAATGACTTCCTTTTGAGCAAAGTGGATAGGAGATACATTCAAAATTCAAAGATTTGCAAATGTGAGCACATGTTTAAAAAACATCTGGAAATATTTCAATTTGATGTGTTGGTCCTATAGTAAATTTGTATTAGTATTATTGAATGAAATTATAAAAGGAATGATGGATTTAATGAAATTTTTTCAGCTATCAATATTAGAAAGTATTTTTAAAATTTTATTATTATTGCAAGAAAAATTGTTTATACAATTAAAAGCATTAACTTCATAATAACAAGATTTGAATTGCCTAAAAGGATGGATTTGTAGTTTATATTTCTAACTATTCCAGAATTATCTCCCCTTGATGATTAATCGCTAGAAACAATTGCATTTAAAGTGACATTGTGAAAACGCAATTAAATTTTGTTTACCTGAGAAAAACATTTTCTTGAACATACATAGACATGAAATTTTTGGGATGGTGGAAATTTGAAAATGGTCATCTTTTTTTTTTTAAGTCTTGCAAAAATGTTTAATAGTAAATTTATTCTCTGACACCTGGTTTTTAGAAATTTGTACTGATGTCACAGTATGTGTCATGAGCTGACAAACTCCAAGAAAACTAGTGTTTGATTTATCACAGTAATGCCACAATGGTCAAAAGAGACGAGGGTTCATTTAGGGTATAGTCTTTCTTGTGTGCACCATGAGAGTGGGTGACCTGCCACTCTTATAGACCTCACCAAAGACGTTTTTGGTGTATCTGATGTGCATTCTGGTAACATTGTACATGGCAGTTAACTTGTCATCCAAAAGGTATTTATTTGGGTCTACAAGAATATACTCCAGAACACTGGTTTCTATCACCAATAGCCAACCAAAAGGATTCTATCTAATAGGGTCCTATTCAGGTCAAGTGAAGTTTAATACATTGTGCTAGTTACTGTAACTGTTGGGGTGCAATTTCTATTTCAATCTGGCCAAAAGATGAGATTACTGAGAATAGGTGTGCAGGTGTTTGGCAGAAAACAACAAAAACCGTGGTTAGTGATTTATCCAGATTTCAGTAAAACAAAGTTTTAAATGCACTGTTTAAGCATTTCCTTCCTTTTTGGTTTATCAATGAAAAATGTCTGCTCAAAACAATATTTCAGACCGTTTACTGTTTTATTACTCTGACTACATTGAGGTCCTATAAATACTAATACAGTGAAGACTCCTGTTTGATGCAGCCTTGCTAGCAACTTTTCAACATGTAATACACACAGTGTTCTGTTTAAAACTTTAGTGTTAATAAATTTGACCATGATTATGAAAACAGAATCAAATATAGAGCGAAACAGGAGGCAGGCTTTTACTGTATTTATGGTACACGATTTCTTCTCACTGATCAAGTTAGTAAATTTATTTACTGGGTACATTACATACAACAGTATTCGCCTTGTGTATTTTATGATCCTGTACTCAAATGGTTGATTGGGTACCATGGCACATGCAGGAAAAAATTGAAATTTGCAAGATTTCAAAATGTTTACATTTGTGACAGACACTCGCTTGCTAATACATAGTAATTTCCATAATGTATTTGTCTAGAAAAACTTAAGCATTTTTGTAATATTAGATGATAATACTATCTGCAAGTTTACCTTTTTTCTTGCAATGTCTCACATTCTTTCCCGGCAGAAATCGGCTAGAATGTTATCAGTTCCCTATCTAAAAGTTTATTTTTATTTCAAATCAAATGAATGGCAATCATTTCTGGTACTTATTATCCTTATCTGCCCCCTTTCTCAGAAAGCAACTCTTCTATTAAAAACAACCACTAATAAAATAATTACTTTAATTTGGCTGTAATACTTACATCTTTTGTCTGCCTTTCTGTGACAAGATTCAGTGGAAAAAATTAAAAATTCTAGGCAACCAGCTCAAGTGGAAGACAAAGATATTGCCATGCTAAATTGAACTACATACAAAATAACAGCTAACTTGATCAGTGAGAAGAAATCATGTACCATAAATACAGTAAAAGCCTGCCTCCTGTTTTGCTCTATATTTGATTCTGTTTTCATAATCATGGTCAAATTTATTAACACTAAAGTTTTAAACAAAATACTGTGTGTATTACATGTTGAAAAGTTGCTAGCAAGGCCGCATCAAACAGGAGTCTTCACTGTATTTAACGCAGAAATGCATTTTAAGATGAAGTAAATTAAGCACTGTTTTAGTATTTATAGGGTAGTTAGAGTAATAAAGCAGTAAACGGTCTGAAATATTGTTTTGAGCAGACATTTCTCGTTGATAAATCAAAAAAGAAAGGAAATGATTAAATATGCATTAGTCATGGTATGTTTACACTGCTGGAATAATGTTGATCTTCATTATATATTTTCTTTATAATGTTTCTAAAACAGTCATTGCTACAGTATTATCTAGCACAGATAATAACCCAGATTGTTGTTATCAGCTTAGAATTGTCTACATTGAATCTAAGTACTTTAAATCATGTGCACAATGCAGTATAGTTAAAGTATGTAAACATTCATTTAGCACTTGCCATATGGACTAAATTTAGCTTTAAACATTTTTGCATAGGAGTGAACTAATAATAATTTTGTTTGTTTAATGGCCTACTTCGTAGAAAGAATGTAATGTGCTGCCCTGCCTCAAGAGTTGAGTTGAGTTCCTGAACAGCAGCTGTGAGTAGTAACCCAATTTCTTCATTAGTCCACTGCTTAGTTATGATGTAATTGTAGTAACTTTTCCTTGGCCTGCTTACTAAACCAAGCTATTGCTCGTGTGCCAGTTTAAAAAAAAATTTAATTAATTTTCTATATTAAAATATGTAAAATATTAAAGTGTTAGTGATCATCGGAATTTGTTTCTTTCAAAACTTTTTAAATCTAAAATAATTAACTGAAAAATAAATTATCTATTGCTGTTTCACTTAGCCGTCTTTGATGTAGATACTTTGATGCAATTTGGATAAATGAGTCAGAAGCTAAATATTCTGTTTCAAAATTTTATCAGTTTATAAGCTGGACCAATAGAAATTTTCATGTTAAATTTTATCCTATATGCATTTATTTTCCAATTTAACAAATTGAAAATAGTTTTCAGTCCTCTTTTAGTGCACTTTACTGTCACTTAACAATTTTTGTTTTTTTTTTATTCATGAGTTACAAATCTCTCTTAAATATAAGTCAAAATCTGTCCTTGCATACAGATATTCAAAGTTTCTTCTAAGTGCTCCTTAGGCTGTTTTACTAAGTTCCTGTTATATCACTGTTCTAAGAAAGTATTTCCACAGCCATTATGTAGTCATAAAACATTGCACTGGAAAAGCCAATATTGAGTATTTGTTGTAGTGCATACATGGAAATGAAAATTGCAAAAGATGGTGTCTTCCTGTGTTTTCCAGAAGAGCACTTTCCAATAAGCCCTCATTATGTTGTCTTTTAACCCTCACTCTACCAGTCATCAACATTTGGTAACAAGTAGTAAACTACTCATTCTAGGTTTATCTGTGGCCTTTGTTGCATGCCAGGCCTTCCCTGTTATTTTTTTTTTTTTTTAGCCGATAAAGATCATTAGTGAAACTATTAGATCTTATATTATAAGAGTTGGAAGGTATTTGGAAATTTGTTTATGCTTTTTGAATCTCTCAGGCACAACCACCAGAGAGGTTGCTGAAATGTTTTGAGTAATAACAAATAGGCTAACAGAAAGCTGTAGTGTCTATAGTGCTTGTTGGGGGGGGGTGAGTGAAAATAACTTGTGGAGTACAACCGAGTTACAAAATGCATTGGATGTGTTATGGAAGAGGCTAATGTGGCAGTGATATTCCACATGAAAAACACTAAACACTATAGAAACAAAAGCATGATAGAATATGAATATAGAATATCACCTGTGGATCATTAGCCATTCATTCTGCTATCTTATGGCATAAACTATACCATTTCATATTGAATCTATTAGGAATTTCTATAGTTTTTCACTATGAATTTTTATGTATGAATCTCTACATTAGCATCATCAGTATTAATAAGTCTTTCATGCTAATCAATGATACTTTTAAATCTGAGCACAACTGAAGACTAATTTTCCACTTATGCATAGTGAAGCAGTTGATGTTGTCAGATTGGAGTCTTCCATTTCTTACATAGTTAAGCCAATTTCTAATAAAGACGGATATTAATTAGATTTGGGGGGAAAATGACTGGCTAAATTCACATCTGACATTCTTTGTGGAGAGGTTGATTATTTATTTATTGGTAGAAAATTTGATCAGTTTTATTCAGTATTAGATACAGAATGCTGATACTAAACATTCGCAAAGTGCATGAAAAGTTTAAGAAACTATCATAGTCTTTTCACTACTAGGATAGATCGGTCATTGTATGCTTTGGTAACTTCAGAATCTAACTAATTTTACATATCTACTGATTAAGCACTGTGTTATTTGAAATAGATTGTTGCAACACACTTTCACCCCATCTGGAGTTATGCAAAGCAAAATAACACTACTGAATAAAGAGTAATGTACAAGATGAAATGCTCTCTGTTGTGTGAGTATAGATTACAGTATTATTATTAAATAAATTGTTGACAAAAGGGAAACCATGGTGCTAAAAGGTTAAAATACTGAAAAAATAACTATTAAGGTTGGAGTATAAATTTATATAGAACATTTTTTTGCTATGTCTATGTGTTGGATGTGTATTAACTGCTGAGCTAAAGCTATCACTTATTTTATAATGGTTTTCTTAGAAATGATGATTTGAAAGATAGTATGTTAGCTTTTATTTGGTTAATTGGTGAATTTTGTTCTTGAATGGCTGTTTAGTAATGGGGTTGCTGACTTGGTGGATATTCTCTTGGCTTTCTGTTTAGCCATCCCATATTGGTGGAGTTGGACAGGTTTCTGTAAAGCTGCTCAAAGTTTGTCATTTGAGGTATAGACTTGATAGAAGAATAAGAGGTAATGAGATGGTATAGCAGTCATTAATTGCATGCTCTTGCTGCAGTATCGTTTGGTTTTGATGTTATCTGGTCAACAGACAAAACTAACTTTTTTTCCAAATGAAAGTTGGATCTATACACTAACTGTCATTTCCTGAAGCACTTACAATTGGAAAGAGTTAACCATCCATGCTTTTTACTTTCTAGGATGTCAGAGTAAAACTACCAGGAATATCTAGCAGAATAGAGTTTATCAAATGTGTATGTTGCTTGGTCTTATATATATATATATATTTAATCTCTTTCATATACAATATAATATACTTGTGTAACAGATAGATCATATGTACGAGCAGATTTCTTCTAAAGTGAAACAAGAGAGCAAAGGATGAAGCAATTTTTAGATACTAGCCTTCAAATTGTTTTTCTTCTTGACAAATGGTGGTGTGGTATATATTGGTTCTTTCTAACTAAAATTTAAGACATTAGTGTAAAATTTTATTTTTCTTAATAATTTTTGTCTTCATTGCTTGATATTAAAATCCATGTTTACTGGCTACAGCTAATAATGTTTCTTATTAGCTTTATGCAACCACTGAAAACTAATTCTATTTTCAGTCTAGATTTAAATGAAGGAAAGAAATCAGTAAAAATGAACCAAAACAAGTGGAGATGTTTGTGTTTTCAGTCAGTATTCAAATTGGATATCAGAAAGAAGTTCATTAAAAAAAAAATAAAATACTTGCTTAAGAATGCAACATTCTTTATTTGAAAAAAAAAATGGATATATGATGTCATTGTAAGTATATATTTGCTGTCATCAGATACATGAAGCACCATGTGCAAACTTTCTTCAAAGATGGTTGGTTTGCACATGCTTGTCATAGTCAGTCAAGCTACAAGTAGCACCAAGAAATAAACTAGTAGGTCTGTATAAATGTATGGATGCAAAGAAAAACTATATTTTTGTAGCTACAAAGGATACTAGGAATGTTAAATAAAAACTAGTCAGATAGCATTACGGAAGTGTTATTTCAGCTATGTTTCGTTTGAACTTTGGTAGTATACTGACAGTGATTCATTGCAAGCTGAAGTTAGTGTAATAATAACAGGAATGGCATTTAAACATTAATTTTGGAAGATAAATTTATTAAGTAATTTCTCTAATTTTTCAGATGGTAATCAAAATTTTCTGGAGCTAAGATATTCAGTATTAAATATTCTTAATTTGTTGATCAACATGATACTTATAACATTCATGTAGGCAGTGGATGAATGGCTTCACATTTTTGGAAATAACTGCACTAGCATTTATTGAAATACTTTTTAAATTAAGAAGTTGCATAACCTGAAGATAGGTTTTGAAGAAAACAACAAGATGTGGACTGATTTACATTTATGTATGTCTACAATGAAATAAAAATGGTCAGTACGTGATATTTAACTATTGACTTCTCTGATTACAGGAATATCATGAATCTGTGGTCTGAATGCTACTTAAAATCAAAATCTTGCTTTTAATTATTGTTGGGGATAGCTAAGCCCATTGGTTACAAGAACTCATGATTTACTAAGACTCCCTGGATTTGTCGGTTTGGTTTTGTACTGACCAAATGCAACTTGCTGGTAGTGTGTTCCTATGTCAACAAACTCATGACTGTTTAGCCTAGATAACAGCAAGCTGTCATCAATGATTAGGATATTGCTGTTTTCTCCATCTCCTTACAGTAAGATGCATGTTGTGTATAAATTTTTTTTTTTTTTTCTGTTATAGTTATATATAATACTGGTTTCACTTTGGAAATGTGTATCATTTTATTTGTATGTATAAAACTAAACTTGCGTATGTACGTAGGTGCCTAAAATGATAGCATTGTGCGTCTAGGACAGCTTATAAAAAATACAAAAACATGATTACTGATCTTTGTCATCTAACAAGTCTTTTCCCAAACTTCTTTAATAAGGAATTAGTTAATAAGTTTTTTAGCCGAAAATGAAATTTTGCTCTTTACTTTGATAATGTATTCAACAACTAATCAGGAGGTTATTATTTGTCATTATTATTAGTTGTGTACTGATCCATGGATTTAAAACAAAAGGGTTAATTTGAATAATAGTAAATAAATAACATGCTGTATTTATTAGTTTTTATTTAATTGAACTACTTCTGTTAATTTGTCTCTGTCACTTTGTTTAGATTAAAAAGGAAGAAAAAAGAGTTAATACTAACAAGCAGTTGTTCGATTGGATTCCATACATAACTCTCTCTTTTCCTGCCAGACATGATTTATTTTTATTGACATTTATTTTGTGTAATTTACTTTATTCTTTTTATTCTACTTAAAAACTGGCAGTTGATTTTAATGCATTTTGATAAATAGCTTTCACTACTCTGGTCCAGTCAGTCCTATAAATGGAAGGAGACTGGTAAGGAAAAGGTTTACTATTTAAAAAAAATACATAAACACCTTTTCAGGAATAGTTTTAAAAAAAATTTTTTTTTTTTTTTTGAATCCCTAAGCTACAGAAGCGCTGATGGTCTTGTGACCTAATTGAAAATACCTATTTAATGGCTCACATCTAAATCTCCACCTGTGATTGGTAAATGGTATTCACATTTATTCTCATTATCTAGGTTTCAGTATGATCTGACAGATGACCTCTCAACTGGCCTGACTGAATCTGTAACAATTTGACCTGAATGAGAGGGGACAGCAGTTTTTGTTGTTGCTTTAAGTATAAACATATCTTACCTTTGAGATTTATGGTTGTTGCTTATAGAAATGTTCTTGTTGAATACCACATCCTCAGCTTTGTACTTTGCACCTGGGTTATGCACTGGGTGTTTGAATAAATAAATTTAGAGAGCTGATGCTGTCTCACTACCATCTCTACTATGCTAGCTAATGCCTAGATATCTGGTGTAGGTTTCATGTGGTCATGTGATACACCTTAGCCAATCAAAGATGGCTGCCACTCACCTAGGAGGGTGTCAGTTCTACTGGAGATTGACAGGCTGGAGTATTTCAATGGGTCAGACTAGTTATTACAACTTACTTTGAGGATAGCAACATTTGACATTCATGGAATTGTAAACATTGGGGGATTTTTTGTTGATTACAATGATGAGATTCAGAAGGAAAAGAGGTAAGAGGAGGACAGACAGACTGTGGGACTATTAGTGAGTACACTGAATGAAATTGGTCAAATCTACAGGGTCCTGATCTGTCTTAAACAAGTATCAGAACTGTTTTAAAAAAACTACAAATCTCTGATTTCTTTTGTACTTTATGAAGGCTGGTTTTTTTTTTTTTATTTCTTTGGGAACCCTGTTTCTAATAACATTTAGATACACACAGACATGCACACAATTAATGCCTTTTCTCTAAATATTATATATATGTGAATGTATTTAGATATGGTCTGAATTTATATTCTTGACAACTTTGTACACTCTAGGTATAATGGTGCAGTGTTATTGGCTGGCTTCTGCTGACAAGTTTCTGTGATAATCATAACTGAAGTGTATGTGTGTGTGTTAGAGAGAGACTTATCTTATATAATGTAAACAAAAGCATGCTCTTAGGTAATAGCTTGTGCAATTTTCTTATATTTTACATTTATAATATTACATTATATCATTTAATTTTCTAAAGTTTCTTTTGTGACATGATTAATTAACTTTAGAAACTTTATTTTTATTTAATTCTCTTTATGCTATGCACTTACTGTGTGTGTTTTATTTGTATATGTATTGGCCATTAAATTTTTATCACTTGATGCTTCATAGATAATGGGGAAAAACTGAAAGTTTTTTTTTTTTTATCTTTATTAACAAATCTAATTTGCTTAAGACAGTTCAACAACAAACAACTTAAGGTCTCAGCTCTGTCTTGGAAAAAAAAAAGTTAACCTTATCATCTTACTGTTTTCTTAATTTATTACAGTGCATGCATACACATTTGTGCACGAGAGGAGGACTGCTTGTATGTTGATTTTCTGCCAGGCAACAGCTGGTCACTTGCTCCACTTGTTAATCTGCATCAATCATAACTAAGTTGCCTCAGTTGCTGCAATAGTTCATTATTTTTTACATCAGTTCATTAATAGTGTGTGTGTGTGTGTGTGTGTGTTGAGTGGGTAAGTCTGTTTTGCTAAAAAGGATTCTCTTAGACATCCAAATTTGTAGGTTATGCCTGAGACTTTATTTTTCAGTCAAGTATCTGCAGGGAAGTTATGAAATGTGTAAGAGTTGCTTTTGTTAATATTATTTTTTAGATATACAGTCAACCCCTGCGTAATTGCGGTTCGGCATTCACGGCCCCGGTTATTCGCGGAATTTCCCTTAGAACCTAACTAATAATTGTTCGTGGAAACCCCCCGCATATTCGCGGAATCGCAAATATCTTCCGCGATTTTTTATGGCTTTTTTCGTGGCAATATATATTTTTTCACGCTTTTTAGCGTTAAATTATTAATAGCAATATAATTTACTAATTTTGTAATATAAATACTAATGTAAATTCAGCAAAATATTAATATAAAATAAACGCTATGGCTACTTTCAAACCTCCAGCCAAATCCGAGAGCGTTATTCGTTTCTCCTCGCTGCTGATTGGCTGCTGCCCACAAGGCGGTCTCAGGCAGATGCAGCCCAGCAGCCCCGCATCATCCCAGTTTACTGTGTGTAGCTATCTCAAGTGTTTCGCTGAGTGTTTCTCTGAGTGTTGTATTTTTTTATTAAATTATTATTATATATTTACTTATATTTTACATTATATTTTGACGTTTATAGGCATTTTTATGGACCACGTCCAATATTCGCGGTTTTTCACTCTTCGCGGGTGCTCAAGGGACGTAACCCCCACGAATACCGGGGGACAACTGTAATTAAAAGGAAAATTCACAAAGTTATTTTATAAGAAGATTGTTTCAGATTTATCTTGAAATTTGCATTTTTATGTTAAGACATTTGCCATAGACTTGTTTAACATTTAGTCTTTGCATTGATTAGGACAACAATTATTTCTGTTTTTAAATCCAAGGAAGTTTAGAAAAATAGAAGAAAAAAAATGGATAAATAGAATCTGCTCAGTCCGGTGTATTTGTTCTTTTCAAGTGGATCCTGAGTTGTCAGCCTAATATTACTACTATATTTTAGAATTTGAATAACTGTCATTTAAAATCTAATTTAATAATTTTGCTAATAGCACAATACTTTTCCAAGAATCAAAGAATTTCTGATGCCACCATTAGTGAAATTTTCATTTCTTTTATCATTTGAAATAATCATATCTTTTGGAATAACGGAATATAATTTATAACTAATGCATTTATTTGGTTAAAATACAGCTACTGAGCTATATAAAGCTGCTGCTGTTTTTGTAAAGGAAGGAACTTTTTATTTAAAAAAATATTAATCTTTTCATAAGTTAAAATAGTATGTAAGAATTAGAATATATACTGAATAAATAATTTGGACAATTTTTAATTCCCTTGGTATGTTGCTGTTTTACTTTTTCTGGGGAAAACCATTATCTATCAGATTTCATGTACTGTAACCTGCTTCCAAATACACGAAAGATATACTTCAGTTTGTTATATTACCTCTCTCCAAATGTTTTAAATCATGTAGAATATATGTTGTTTTCTTTTACTATTCCACTGAGATATTTAATCTTGATGCAATTTGAAAAAAAAAAAAATTAAAGCAGTTATACAGAGATGATTTCTAGTTTGCCATGTATGAAGATTATAGCTTTACTTGGTTAATTAAGTAGAATACTAAGGAACTGCCTCTTACAACACCTTCTGAGATAAAAAAAAAAACCCCAGGATTTATTATCATTTTGAAAAGTGTTTATAAGAATTGAGATCTTCAAACAAGAAATATGAAATTCCAAATGTAAAGGGTATTTTCAAATTTCAAAATTGGCATCATATTTAATCTGAAAATTTGAGCCATTTGCTTTGAGTGATTTAATTATTGTATATTAAAATCTAGTTTTCTTTTTTCTATGAAAGTAAAAACAAACAGATAGACAAAAATTGTATTTAATATGCAGCAATACCCCATTGAAAGATGCTTTACTGTTAAGCTCTTGGCTTTGGCTTTTTTTTAAAAAAAATTTGATAAAGTAAAAATTGGTGCTTACCACAGCAACTCTTCACCACTTAATAAGTGATATTGCAATCTATTATGTGTTTGCATATACCCTGGTTTGTTTTTTAATTAGTTTATGTACCAGTAGCCAAATTAAGCCATCGTGTATCACTCATTGGTAGAAAATAACACTGTTAAGAATGTATCTCCATATCAAGTATGTTATAATGACCAGGCTAAAAGCTCTCTTCCCCAAAAATATATCTTGAACTTTCATTGGGGTTTTGCTACACTGCTGTCAAGACAAGTGTCTTAGTGATGTTAAACAATCATATCACGTGGCAAAGGTGTACCTTTCTGGTGTAATTTAGGACAATTTCACCATAGATGATGGTTAAGTTTGGGTTTTATTAACTAGTTAAAGACAAAGTTTTGTAAACACATCTGACCAAGTACTTTATTGGAATCAAATCAAATCAGGTCTAAGAAGGTTATGGCAACAGGTTCATATGATGTCATACAAATCAGCCAGCAATGGAGTTTATAGCATTACCAAATATTATATTGTCACATTTTCTCAAGTGTATTCTGTTTTTGTTCATGATATGCCATTTCATGTTACTAGATACTTCACTATAGAACCATGACCTGTGTTACCTTATTTGCTTATATGTAAACATGACCATCACTTTAAGTGTTCTTGTAATATTTTGGATCAGGTTGAGGGAATCAAGCTGTCGTTCTTTAAACAAGGCCTGAAAATAGTGGTAGCTTTTAACTTCTTTCAAAGTACCCAATTTTCATTCAGTCTTCACTATAATTCTTAGATTTTGTCCTACCTAGTGGACATAAGAAGAGTGCTGCTGAAGATCTCCTGATATTTTAAAAAAGAAACCAATTTTGTTCATGTTTGACAAGTTGCTAAGATGATGATAGTCATGATCCATTGCATTCTTAAAATAAAATCATGCACATCAGATTTTAGATAATCTAAGAAATAAGAAAAATGACATGTTAGCCAGTCAGTCTGACACTATTTGCTTGAAGTACAATATTGTTTATCTCTCTTTAGATTATTTATACTCAGCATGCTAGGCAGACCAACAGTAGGTGTGGATCAATCTGAAAGGGGATATTTGTCTAAATCTAACTTCAAAAAACTAAAAACTACTATAATCAAATTTGCTAACGTTCTATTGTAACTTCTGCAAATATTGTTTAAAATATCTATGAATTTCAGAGTTTACCCTCATGCGTAATTCCAACTGACATTCCAAAAAAAAGTTTTTTTTAAGATTGGAAAAACAAAAAGATTAATAAATTCCTGAATATCCACTAGAGATCTTTCAGAAGAGTGGTTTTAATGCATGATCTCATTAGTCTACATTTGTGAAATTAGCTATGTAGCACAAAGGCGTTTATATGCTTGTGAGTGCACTAACTTTGGAATTGCTAATGTCTATCTGGTTGCGCATGGAATTAATCTTAGAAAATAATTACTCACCAAGGTGATGTTAATAAATGTTTGGTTTTTATTTTATTGATGTGCTTGTAAACATAAATGTGAGTCTTCTTACTTATTAGACTTTTTGCTCTTTGTAACTTGAATATTCATGTATGATGAATGAAAATAGGAATTTCAATGTATTGGATTAGTGGAATTGATAGCTATCATAAGGTATTCTTTCTTACACATCTTTTACCTACCTGAAAAACAACTGAATTGGTAGGTGAAGACATTTTATGGGCTTTCTTCTAATTAGAACAACTGCAGCATTGCTGGAGATGAAACATGTTGAGTTTGAAGCTTTGGCAAAGCTGTGCAACCCAACTTTCTTGATAGAAAATATGGGCTTACAGTTTAACAGAAAACTGGTAGATTTTTAAAAAGAAAAAATAATTTATATGATTATAGATCATTTATGTAATAGTGAAAATGATAAATATTAATTCATCTATTTATTTTAATTAAACAAAGAAAAAAATGTTTCCAGATCTGCACTGTTAGTTCCATGTCAGGAATTAATAATTTATTCATGTACGGTAGACTTCATGAACTTGTAATAACAAGCTCCACCGCTTATTATAGGCTCTTTTCCAATAATCCTTAAGTAAACTTTTGTTTACACAGTCATGTTTGATTATTTAAAACAAAACACTTTTTAAAATAACATTTAGAATATCCTTTAATGTTTTGGTCTACAAATGTCAGATCCTTTCATAGAACAAGACTAGCTCTGGGCTTTTAAATAAATATCAGATTAATTTAGATAATGAAAAGAATTCTCTCTCTCTCTCTCTCATATATGTATCAATATATCAATATTAGGCCAGAGAATATCATACCAATATTGCTTTGGGCACAATTGTCCATCTGTTGCAGCATTAAGCTTTTGTTGGTCTAGTCATTGTTTGCCTCTGTTAAATTTGCAATTCTTTTTGAGTGCATGAGATAAATTTGAGAACTTATTAATTTTTGTAAACTTTTTTTTTTACTGTAATAAAGGGGGAAAAAAATCCCATATAAAATTATGCACTTACATGAAAAATAAGTCTCTAGAGGAGATGTCATATTACTGCAAACAACCTAGAATTACTTGGATTTGGCATAAAATGAGATGTTCAGATTGCAAAATATGCATGATCAAGTCTGAAGTGCAGAAATAGAACTCTAAATTTTTAATATACAAATTGAGTCAATACAAAATTATTATAAAATGCTATAATTACAATAAGTTTTGAATACAAGTAACAAAGATTTAATTGTTTGTTTTTATGACTGGCTAACAATGTTAATATCTTGTTTCTACAGGAGTCTTGCTATTATATAACTAAATTTCCTTCTGCAAAAATGTCTACTTAATTTTCATCAAATTGTTGCAAGTCATCTATAAATAGTTGATGAGATTAAATAGATGTGAATTTATTAAAAAGAAAGGAAACTTTTTTAGTTTTTAAACCTGTAAAAGTAAGAAAAAAGAGGATAATGTGATAAAAAAATTTTGCTGGTTATTTTTAACAGATGCCTAGTGAGATGGAGGAAAAAACCCATTTGCTTGCTTCAAAAATAGTTCAAATCCAGAATTCTCTTTGACGAACTGATATAGGACAAAAACTTTGTCCAGCTTTTGTTTTGATCAACAAATGAAGTAAACATCATTTTTGATGGTAGCAGACTGAAAGGAGAAAAATTAACGGAAATCCACTGTCAAATTGAAATACAAAATGAATTCAATAAATGGGTAAAAGAAGGCATTAAGATAACACAGAGGCCGTCTACTATTCCTATCTGCAGCAAATATGGGATAACTGATAATAGCCATGTGCCTCAACGAAAATACTAAGTTGCAAATTTTAAAGCAAAATATAATTCCATAATCAAAACATGTCCTAAAATGTCTACCACAGAGACTACCTACCATTGCTCTCTAGCTCAGAAGGAAGGATCTGTTATAGATATCATATTTACATTTGTCACAACTTAAATTTTGATACAGCACATCATTAAATATGTTATGCTTTCATATGGTTGTGAATGCCTTGTTTGGGTAAACAAAGTTGTTAGTAGTGAAAATTAGTTTTTATTCAGATAAAGTATTACTATATACCCATCGGATAAAAATACTAATAACATATAATCATGACAGTGTTTTAGTGTTCTTCTAAATCTTGTACCCTTGAAATCCTGTTTAAAGGAGATCACTAGTATGGCAATTAAAATAGGACTTTTATTGGCTGCATGGCCATTAAAAACATTCTCTTTTGTCTATCCACCAATTAACTTTATTTAGTTTGTTTTTCCACCAACAGGGGATTTTAATTTGAACTTTGCAGTAATATTGGCCATCTTTCTGAGTCTGGCAACGCTAAACAAAAATACAATAGTGCACACTGGTTATCTTCTCACCTAAACGTCTAAGATATAACGTCACCTGAAATATGTACTAGCATTCATTTATAATATGACCAGATTAATATTACAGGAGGAGAGAGAGAATGTGTGTTTAATGTATAATTTAGCTCATATGTATTTAGCTATATTTTGCAATCTGAATATCATCTTATATATATTGTAGCAAATTCATAATATTATCTTAAGTATTTTTGTGGCTGCTTTTGATGATTTTCAAGATGGTTTGCAGTAATTCAATGTTTCCACTTCCAGCTATAATGGTCTAACTAACAAACTCATCTTATCATTATTAGATGTACTAGAAAAAGAAGGAAGGGGTGGAATGAGCATCAAGATTAGAAAATAAAAATTCTCATGATTGTCTGAAATGCTTCAGGTGTTGATCATTTGGAATTTTTTGGTTAACTGGCAAGAAAATAAAGTTGTACAGGTGTTTATTTCCTCATACACAACTTGAAGTTGGTGATAAATGAAAGTGAGATCATTTATGTGGGCAAAAAAGAGAGAAATTTAATTACACTTTTAAACAAACTTAGGGTGCCCAGAGTTCATTCAATCCCTAGTTGGGTTGGCATACCTCTCTAGCATGGTTTCTGGCCAATTGGTTATGTGGATTTCCTGTCCTGGCACACACACAAACGAAGGGTTCTAGTAGGAATTTCCCCATCAAAAGGTGCCACCACCATGGCACAGGATAACACACTCTAGCAAGACCAAGACTGCACACAAAAAAAATGATTTGGGGAAGCTTTCATTTTGTTTGCTTGTTTGTTCTTTCTGCTCAGTAGTTAACCCACCACTATTACTGTCTGCCTGTGACTGTCTACACAAAAGCATTTAATAAATGTAAATTTTGCTGCTTCTAGATAAAAAAAATCTGGATAGAAGTGAGAGGAAATAGAGCAGGAATGCCAAGAGAGTCCTATTTAGAAGTGGAAAAACCCAGTTTGGTTCAAATTGTGGCCATGACCTTGCAAATATATTATACTAACTCAAATGCTGTATTTTGTTAATTTGCGAGTTATATTATTATTTTTTTTTATTTTATTTTAACAGTATCTCTCAGTCTGCCTTCTCTATGGGGTTTTTTTTGCCAAGATAAGATTATACTTTACTTCAGATTTTTAATATAAAAAAGATTATACAAGATGAGATGATGATATTTATATTTGCTTTATATGTTTATCTATTTCAATCAACATTTGAGTGTCATTATGTTACAACTTGTGTCACTCATTGCTGTTTCCTGTTTCTGATTGTAATAGTTTGTAAATATCTGGTAAGATCTAGTACCAATGGCATTAAAAACTTTTTTAAAAAGATGGGAGAATGTGAGTATATTACCTGAGAGAAATACATACTCAGGAGTTGTAAACAAATGTGTTTATGAGGGTGGACAAAGTTTTCTTTCTTGCAATATGGAAATACCCAGCAGGGCACCTGTGCATTGCACTCTCATAGTAGGATTGGCATTTCCCTTTGAACCAGCTGTAATTTCCAGCAATAGGCTGAATTATTTATTTCTGGTTTTGAATGCATTAAATCATAATGAGTTAAGCACAGAAACAACGTTAAAATTACAGTTTTTGTAATATACATTAGCATTAATTGAGCTTAGGAATAGATAAAGTGGTTTTTAATTCAATGCGGTATATGCAAATACAAACTTTTTGGACTTTTTGTCATTGTTCCGAATAATTGCAATAGGGGTTTTTTTAATGCTTTTGCACCAGTTACAAAAACCTTAAAAAATCAAAAAAAAAAAAAACCTCAGTGTTAAATATTAAAGGCTTGTAAAAGCCCATTTTCACAGCTGATATAATAGAGATATTGGGTATAGCTAATTGTGTTTCTTTTTAATACAACAAAGAGTGGAAGTAAAAAAAGAAAAAAATTTGAGATTTTAATGCTGCTTTTTAAAACCTTCAGGAATGTAAATAAACTGCTTCGTTTTGTTTTGTTTTTTTTTCTGTTTGAAGTGTTTTGTCTAGAACAATACATAAAAAATAGTTATCTTTGTGCTTTTTAAAGTAGTTTGTATGTTGTAAATTGTTTAGCTAAATAAAATAGTAGTAATAATAATCTGTTTCCAGAAACCTGGCTGACCATAGTTTGAGACGTTTCGATTTGTATATATAAAGATGAAGATACTTTTAAGTGTCTTCATTCATTTCTGATATGTTTGTTACCTTTTTGTTTTAACTTTGTGTATATCTTTTGATGTGATTCCTTTTGTAGAAACTATTTTATACAACTAGTTTTGGTGCATAAGTTTTTTTTTTTTTTTCTTCTCTTTAAAGTTGTAGCATTTTCCTAAGATAACTTATCAGAAGTCTAGAAGGTTCTGGCTTACATGTTGCTGGTATACTGGATAAAATGAATCTACAGATATTCTTTAATTTTTCCAATAATTAAATCATCATTTGGGGGGTAGAAACTTAATTGAGGTGTACTTTTCATGCATTTCCCTTTCTTCAAAATAAGCCATTTCCTTTGCGATACCCTAAAAAAGATAGTCTTTCTACAATTCCTTAATTTTCTTTGTTTATTTGTTACTGCAGATTTATTTTGTTTTTTTTAAAAAAGTGAGATATTAATTTACATGACTTGTGATTACAGATCAGTCAGATTAAACAAATAACCAAAACGTATGTTTTGCAAGTCCCAAATATAATGACTGCTTAAGTAGAGGGGTTTCACATCGGTCAAGTTTTCACAATTTTTTGCTTATTCTGTACAAATGCTTCTCGCAAATTCGACTGAAATGTGTTGAGGTCTGGTGATTGTATGTCAGACATTTTCTCCTTGTCAGTGTTAGTCAACAAGGATTTCTAGCAAGGTAAAGGCACATTTAATGATAGATAAACTGAATGAGTCTTTAAATAAACACCATTAATTGTCTACATAAATAAGAAAAATAAAATGTTTGTTTAACAATAACGTAGCACGGGCTGTTTCCTCGTATATCTTTTTTTTTTTTAAGAAGGCCGCAAACGCTTTATATTTTGTCCTGACTCTTAGTTTTGTGGGTAGGACCGTGGGCCATCTTTGTTGGCTTCTGATGTATCTTTCTTTCACTCTTAAAAATAGCTTGAAAACAAGTTGACAATTCTCAAAATATTTACATGCTAACGGTTAGCTAATTGTTTCTTTCACAAATTTGGTTGTTTATGATTGAGGTTGACATAAAACAAAATTATAAATAACGGTGACCATATGTTAAAACTATATGGACGGGCGTTTCTTTTATTTCGACTGTAACACGATGTCACATGCTTTAGGCTTAAACTGTCATGGATCCTTGCATTCTGGACTGAAGTGGCCCTGGTGTGCCATTTGATAATTGTAGGTATACATTACAGTTGTTCATTGATATAACATTTCATGTATTCAGTTTCCTTAATCTGAAATGATTTGGTTTACTGCTTAGCACTCAAATTGTTGACACTTTGAGTTGTCTTTATCTTTTTTCTTTTTTATTTTAAATGAGTGTTATAGTTTCGTTTTAGTTTTCTTAATTCATTTCTAACTTTTGTTGGAAGTTAATTGGTGCTACGTTCTATATATGTGGGGGCTTCAGTGGACTGAGGTTGTTTTATTTGTTTATGGTACTTCAGAATGTAAAAAAAAAATTTTCAATTGGTGAAGGAATGTTTTATTTAATGCTCAAATTAAGCTTTAATTATTTACAAGTTCTTGCTTTGATATGTTAAAAAGGAGGTACCATGAAAGCTCTACTTATTTCCTTTAGAATTTTAACTTTTTTCTTTTAGTAAAGTCATCTATTGTTTCATTCTCTCCTCTCTCTAATATGCAAGATGATCTGGCAGTTTTAAATTGTATACATAGATTATTGTGTTAAAATTTGCAATTGTAAATGAAATTGTTACACTTATATCAGATCACAACTTTTCATTTGAAGGTGTCATTTAGCTTTGTTAGTTTTATCTTGAGCAGTTTTGTTTGCTTTCAGTAAGTGGAACATTTGGAAAAACTTAGAGCGATATCAAGAATGTCCATATGCTCTACATACTACATAGAATAGTATGTGAGTATGTACTAAATACTTGGTTATTCAATTATATTAGAATTATGAGGATTTGTATATTTCCCTGTTTCAGGTCAGTAAATAATTCCCTATAGATATCTTGTTATTTTGCCTTCTCTTTTTTTTTTTTTTTGTAAGCTAATGAATTCTTTGATATACTCTTTTGGTATAAATTTGTTATTAAAAAAATCTCATAGAAAATGGAGCTCTGATTATATTTTGACATTTCTATTTTCATGTTATTGATATACACATGCCATTCATGTTCTATTTTTCATACTAGCTGAGTAGCCTCTAGAGCAGATGACAGTGACTTGCTTTGGAAGGTGCATGCATTTTGTGAACTGCAATTTGTTTTCCCAATTCCATCAGAACATCAGGAGAAATCTATAGTTACATCGTCAGCATGGTTTGCAACAGCTTGCTTTCTCTCTTTTTTTGTCTTAGGAAAGTCAGAGGTATTAGTGGTAAAAACTGCTCACTTATTTTTTTTTTAATCTGAAATTTGTGTATCTATTTGGTTTAAAGGGGGGAGGGAGAAAGAAAC
Source organism: Nautilus pompilius (assembly GCA_018389105.1). NCBI lineage: Eukaryota > Metazoa > Mollusca > Cephalopoda > Nautilida > Nautilidae > Nautilus > Nautilus pompilius. The sequence goes on along the minus strand of JACATO010000124.1, from coordinate 321,613 downwards.
CTTTACATGATTTGTTACAAATGACTATAAAAGTCTTAAATTAAAAATAAACAGAATAAATGAACGTTCACATATGTTTTGCTAATCTTTCCATTAAAAAAAGATTTCATGTGTATAGTTAAGTCAGCTTTAATAAAACTTTTTTTTAAGAAAAAAGGATGATTAGTTGTAAGACAAAAATCTCAATGAAATAGAAACTTTAATTTTTGTTTCTTTTTATAGATTAAATTATAGTTAATGGGCTAAGATGCCTATGCTGCTTCCAAGTCAGCTTCTACAGGTTACCATGACTACTTGCTCTTTACACCTAACAGATACTTGCTAAAATGATATATTTCAGTACAGTTTTTCTCACCTGGTGTTCCAGCAGCATTTTGAGAATTCTGCTTTCTTGTTGTTGTAGACCGATCTGGTTTTTCCTAAAGAAAATTCTTAAAATTGTATAGTTGGACAGAGGTTGGCTGGCCCAGCTGATATTGATTTTGTTAATAAATGAGCTTGTTTTCTGTGCCATTGACTACTGCGGCCAGACCAGTGTCCCGCGAGCGACAACCACAAGGATCACATTTTTGTCTTGGAATGCATTTTGAAATCTGTTTATTTTAAAGATGTTAATAGGAGGAGGGGCTAAGAAATAGAATGAGGATTTGTGTGTGTAGAAATCGCATCAGATGGAGCAAATATGCTGCCATAATGAATTGCAGTTTGGTTAGCATCCTTGGTAGAGTTGTTTAGCTAAAGTTTTCTGGTATTTGAATTGATTGCAGTTTTTCTCTCCTTGATTTTCTTGTCTTTTTGGTGAGTTCTAGCAACAATAGCATACATGATATTATGTTCCACTACAACACATCAGCCAAAGACAAAAAAAAAATGGAATGAAGATTAACTTTAGGCAGATGAAAATCATGCTTTGGACTTGCATTGGTATTGTAATAATTCTTGAAATTAAAAAAAACAAATGCATAAAATCTGTTTTATATAAATGGCTGGAATGTCCAAAGGCTAGAAATATAGTATATTAGATATACTGGAGTATTTATAAATATCTTTTTGCCTATCAAATAGAAGAGTTTTTCTCCAGACCAGTGGGGGGAGGGGGTCCTGAATAAGGTGTTAATGACCGTGGGTCAGATTAGCAGAGTCCTCTCTGTAACAAGAGAGTCTGTGATGATGCAGGAAAGACTAGAATTACGATAGACTTTGCTTTGAATTTGCTTCATACCATTTTTGAATAATGACTGCATGGCATCTGCAACGTTTTGTCGGAATTTACTGCTCTGGCTATGATTGCGTTTGAATGTGTGTATTCCAGTAACAATTCAAATATGTACGAACTGAACGTTTTCCAATGTGTACCACACTGGTGCCTAGGGGTTTTGTTGTAGCTCAGTATTCCGACATTCTATTTAGATTGGTGACAATAAAAAAAAAAATAATTATGCAGGAATGGTATTTTGCAAAGCATCAGTTTTTAATAAATACTTTTATTAATTATTTTAACTTTTTAAACATTAAAAAAATACAACAACAAAAAAATTTTTGAAGAAGTTGGCAATGTACTGGATTGGACTGTCAGACAGCCATGACTAGACTGTCTTAGTCACTCAACTTTCAAATAAATGACCACATTATTCTTTGAAGCTTAGATGTCTAGGAGGCAACAATCAAAGAGAATTTGGGTGGTATTTTTGTTTTTTTTCTTTGAAGGTATTCTTGGTCTCCATGACTCATTTTGATACCACGGGTATGTGTCAAAAATGAAAAAAAACAACAACAACAACAAAGGAAATAACTTGGTAAAAGTTTGGGTTTTACTAATTATTGGTTGTTTGTATAATAAGAAGGAAATTGTGTCATGTTCCACCACCACCCACTCAGTGAAAAAATGTTGAATGTCAAGCTTTAGGTTCAGGTGAATCACAGGTGGATGGAAAGTGTATATAATACACTGAATTTTATTTCTGCAGATACCAAAGGCTGCAATAGATTTGATGTAAGTTACATTTGTCACTTAAAGAGGAGGATTGTCAGACTTTTGTTTTAACTGGTGGTTTGTTTTTACTCGTGACAAAGCAATCTAATTTTAAGTACTACTACCATGCCTGAATATCTGAAACAAAGAAAACTTGTGTGTAATCTTAATTGTATTGTACTGCAGTTTTATAATGTATCATTGATGACACAGATATTTAGCTTTAAACTTTAACATCAGATTTACTTATGGTTGAGATTGTGATGTGCACTGGAAAATGTGGGTTAAAACCATGAGCTTTTCTTTTCTTTAAGTGAATCACAGAGACATGAAATGAGTATGCTTTTAAGTAGTCTTGTTAATTTTCCCCAATACCGTATTACCAGTTACTGAACTGATAGGTCTGCATTTCAGTAATCTTACTTTGTCCCAGGAGGACTGTTCTAGAGTACAGTGATATTAATTTGGAAATAAAAATACAGATTGTCAGCTACTAAAATGTCCATAGCAAATTAATATCTGTACAAAACAATCATCCTTTGGGCAACCCTAATGATGACAGCAAGGAATGATTACCAAAATGTAGGTTCATTAGTTAGCTTGGGTATTTTCCATCACCTCATTGGCAATAAATGAACTATACTTTCTGCATATAATTTTAGTTTAGTTCACAGATTAGGGTAGATTACTAATCTTGCTAGTAAATAGCCTTGCTTCATGTTGCCTCTTTGTAAAGTAGTTTCCTTAAGACGGTGTTCTTAGAGGCTTTACCACACAAAAAAAAAAAAATTAAGCCATCTGAATTGTATAGTTGATTTTGGAAAGGAATTTAAATAAATACATTAATTAACAACTCTTCCAGTTGGAGACTAAATAATTTAATCTGTTTGCTATTGTTGTATTATTTAAATCTATAGTTTAAAAAAAATTTTTTAATTATCAAGATTAAGAAGTGTTTTAGATCAGCTCAGAATTTATATCTGATTAGCTGGGTTAATGTTCTGTATCACTCCATACTCTGAATTGAAAAGTTGTCCCTAAGCCTATAATATCTAAACTGAGGATCACAAAGAAGAAAGTTTATTATACATAAATATAAACTTTCTATAATAATTTCTGCCATGTAAATATAAAAACATGGTAGAAGTAAGTTTTGTAAAATGATTGATTGTAGATTGAGCTTAGAGGTTCCTTATGGATTATAACTGGGAACCTTTTGAGATATACATTGCACTGGTATTTTAAAACAGTAGATATCTTTGCTTTTTTTTTTTTTCTTTCTTTTTTGGCTAAATTTTAAATGAATGCATTGTCTCAATAATTACTTTAAGTCCAGACAGTTTACAGATAAATAACTACTACCCTGATTTGGTTTTAGTGCTTTAATGACTTCATAGTCCATACTGTGATCTGTGATGCACATGAAGTTGTTTATGATCTTCTTGACAGGAGAGCTTTGGTGTTAACCTTATAGGTTGGGAAAGCTCATTAAAAATTTTTTTAATTAAAAAAATTATGGTACTTTATATTAGGTTGTTACAAACGTTTTGTTGGTATTTTTACTGCAACAACGAGACTTCATATCAATGCTGAACATGAAGTTTATTAATCAGAATAAGTTCCATTACAGTCAGTACACTTCTGCCAACAAGTTACAAATGCATTTATATCATTTTGAAAGAAAAAAAATCTGGATTTCTGGAGTCAATAAACTGTTGGAATGCAGTTTAAATTGCTGCTTGGTTGGAGAAGGATTTCATATGGAGGAAGCTGTCAAGGTGTTTGAAAAGGTGGTAGTTTGTGGGAGAGAGGTCTGGTGAATAGGCTGGGTGAAAGAAAACTTCGTACCTCAACGTCTTCAGTTTCTGAAGAGTCACTTTTGCAACATGACGACAAGCATTGTTGTGGAGTAGGATTGGGCCTCTTTGATTCACCAATGCTGGCTGTCATTGGGAGAGTTTCTGATGAACAACATTTAATTCATGACAGCACCTTTCAGCTTTGATGGTTTTTGTTTCTTATGACAAGCGAAGAGCAGATCTCCATTGTTGTTCGTTCAACCCGTGAGGCACCCACTTGTCAAGCTTTTTCACCTGGCCAATTGCATCAAGATGCCAGGAAACAGTTGCAGTGCTTACGTCAAGCTCTCCAGAAATTTCTTGCACTGTTTTCTTGGATCAGCTTCAACTGAGGCTTTCGGATGATCATCATAGCTGGAAGCACATCCACTACATTCCTTATCTTTGCGACTCTCATATCCTGATCAAAACTCTGCAAACCATCGTTGTACTGTGCGCTCATTTGCTGTGTCCTTGTCCCATCCCTGTTTAATGTTACGAGTTGCCTCGCTCACTTTGTGGCCTAGTTTGAACTCATGAAGCAAAATGGCACGAAAAAACCTTTTTATCCATGTTTAACTCAGAATCCTGAAACAACTATCCATTTTACGATTTTTAAAAAGATAGGTTCTGCCTAATGTATCCAAAACAATATACAACTTATCTACGTACACATGAACCCCGAATTAACATAATATAAAAACCGACAAAACTTTTGTAACAGCCTGATACTTCAAAAAAAATATTCTTAGTTTCTGAAATAAATGAAGTCTGGTTACCAACTGATTTTGGTATTTCTTGGAACAAAAATAGTTCTTTTTTTGTTTTGTTTTTTCAATTAGTTTACCAAAACATTTTAACTTCTCTTAGTCAGCTGTTATTAGGAAGGAAAGATGTCAATTTATCTCTAAAGATTTTCTTGTTTTTCATTTTTTTTTTTTAATTCAGCATATTTACTGAACATAAGAAGAAATTTATTGGCATGGCTATCATTCATGTAGATTTTTGAAAATTCAGGAAAGTAAATGCTCTTGGTCCGGATGCGGTCCGTCTTCCATGTGTTTAAAGTAGCAGTGACTTTAGCAGTCAGTTCCCCTGCCTTTCTCAAAAGTCAAGCCAAGTACCAATTCTACCGTAAAACAAAGTGTTTAGGAAAGAGAGAGAGAGAGAGAAAAAAAAACAGTATTTTGTAAAGAAATCTAAGTCTAAATTAAATGTCAGGAGTTTTGGAAATGGGTATCATTAAAGTTGAAATGGATTTTTTTTTATTCAGATGTGAAAATAGCAGTTAAAACATCTAGCAAAACAAATGCGATTGTTCATTTAGTCTAAGATTTAAAATAGCGTTAATCAAAAAGGTAAAGATAGGCAGTACAAAGCCATTGTTGTTTAGTGTTGCTATCACCTGTCAGAGTCAGGTGGAATGATTGTGAAATTTGTTTATCAAGAAGATTTTTAAAGAAATACTATTTTTATATGGAAAGTTGACTTCATTTGATTTGTTGTTTGTTTTTGAAACTATTTAGAGCAATAGTTGCATGGTTGCCACTCCTCCAGTTACATTTCTCATCTCTCTCTCTCTCTCTCTCTCTGCTTTCTCACAACAGATGTTTTCAGTTGGTTCCCACAAAAATGTTGGTTAACACTAAACATCAGTTTTTTGACAAATCATTTACCAAGTTATCTGTGTTACCAACTGAATTAAATCCGGATAATGGGCAGAATGGATTGCATTTATGAGATTGACTTTTGGTTTCTGAACTGTGCTAGTTTTCAATAAACTTATATCCATGTAGTATTCATGCGCTTAGTTTAGTTTTAGGAAGAAAAAAACAGTGGTAATTACTCCAGGAAATAAGTTAAGTGCTGTGAGTGTATTCTGACCTTCTAATCATACTGCAAGTAATGAGTAAGGTCATGCTTTGTGGTTGGCTTTGCAGTAAGTTCAGCTGATATTTGTGGTGTTTAATCAGCAGAATTCCTAAAGAAGCTAGATGGGTAAGTAAAGTGAAATATTGCAACAAGGTTGAGAAAGCAGTTAAAGCCGTGTGCTGTTAAATTCTTATTTTGTATATTGTAAAATTGGTTTTTGTGATGTTCATTTAGCAACCACACAGGCAAGCTCAATGATTGCTGGTGTTTTAACATGGCAATATGGATTATTTATAAACCTAGGAAACTAGTTTCATTTTCTTGCAATGTAAATACACATTCATGCATTTGTTTCTAAATCATATGACTGACTCTCTCTCTCTCTCTCTCTCTCTCACACACACACACACAATTTTTAAATTATAATTCATAATCTTAGAGCTAAACAAGTACCACAACTACTATTTTCATGTAAACAATCTGCTTCTGCCTGAGCTATATCGGATGATCTTATTTATTTCTCTTGTTTGTGACTTCTAAAGCTTGCCTGGACCTTTAAAGTGTACTTACTGCATAATCTAGTGATTAGTAATCATGCATTACCTTTGATCGTTAAACTGAAAAGAAATGTTGTCCTTTTTATAGTTAATACATTAAGTAAAGTCTTTAATTTCTGATAACTGTAACGTGTTGGTACTTAAAATGTTTACAGCTTCATAAACTAATTACACTGTTAAGTTGATCTGCTTCAATGATGCATAGGATAGCTAATAGGAATAATTTATACTAAATAGGATTATAAATTTTAATGCTTGAAATGAATTAAAAATTTGATGGAAATGTCTTTTTTAAATAAGGAAAGCAACACAGCAAGAAAGCCCATTTGTTTATCTTTAAATCATAGGTGCTGTTTTGGTAAGGAATAATGTAAATGCATTAGAACTAAAATTTGAAGATGGATAGCTTTGATTTGGAGAATAAAAACAGAAAATTTTCTTTTCTTGTAGGTAATAAGAACCAAAACTGTTAATATGAATCTTGTGATTAGGTTTTTTTTTTTTGAAACCTTCCATGCAGGCTATATTTACAAAAAGTTAATATCTGATCTCTTCTGTTATGCTGTGTTGATATTTTTGTACTACTCAAGCAAAATAATTCTGTTACTAAAGTTTAAAAATTGGTTACATTTTACTAATTTAAAAAAAAAACCTATTTTGTTCATCTTGCTATATTGAAATTGTGATTTTGATTGTTAGATAGATTAATTAATAAAAAAAATTATCTTTTATTCAACTTAAAGAAAACAAACATAATTAATTTTGAGCAATCTTTACAAAATACATTTTGTAAGTATATTTTCTTTAAGTTGTAAGACCATTCCTTCATCTTCTCTTCCTTACAGTACCCTTAGTTACTGGGTGGTATCTTTCTGATAGTGACTTTGATTAAAATTAATGGATAGATTTGGTGAAGGGGCTAAGTTTACAGGGAAGCAGGTAAATGTGGCTTATGCAAATGTCAGTTGTAGAGCCAAACAATCTCTGGGCTAGGAAAGTTGGCTATTTTTTACTTTATTATTATCAATTTTCCTGTTAACGTATTTATCGTCTACCAAACCCTTAGGAGTGTAAGACCATTCATCTCTGTTATTTTTAAGCAGCTAGCTAAAAATTGAAAGCTCTTTATTAATCTATAAAATGACTTTCAGCACATTGAGAGATGCTAGAAATGGAAAAACAGTAAAACCTATAACAGATATAAAAAAAATGATATAATGATGTGAATGTTTTTAGCATGTATGATTATTTTTTAACTAAGGGAGATAACTTGATAATTTGTAATGACAATTTTGATATTGATCATTATATATATTTTATACTTAAAAAGCAGTGTGAAATGTAACATTATTTATATCTATTAGGTACTGACTATCATTTTGGGCATTATATATTTAGTTGCAGGTAGGCAGGAAGCCATCATGGCATAAGGTCTCTAAAAGAAAGGAAATGCCTGTTTAAACTGATTTACACTAATAATAATAATAATAATAATAATAATAATAATATAATAATAATAATAATAATATTCTTGGAAAAAGTTGAATTTTTAAAATTTACCTAAGAAATTGTAATTTTGAAGAAAAAAAACTTTATTATCAAAGGTGCAGCTAAAAAGAAGGCCCTATAGAATGGCTTTCCATTTTGTTTAGTTAGTTTAACAGTTTTTTCATAAAATGCATCATATGGTCAGTAGCTCTCTTTATTTTCATTGGCTTCTGATTTTTGTAATTTTTAAAATTCCTTCTTTAGGAATAATCTATCAGAACGGCTCATCAGCATATCCAAGGCTTCTTGCGAGTTTCTGATCACTGCACAGTGGTGCTATCAAAGATAGGTTTCCCTGTATGTAAATGAAAAATATGGAAAAATCTGAATGCTATAATCTGTTTCCATGGTAATAGAAAATTTAATGCAAAAGGGGGAAAAAAAAAAAGCTTAATAAGGAAATTAATGGGCTAAGCAATCAACATGCTCTGAGTTTTGATGGAAGGTGAGAAAGTTGGTATGTAAACATTTATTTATTTACTTTTTCTATGTAGAATTGTTGTTTTTATTGTGACAGTTTGTTGTTGTTGTTGTTATTTTTTTAAGATTGAAATATCAATACTGAAACTTGTTTTTGGTTATTTTGTAAAAAAAAAAAAAAATTTTTTTTTCCACTTTAACTTTCTTAATTGCTATCTTTAGATTGAAATTTATGTGCAGAGATGCGTTGTTAATGATACCAGAGAGAGGGATGGAGTGGGGTGTGGTGTAGCAGTTGTGCACCAGCATCAAGTGGGGAAGTGTCTCAAGGAAGATTATCCTGTGCACTGTAAAGCTTGCTGCTGTTAGAAAGCCAGCAGTTTCTAACTGAGGATCATGGTAAAGTAACACAGTGGGATGTGTGCATGCATGTTAGCCCGGGGAAATGATTTTTCAGGCTCTTGATTTTGGAAATAAGAAAGGAATCAAACCTGGTATCTTAATAGCATGTTTCACAGTGAATGGTATATCACAAGACTATTTAGGTGTATCAATAGTTTTTCTACAATATTAACTATTGGATGATTTTTTATTGCTACTACTTGTAATATGCTGGTCAAAAGGTGAGGATCAATACAACTATTTGAAAACTCACTGAATTAAAAAATTATTTTAATGCTTCAGAAATTGAATGTCATTAAGAGCCACCTTACAAAACCACATTCCTGTTTAGTGCACATGTGGGCAGAGCTTCGGAAAGTTGCCAAGGTTCTTGGTGGTAGGTTTGCTACTCCAGCAGTCGGAACAAAGCCAGAAAGGAAGGGAATGTTCAGTGTTTGTTTAGAAATTGCTTTTCATTAAAATTGTGGTACTAGACAGTGGTAAGGTAGAAGCTTCTGAAAAGATCTTGATGATAGATAAACATTTTCTGCAACTGTACATGTGGATATGCTTCAGCTTTTGACAATGAATGTCATGAGAGAATTTTCCAGTCACTTAGTTTTTTGAGATTGTTACAATCGAAAGAATTTTGTTTGCAGAAAATGGTGCAGAGTGAGTGAACATAAAGATCACTGGTCACTGATCTAGGAGTTTCTCAAAGAGTAAGATTCAGAATAGATAAGATACCAGGTCAGAATGTCCTCACAGTGGCAGGTTATGACCTAAGATGTAATCAAGGTGAGCAGGAAATTTCAGCAGCCAAATGTTATGATGGATGTAAGGAGCAATGACAAAAATTTATTATCAGAATGAGTCTGCTTTTATTGTTAGGTCTTTTGCCAGTGCTCTTGGTCCCACAGACCACAAGTGCTATCTACCTTCTGCAGAATATCATTGAGCATATCTTGCTGTCTGGTAGCTTTATCATTAATTTTAAAGTACTTATAGATTTAATTGACAAAAGCACTAGAAAGGATAAACATGTCTTTTGCAAGCAGAATTATTTTGTTGATATTTTCATGTTTCTTCTCATCAGCTGCACCAAAACAAAGCAGCAGTCCATCCATTAATCACTGCTCTCTTTTTGAATGTTTACACAAATTTCACTCTTGGTAGTTAGTTTTGTCAATATTGACATTACTTTCTATAATTATTAACACAAACTGTAATTATTTAGTAAAATTCTGTGCTATTGTTGGGTGTTGTTTTTTTTTTTAAATGTATATATATATAGAGAGAGAGACAATTCAAGTAATGGTGTAAGCTGGTTTTGTTACATATAGAATCTTTTAAATATACAAAATAATGATGACTTTATCTAATGGTAGCTATAAAAGCACTAACATTTAGCTGGTGAATTATGTAGGATTTGTTTCTAGATGATATGCTCAAAAAACAAAAAAAAAATAGAGAAGTCAGTGTGATTTGATATAAACTGTAATATATGCATTATTATGATTAATACGAGGACGCTTTCAGAAGATTTCTAGGCTGACAAAGAAGAAAAAAATCACAGTTGTTTATTTTTCAATATAGACCATCTTATAAATGTCTCTGTCCTGCATGTCCAGAAACTCCTCAACCACTGCAATCACATCATCATCTAAACTCTTCCTGTGACACTTTTCCTTTAACTTGGGGTATAGGTAGGAAACTCTGAGGGTGGGCAAATCTGGTGAATGGGCTGGATCGGAAAGCAATTTAGACTGTGGTCACTGAAATTTGGGTTGTGTTGGGTAATATCATGTCCTAGTGACATAGCACTCTTTGACTCAACTATTCAACTATCCACAGCACCTGTTCTTCATGTTTTTTTTTTGCAAATGTTGCAGTCCTTCAGCATAATAATCTTCATTGATGGTCTTGTCTTTTTAGAGGTAGATAGTCATGATCAGTTATCCGTTTGCTCTTTCATTTTAGGATCAAAGTGGTGAACCCATGTCTCATCTCAAGTCAAAACCCTGTTCATAAAGTTCTGTTTTCTGCTTAAAACTGCTTTTTGTCCACTGAAAATGTCAAGCTTAGCTTTCTTGTGATCAGGACTCACCCATCTTGCCCACTGTCTCAACTATGTGCTTGACTGTTCTTTTGTCATTAATCACCATCTCATGGACTGCATAAACTTTCTCTGGTAGTGGCCTCTTTGGAGTATCCTAACCTTGGCATGCTCTCTGGGCAGGTTCTTCCATGCTTAAATGCAGTTCATAAGATGTTCCAAATTCCTTACAAGCTCAGCAATGTGTGACCACCTATAGTTGCAATGTATACTTTACATTGTCATTTCATGGTTCCCGCTATGAGCTGTAGGATGGCTTAATGGTATGGTGTTCTAAACTTGGATTAATATCCAAATTTTTCCAATGTCAGACCGTCAAGGCAACTAATGTAGATGTCATTTCAGTTTTATCTTATACACTATAGGATAAAGATCTGGTGAAACAGCTAGTTATGGAGGATTTGGTCATTATATAACACTGGTCAACAAGTATTTTTCATCAAGCATATGTCACGCTGTACTTAGTGTAGTTTTTAATGCTGATTTCAAATATACAATTAGTTTTTTGACATCACGTACAGTTTTCAAGATGAGAAAGTTTTTTGGTTTTAGCTCATGCATTATATGGAAATTCAAATTAATGATGTGTATGCATGTATTTCATTTACATCATGGAAACATACCTTTAAAATAAACTACATTATTCATTGCTGCATAGTTCAGATGCAATATTTCATCATCTTAAATTAACAAATCAAGTTTTGTCTGATGAAATAGGTATTTCAGCATCTCAAATTGTCTAGTCATAATCGGTCTGATGTTAATGGGAATGCAGTCAGGTTTCACAAAATACTGTTGTTTCTTGTGTCTATGGGATAGTCAGGCAACCGACAGACATTATTCGGAATCAAACTGGCAGACAAGAACATCATACCAGCCAGGACTGTCTAGCGTCAAGAATACACCTCTTGTAGATCCATGTAATGTCCTATTGCCTCCTTTGCACATAAAGCTTGGACTGATGAAACAGTTTATAAAGTCACTAGGGAAGAGAAATGCCAGAGGGTTTGAGTATATTGTAGAAAAGTTTCCCAAAATCACACGGTGAAGTTGAAAGAGGGTATCTTTGTCGGACCCCAAATTAGAGAAGTACTCAAAGATGTCAACTTCAAGACAACACTGGATGAACTGGAACTGCCTGCCTGGAATGCTTTCAATTGGATCTGTGAGAATTTCTTGGGCAACAAGAAGGCAATGGACTACAAGGATGGCATCAAGAATCTTCTGAAATGTTACTCAGCAATGGGTTGTCACATGTCACTGAAAGTTCACTTCTTGGACTCCCATCTGGATTTCTTCGCAGATAACCTTGGAGCAGTGTCTGATGCACATGTTGAAAGATTTCACCAGGACATTAGTGCTATGGAGAAACGGTACCAAGGCATCTGGAATGACAGTATGCTGGCTGACTACTGCTGGACACTTTACCGTGATCAACCAGATCAGGAACATTGCAGGAAATCCAAATCACAATGTTTCTAACTCTGTTGTTCTAACTTTGTCTGTTTTTTCTGACCCATTTTTTGTGTATTCACTCTTTGTAGAATGATAGTGATGATTTTTAACTCAATAAACTCATTTACTTTCTAAAAATAATATGTCCTTATTTATTACGTTAATGATTTCATATATACAAATATGTAAATATTTGCATGTATCTACTGAAAAACTGATACGTGCTGCATACAAATGGAGTGAAATTTTGAAATCAGCATGAAAATTAGTCTAAAAAAGTTGGTTTGCATTCATAATGAGTATAATACATTTAATTTTATTGACCAGTGTAATTGTATTACATTTTAAATGGTCCTGACTATGCAGGGCTTTGCATTGTCATACTGCCATAGAGACATCTGGACTTTGAAGTTGGAGAAAGAGGACAATAGCAGACTGCATGATATTTTCTCTGTACTGCACAGTTTTCATTTCCACTCGCAGTGATAAGTTAAGCTTTTTGCATTTTTATGTTGCCACTAAGTAGATTTTTCTTCCAAGGACAATGGATTAGTGTATCAATTATTTTAACATTGGTGGACCTATTTCTAGCCATAGTTCCCTTTAAGTACAAATTTGGACTCATTGCCAAACAGTACAGTCTATTGAATATTCTGCCACATAGATGTTGACTCTATTCATCTTTTTTGGGGGGGAGTGTGTATGTGTGGTCATCTCCAAAGAGAAGGGAGAGGGAGAGGCCGAAACCTCTAAGGGAGTAAAGCTGATCAAGGCCAAAAAAGCCAGTGTTGAGGTCCTGAAGCACCTCGTGAGACTGGTCGAAACGACCCAGGTTAGAGACAACGAAGCGTCTCATGTTCCCCACCCTCCAGGGCCGACTCCCAGCGACCAAACCCATAAAGGGCGTGGCACCTGGTCGTTACCCCAAATGGAAGGCTAAGGATCTTTTTTTGTGTGTGTGTGTGTGTGGTGAATGCATAAGTGGTGCGTGTGAAAGTTCATGTATGCGTGTGTATCTCCGAGGAGAAGGGATTTGGGTTGGTGGCCGAAACCGTGTAGGGGCCGAAGCCCGGTGTGGAGCAAGCTCCCGTTAAGGCCTAAAAGGCCGGGTTGAGGCGCTGAAGCACCTAGTGTATCTGGCCGCCGAGGCAGCCAGAGTTAGGGGCGTGAATGTCCCCCATTAGAGTGACCACTTCCCCAGCCAAAAACCAATCTTGGGGGGAAAGGCCTCAGCACGTCAAGTCCGAAACCGGTCTCAACGCACCTAACCTTCCTAGTCAGACAGGCAGGCCAGAGGCAAAAAGCACCCCTCGCCTCCACTCTTTTCGGGTAGAGGACTTTCCAACTGCCCCACCCCTAAACAGAGTACTCGCCACCCCAAGTGGTAGGCTAAGGATCTTAGCATCTCACCAGGTAAAAAAAAAAAGAGGGGGATACCTTGCAAGTTGGTGTGTGCAAAGTCCATACTTACTAGGCCATGGTCCAGTTGGCTTTGAAATGCTTATTTTCTAATAAATGTAGCATGACTTTGTCTTTGGCAATTTCAAAGCAAAATAATGAAATGAAATAAAGGAGGGTATCTGAAAATTACACTGAATCAAGTCATGCTTTTATTGACTACAAGCTTATCATGTGAAGCATTTAACATATTTGCACGTGTTTGTTCCTGTAGCTTGAAATTCACTTACATTTATGACAAATGTGAATTTTTAATCATGTGATTTTAATACTGGAAAATATAAAGGAAAGAGATTTGTTTAAACCTAGCTAAACCGTATATTCAAAATCTTTGGTTCAAATTTGAATGACAAGTTTAAGATAAAAATGTTTTAGTGATGCATCTCATTCTATAGCTAAGAAATACTTGGTATTAGTGCAATATGCAGACAGCCACATGGCATAATGCTTCCTTTTGAAAGTTTCTGTGTTTACATACACCTGTGAAATACTCAGCACTATTCCTTCCCCAGAACTGGAGCATCCTTGTCGTTGTAAACAGAAGCCATAGTGATATTTCAGTTAATCAGAATGATCAACTTGTTTTTATGGCTAAACATTTGTTGTTGGTTTTTCATAAACAACTAGAATTGATTTTTAAAAATAAATAAATTTATTTTTTGTTGCATGATAAATCTGATATTCAATAAAAGTTTTTTTTAAATATGATGGGTCTGGTAAATATTGTAAAGACATCTCTCTATATATTTTTTTCCAAAATTCCAATCAGTGGTTTGAATTAAATTATTTCAGTTCTTATCTGGTGCATGAGAAACCTTTACCCAATATTATAGACGTAAGTGTTAGGCTCATTTTTGGTACGAGTTGTATCATTGTTACCACTTAGAATTATTCTTGTTTTTGCTGGAGGAACTATTAGTCTCCAGGAGGGGAACTTTAAATATGATGGGCTAGAACCCTATAATTACACATTTCAGCTGTTTGCACCAAGTGACTGAATTGTTGGAATGCCTGCTCTGTGTATTATTAATTATGTGGAACCTGGACAACTTAGCACCTACAGTCTGACAGATCTAACAAAGTAAATGCTGCTCTCTCAACTGTTACATCTTGGATATTTGGGATGTGTGTGTGCGTGCATGCATTCTGAGCCATGCTAAAGAACATTGATTTTATTGATTTCACTTGGAGCTTGTTGGAAAACACTGCTGAAATCACAGAAAGCAGTTACTCCACCACACATTATGCTGCATTATGATTTTTTTTTTTTTTTTTAAGGTTGCCATGCTGGCACATAGTGGTCCAGTGATAATTTCTTGGTCAGCTAGTGTGGGTTAAGGATCATTAAGTGAAAGGTCAAGTAGGGGGGGGGTGGGTCTATCCACTGGCATGGAGCCAAGTAAATACTACAGAGAAACAGAAAGACACTGGTCTGTGTACACTGCTTCATTACAAGGAGATTAAGGATGGCAGTGAGTTTTTACAAAACAGGATACCTGACCTTCTTACCACCAGGTATGGTTGGCACTTATTTTTGTGCTAACGAGCTTCTTATCTATCTCACTTTTTAAACAATTTTTAATATTTTGCAGGATGGTCATTGGATCATCATTGCTATTAGTTTGTACATAATTGGGCTGTTTCGTTAACTGCCCTTTTTTTTTTTTAAAGTTGCAGGGTTATTTCATAAACATTGGAAAACAAACATTCCGATTAATTTAAAACCCAGAGCTTTTGATGAAATAATGATTGTTTGAGTTTTTGTGTTCCTATTAAAGTAGGTAAACTTTTGTGTGTGTGTGTGTGTGTGTGGGCATCGGTTTAGCCAGGGGTCTGGGAAATTGTTTAGCTCTTCTCTAATATTCAATGAACAGCATGTGGTAGTAAATTGTTGCAGTAGTCCATCAGGGCTTCAAGCTATGTGGGCTTCCTTCCAAATCTAAAAATGAAGGTTCTAGCCAGGACTTTTAGTAGGCTTATTAGATCAGCCAAAGTTAGAGTGCACTACTATAATTTCCACTGTTATGCGTGTCCCTTCCTCTTCTGGCTATTATTCTGCAGGGGGAATGACAAATGACAACAACTATGGTGTTTTAATTACAGGCATGTTGAAAGTTATCAGGCTAGCATTTTTACCAAATTTCTTGACCTAGAATTTGTGTACAGGGTTGGTTGCTTGAATTTTAAATTAAGTAATTCTTCTCATCTTACCTTAGCAGCTCTGATTTATAGAAGTGAATCAAAGTTTTTATTAGTTTTCAAGCATCATGTACAAATAGGGGCTTGTTGTTAAATTGGTGATGTACTCACATCCAAAAAAATCTCTCAGAAGTTATTGCTCAGAGGAAGTTATTCCATACTTTTTATAGCCCTGGTCTTGCAGTGTAGAAATGAGATTTTTTTTTAAAATTAATTTACTTAAATAATGGCTCTTATTTTCCTAGCTGAAGTAAATTTTTGGTCAGAAAAGTGAGTGATTTAGACCTTGTTCCAGGATTATCAACCGTACACAAAAACTAGCATGTCCATAGTTTTTGCTCTGCTAAATCTAATTTGTATGATAGATACAACTTCTAAATTTTCTCATTTAAATCTGTTGTGTGTAAAGAGAACTGTAATTCACGTCTTCAGGATCAGGATAAGTCTTCTGTACAAAGTTCATTTGATTTGTCGGTAAGTTGATATAATTTTTAGATTGTGTTTTGAGTTATAAAAGCTGCCAAAAGTCTATTCTATATAAAAATCTTATGTATTTGATAAGTGTTTCAATTCTCAAGTAAGTAAATGAAAAACTGGGCTATGGAGTCAGTTAGCCAAGGTCACATTACTGGCTTTTAAATATATCAGCTGATAATTTTGCATCCTTCTGTCTTATTTAGACAGCCTGTCACTATGATGCACATAGGCATTGTGGTGTCATACTAGACCAGTGGGTCGTGATCCCCTTGGGGAACCCTGGAAGTTTCAATTTTTGTTGTATGTCTGAGTCAAGAAACTGTTCATGAGTATATATTTGTTTTGTTTATATGTACCGTATTTGCCAGCTTATAATACGCACTTTTTCCAGGAAAAAAGTATACAAATTTACTCTGTGTCCAATATGCCGGTATCACCAATGGGAGGCCAAGTGCCGAAGGTGTAAGGCTTGTCTCACGTGGTGGTCACGCACTTGCATCACCCACCCCGCAGCTTCCTGTTGCTCTGCCGCCTTATAGAAACATGGACAATACACGCTGGCGACAAAGCCGGAACTCGAACTGCTACCACAGTAGGATTGGTGCAATCGAACCATACTCCCTTTAGCTAACACCATTGGGGCCTGCTGCTAAAAGACTCAGACCACGACGCCTGGGGCAGAGCACACTACAAGGACTGGACTGTGACTTCGGCCAGATGCACATTAGCCAGCTCGATTTTAGGCAAACTTGGGCACCAACACGACACACCACACAACCGTTCTGATCAGAGGTAGAGTTCACTGATCCAAGTAGATTCCTGTTTAGCTGATGTGAATTTACTATATGTGCAGATGTTGTTCCCTGAAATATCACAAAAATAATTTTCAGTAAATGTATGATGAACTGTACTAAAATTCTTATTTATGTGATTTCTTTGCTAAATTTATTCTTTGATTTTTTTCCAATTATGGAACTGTAGCAGGGGGGGGTTTGCAGGTCTTTTGAGTATTAGAAAAAGGTCCACGAGTCCAAAAAGTTTGGTAACCACTGTACTAGACTACTCTGCTAGGTGTCACCAACAGTCAAATTGTAGAGTGGTCTTCTGCCTTAAGTTTATGGGTCAAGAACCAATTTTATTGAAATCAGTTTTCTAGCTAGTATCGGATTTTTTTTTTTTTTTTATATACTTTTGTTCATTCAACTTTGTTCGTAGTAAGATGCACATTTATCAGGGATTCTCGTGGCATTTTTGTTCATTTAGATAATCGGAAACTGGAAAAATATTGTTTTATGCAACCCTGCTTTAAAAATAACATTACATGATTAGCTATTTGTATGATAAGCACAATGCTTTGTGAACATTAATGTTAAAATTGGATGTCCTTAAATTACACATACTGTTACTTATTAAATAAATTCATGGAAAATAAAGCATGTCTGTTTTCCTTATCTTGGATACATTTTGTAAATCTGGAGATTCTGTTTGTGATAAATTTAGAAGTCTTACTAGACAGTAGAATCTCTTCTATCTGGAAATCCAGTTAACAGAAACATCCATTAGGCAGAGATATCGTGGGGTTTTTTTTTACCTGTGATTGATTATCCAGAAAATCATTAATCATTTGGAATTATTGCCATGGTTCTGGTGTAAGAGTATAAACTGCATCAATCGATGAAATGTCGCCAACACATGGTTATTTTGCTTAAAGCATCTTATTTGTGTGGTGAATGTTGGAAAGAGCACTGTGTGGGGAAATTGAATGAAACAAGCATGTGTTGGTGACATTTTATTGATTGGTGCAGTTTTTACTTTTTACTGGTAGTCGCCACTACCATGTAGTGCTGCAGTTGGTATTAGATGCATTCTGAATGTTTACTAGCCACATGTAAGTCAAGTGGCATATTCTTTAAGATTATTTTGCAATAATGGACAGTCAAAAAGCATTCTTCTGTTCCTATTACAGGTGCTAGTGATGTGGCAATGATAGTGAAAGAGTTGGGGGCCAATAAGATGCATGCTGGAAATTCTAGTAGTAGCATAAAACATCAGAGGAATGTATTAAGCATCAAGCAAAAACTGGATTTATTGAAGAAATTCTAACATTTGCATGCTTATAATACATTATAATGCTTTATTAAAAATGTAAACTACCTAGGTTTATTAATAGTTATTGTGGAGGACAGATTATGCTTTGTAACACAGCCTATATTAACTTTTTCACTTAGAAACAACCTGATGTACATTTTTATTTTATTATTAGCATGTTAATTCATGTCCAAGTGCTTCTGGCTGCTGTGTCAAAGATGTAAATCATCTTAATGGCTTTTGTCAGGTACATAAACAAACTCTTATGTTCTTGCAGTGCTTCTCTTTAGAAACTGATCAAAAACAGGTTGGTATACACTTCATTACCATGCCTGTTACCAGTGGTTGATGCTAATCCATTTACCCTCATTAATTGTGCTAGAGTTTCAATGTGGAAATTATTCTGAAGTTGTCCTCTTGGCCCCTTAGCCTGTTTGTTATGAGGTACCAGAAACCACAGAGGATCCCATGTCACTCTATAAGCAGAGTCTTAGGAAATGCCTAGATCTATTCACCTGAGGCTTATTAGTGTGAAACGTTAGATTAGTTGATGGAATTCTCAGCTGGCTCTGCTTCTCTTTATATTTGAAGTATGCCATAGCAGCTTTTAACCCTTGACAAATAGCCAAGAGGTAAGGAGTATAACGTATTATGACACCATCAAGGGAACCATGTATCTTATGCTTTCTGGTTTCATACAGTAATACTTTATTTTCCTTGTTCTCCTGAAACTGCAAAAGAGTGAGTGGATTTAACCTAATTAAAGACCTGTTAATAACTTATTTACATGTAGTAATAGGTATTTCTATTATTCAGTGTTTATTAAGGTTAAAAAACAAGACTTGGAAGCAGTGCCTATAGGTTTAGTATTGTCAATATGGATTTCCACACACCTCTTTCTTGCTAGCATTGAAAATTCATTACTCTTCAATTTCTTTTTCATCTTTTCTTTTTCTACAATAGATTCTTGCATGTATTGTTTGTTTTTTTATTATTTGCTATGGTTGAAAAGATACAAATGGAAATTGTGCTGTGGTTTTGTTGTTGTCATAGCAGTTGTAAAAATTGTGGAAAAAAATTTTATTTTGGTTAAGTGATGCACATATTTTATTAATCTGTTACTATTTCTTAAAAAATGCAATTCTAAATAAAATGCATTCTGTATTTTAACTTGGATAAACTACATTATTGTATTACATGTTTTAAAGTGTTAATGTACAAAATTTCTGAACTATTTTGCTTGTCATGCAGATTGCTTGTTTGCATTCAGATTTTATATATGTACCATGCTTTTCCACCTTAACCTTTGATGTCTGATAGAGAGGACTGATGCCAGCATTTTAAGATTGTGTACCTGTAATTCTGATTGTGCAAGGTAGTCTCTGGTGAATAAGATTTTAAAATAATTCTGCTATATCAGACAGAAGTTTTGGTGTTTAACTTACTACTTTGAAACCTGTATTACTTAGCACAGGTTAAGCCATAGAGGCTGTATGGCACTTAGTACTGTTCTCATTTATTTAGTCCTCTGTAATGAGTGTTGACTGAATATACAACTAGTTCAATGCAAATACTAGTGCTTTGGGGTGTAAATAGAATAGATGATGAAATACTGGTTTAATTTAGATTTTATGTTTTTTTTATATTTCATGCCTTGGATTTTGTTTTATTTGGCATCATAAATTTTATTCTGCCTTTTCTTTTAAGATAAAATCAGTACAAAATAATCCACCCTAAAATCTAAAAATCTCTATGAACTAACCTTTAATACTCAATTTTACATTTTTACTGTGCTTATGCTTTGTTTTGAGGTTGGCTCTTCAGCATTCATGTTTGTTATTTTCTGAATGAAGAATTTTGTCTGTCTTTCTGGTTTTTTTTCCAATTATTGAAAACTGTTTTATTGTATATAGTAGAGAGCTTGTTACGTTCCTGTCTACTTCTCACCATTCTGCTGCACTCCCCTTTTTTTTATAGAGCTATTAAAAAATTCTTGTAAGCACAGAAACATTTTTTTTTGTTGATGCAGTAACAGTATTGAAAGTAAGACTAGCCAACATGCAAATGATCAATCATATTTGCTAATAATCTTTTTTAAAAAATAAATTATTTAGAATACATTGCTTTTAACCAGAAAGGAGTATAAGAATTAATTTATTTTTTTACTGGTGTTGAGTTGTTGTACATGGAGAACTCAAGGTGGAAAAGGTTTTGTTCCTCAGGATTCTTAGTGTGTCTGACTATTTAGGAGTTTCGTTGCTTGGGGATTTTTCAATATAAAAATGCATACAAGATTTTGCATAGATGCAATCAGCGATAGACATTATGTTATCAATTTAACCTTTAGCATTCAGCTCAAAATTTCAATAATTTGAGCTAAGAAACCAAACAAACTAGTGTCAGCTATTGTTGGTTCATTGAAGCTACTATATGCTACACTTACTGGAATATGAGCTAATCCAAAACTTTAATTTTATCAACTTTTCACCTAGATAAAATAATATGATTTACATCTCTAATAAGACTAAGTATCCCAATTCTGTAGAGTATGGTAACAAGAAGTATTTGTTGAAATTTAAAAAAAGGGTATAATAAAGGTTGCAAATATGCTTCGACTCCCTGCTATCATGATAGAACTACACGCATTTTTGTTAACTCAGTTTTTCTGAATGTGCATGTAGATGGGTGGATAAAAATAAATATAAATATGTATAGGCTCATTTGCTGGAGATTAAAGTTTTTTCCTCTTTGTTATTATTAGTACTTTGTTGGTATTGATTTTTCTTGTTGACCTTCGATAGGTTTAGCTTTCCACTAGCTTCAAGCTGCTTAGACACTAATTTGACACAATTATGGTAATATTACCACATCAGCACCTGTGGTGAGGTATGCCTAAAATGTTTCATATTAAAGGAATTTGTATATACTCTGCAAACTGCTGTTGGCTTATTTACACTTTTAAGGTCTCCCATTAAACTGGTGATTATTGAAAGTGCATCTTGCAGATGTTTCATATATTAGCATTATAATAAATTTGATTTTCTGCGTAAACAAGTACACGGCTAAAGTGTCACCTGTTGTGTTACGGATATTAAGGAGAAAAAGCAGATATGTCAGAATAAAACTAAGAAACTTTGTTTACATTTAAGGTCAGTCCATTAACTTTTTTTTTTTTCTTTAAGTGTAATTTTTCAAGCTTTTCATCAATTAGCAAAGTGTAATGAATCTGTTTTGTACACTTTCCCTTTCAGTACAAGGAAGGACTTTTCCAAAGAGCAATAGTGTTAATTAGCAGTAGACACTTCTGTTTTTTGTGGTTTGTGTGTGTCCAGAGCTAGATTTTAGTTCATTGCACCATCGCAGCCTTTAATTTATGTAAATAACACATCACCAATAAATTATAATTTTCATGACTGACTTGAGTGGATGGAAGTCATGTATGGGGTAGATTGAAACTAACAGTAACAATACACACACGACCCAACCACCCCTAGATTGAACTAATGATCAAAGTCCAATATTGTCTTGTTCTCATGTGCTTTTTGGTGCAGATGACTTTCAAAATGACAGCACTTTCTTTCTTTCATTAGTGATTTGAGATTTCTCTTTACTAGCAGTTTATATTTGTATAAGTTTAGTGAAGCTTTAGTGAAAATGAATGTTATTTGGATCTAAGAACCTCAGAATAATATTCATTTTTAAAGGCCATCTGCCTTTCTTTTAAAGAGAAGTTAGTCTAAATGTCCCCCCTTGAAGCGAATTAAATACTAGCTTACTAATGGGCAGATATTAATTCTGTTTGTGTAAAAGGATTTTGTAAGCATTGTTGTCACTGAGAAAACAGTTTTGGATGTTACCTAATTAAGGGCTGGTTTTTTTTTTTGTTTTTTTTTTGTAGATAAGAGGAAAAACGGAGAAATGAAGTCAAGTTCTTTGGGCCCAAAGACTCCACCTCCTGAGCGGAAAAGTAAATTTGCAGCATTAGGAAAAATTTTTAAACCATGGAAATGGAAACGAAAGAAAAAGAGTGAGAGTATAGTTCGAAAAGCAGTAGGTAAGTGTGAAGAGGTGTTATTTTATTTCCTCTTACAAATCTGGGTAACTGATGTTGAAACCAAACTGTTCTGCTAAACATTTGTGTGTAACAAGGTGCAAAATAACTGTTTGCAAAAATTTGTTACCCTAGTGCTGCTGCCAAAAACTGCCAAGAGAAAGGTAACTTGTATTGGCTACATATATATGCAGAACATGAATATTGTTTACCTGTCTAAATTCTCCATTGCCTTTTTAGAAAAATAAGTGGAAAGTTATGCTGTTTAAAATGATGTTTTAACTGCAGTGAAAACTGAAGCATTCCAGAGTTTAAATTGTTATAAAATCAGAAGTCCCCTTTGCTTTGTTGTCTATGGACAATTTCTGTGATGAAACTAAAAGAAGATATCTTTAACCATTCATTGGGTTAATAATTCTTAGCAACCTAGTTTCATTTAAACAAACAAAAAAAAGAAAATAATTGCTAGAAAATGTGATTTCAATTTTATGTGATGCCATATTAAGAAAACTTCGCAGGTCCTACTTTTGCTGACATTATATTCGCCTGTAACTTGGACTGGTTCTGGTAGCTGTCTGAGAAAATTTATTAAGAGAGAATGTGGCCAGCAATTCAACATGGCATCCCAAACCAAAGTTTGGAGATCTGATTCCTGCAAGAAAACCTAGCATTTCAGAATGTGACAACACTTGCTGCAGTTTCCACTTACTCCATTGATCAGGATATGCTCTAAAGTGACCATGTGAAAGGTCAAAGATCAGTCTTTTGGTTATCTCTTTAGTTGTCTCACAGACCAGTAGGAGAAATTTTTTCTGTCCTTAGTTCCTGAACTAGTTGGTCACATACAGACATTATCAAACAACTGGTCTTTCTTGTATTATTAATTAATAATTGAATTGGTTAAATATAAATTAAACAGGCATCATGAGCTTTTCTTTTAATATATTTCATTTCATAATTTCTTTGAAATGGCATATTAAACTATTAGTGTCCTTTCCTCCTCTCTTAATTCATTTTCTTGTGTTTGTTAATCACTAATCTTACTAGCAGATTAGGTGGAAAGTTTTTCATATTTTTTAGAAACTTTTTGCTAAAGTGACTTTTCTTTTATCTAATTAATCGGATATGTGTTTAGCATTGTTTGTATGTCTTGTTTTGATGTGGAGCTTGCTTGTGATAACAACCAAGTTTTTTTGTAAGCACGCAAAGATTCTGACATTGGAAGCATTGAGATTTCTTTGATGTCTGAGGCAACATGTCACATGACAAGCTTCTTGTTGATGAGGTTTGCAGTTAAGTTTGGACTGTCCTACCCTGCTGCTACACTAAATAACGGCAGTTATGGTCAGATCAGACTCGTTTGTGTTTGTTTGAAGGTTGTAGAGAAATGTCACTGGAGGTGTAGTTTCAGTTGCGTATCTACTACTGTAATACTACCAAACAGTTTTAGGATGTTGAGAATTTGAGGCAGGAATAGCCTTTATATTTCTCCTATTTCTTTTAACTAGTAACTTTGGTATTTGTTTTCTTTATAGTAGCAACATGACCCTGGTGTTCCTGCAGAATACATGTTGTTTTAAAAACCCATTCCAATGTACTCGTATAATGTAAATTGTCCATGTTTTGTTGAAATGAAAATTTTGTTTGAGTTTCCTGTTTTGTATAAGTTTGATAAAATCACCTAAATTCATAAAGTGCATTTAGCTAGGTTTAACCTTGTTGGAATTAAACATTATTTGGCCCCATGAAAGAAAAAGAAAAAATGCTGATTATGCAAGTGAAATGAGCTGGGTTACTTAGGAAAAAATGGTGTTGAAATGTAAACAAACTTAATGTTGAGTCAGTTATTAGCTTATTTATCTCAAGATAATTAAAGTGTTTGAAGGTAGTCGTTAAACTACAGTATATAGCTTTCTTTAAATATATTTGGTACAGCATGCACAGTAAATCTAGAAGGGCCAGTAGTGGATCAAGCTGCTTTCTCACTGGTTTATATATAGTGTGTGTGTGTAAGTGTGAGAAAGCTCTAAGTTCAAAGAAATTACTGAAACTCAATCTGGTTTTCATCGAGCTTTCATCTTTTACTCATCACCATATAGTGGAGCCAGGTTGGGTCCACCAATGATGTTAAAGGGATTGAAGCAAAATCTACTATTAATTTAAAGGATCATTGCACGATAAATGGTGAAGCCTTTTAGGAAACTATGAGTAATAGGTGATTTGGATCAGCTACTATACTTAGTTGTGTGTAATCTGTTTTTGATATTCTCTCTCTCTCTCGTCATTCATTCATTCATTCATTCATTAAGGGAGATAACCTGGTAATTTTAAGTTACATTGAAAATAAGATTTCTTGAATTATGCTCTCTACATTTTCACTAATGTATAATGAATCTCTCTATAAACAGGAATGTTAATTTGTCAATATAAAAGACTATTTATTGTGCAAAATTGTTCAGTATATAAAAAGAAGCATTTTAATTGTTTCCTTCACCTTGAAACTAATTACTTTATTGAGCTAAATGAATCGGCAAGATTAAAAAAAAAAAAACCTCACCAGTAAGCGAACCTGCTAAGAAGTTGCTATATGTTAACATCATAACTACAGATTTACTTAGTTTGAAGGCATGTTGCACATTACCAGTCATTCATCTAGCAACCTGGCCTTTGTCACTTGAATAGTCATCTCTGGGGGATTTCTATTGTCCATCAAAGCTACGTTTGTATTTTATCTATCTCTGTCTCTTAAATGGATTTCAATGCTCAATGATGGCATCTGGTAGGTAGGTATAACCCAAAGTAAACTTATGGATAAAAGATGAAGCCTTAAATTATTTTTTCTCTTTTTATGAAATAAAAATAGAAAAGGTGAATGTTGTTCAGTAAATTTACTTGTGCATTAAAACCTAATTGTTTGGTTTAGTAAGATGGCATTTATTGAACATATTTTTAAATTTTGTTAACATGGATAAAAGCAATTTTGATTGTATGTCTAGTGATGTTGGTGTAGTTTTTGTAAATTATATAGTTAATTAGGGTTATTGTATGTATTAGGTTTTCTAATTTTGTAGTTAAAAATTCTTTTTCAATTATTGGAATTTAGTTTAACCAAATATTATAAATGATTCAAATAAGGACTTTCTGCATAGTAATAATAATAATAATGGGAAAAGTTAGAAGAAAAAAAATTACTTGTTTTAGAAGTATTTAGAAAAAATATTGGAAAGATCCATGTTTTTTAAAAGTTCATTTTTCATTAAAACCAATAACAGCTGTAATTTCTAGCACTTTAACTATAATTGCTGTCTGGCTTTTCTTGAAAAGTTCTAAGAGATGGTTTTGCTGCTTGAACATAGCAGAAATCTGTTTCATTGATTTTTATTATGATGATGACACTCTCTATTGAGGAGAGTTGGAAGTCTATAAAAAAAAGACTTTGCACAAGAATGGTGATAATTCGTAGAGTAAACTGCAGTCATCCATTAAGACATTGCTTCTGAAAATATAAGTTAAAATTTCTTGGTACTTATAAAAAGCATTAGGGAAAGTTTTCTAGTTTAGACTACAAGGTAAATGATAATCAGTCTGATCAAATTCTTCATTCATCTTGCAGCTCTGAAATTCAACTGTTGTTTGTCTGTATGGAAGAGGCAGTATTCAAGAAATCCTTTCAATCATTTCTACAATTTGTTGTATTTCTGAACCAGGGCTGGTTTTCTAATGGGACGGGCCACAGTCAGAATCAGCATATAATGTAGTTCCTTCTTCTAAATGCAATGTTTGTATCTGAACATTATTTTATTGTAAAAGAAAACAGAACTTTCTGCATTCTCCACAAGATTATTCATCCGTGAATATAAGGTTCTAAGGCTGTGTACAGATAATTCTTTTGTACCTAATCTCTCCCAAGAGTTATTTCTTGAATGCTCTTATTTAATTTTGTGTAAAGTTTTAACATAATTTTTTTGTACATTTTATTATGGGTATAATGCTGATTGTATAGCTAACTCTCGATTACAATCTGGATTTGTTTCAACCTCCAACACTTAGTCCCAGTAAGTGAATTAATGATAAGGAATATTGTTTTAATAGCACCTGCCTCCCATGTTTATGATCTGATCGATTTAAGTTAATCCTTTTACTTTAGTCAAGTTTTTAATTTTTAAAAAATTCCCGGTCATCAAGTTGTAATGGCTTCAGTGTGGAAAACAACTAACAACTATCATTTTGCTTGTATTTAGGCTATTCTTATATTAAATGGCATCTTTTCACAGATGTTGCAAGAGTGGATTATATAGGATGCAAGTATTGCAGAAGTCTCTTTTTCTTCAAACCTGCATGCTGACGTCGACTCTCGAGGAAGCCAAACCCTCTGGCTTCAGTTTTCTAAACAAAGCAGAGGACAGGGTGTGGAGGTTACTGAGATTTTTTACTTTTTAGATATGATAGGAAAGCAGAGACCTTGGTGAAGAAGAAACGATCTTGGTAGATACACCAAGCCAAACCAAACCATTCTAATAGTTCACCACTAAACCATCACACCCACCCACTTCAAAAGTTTCATTTATATTGAAATTATGACATTAATATTTCATATTCCTTTTTCTATAGTATATATATTTTTATTAGCTGAAATATGGTTTTTATTAGCTTATGATTCCAAACTTTTTCTGGATCATCGGAGCTCAAAACTTGCCTATTTGTCTGTAATATTAGAAAGTCTATAGTATCATTTAGTCAATCATATTGTTCATGTCTCTGTTCAGAAATAAGTATTTAGTAGCAGATCCTGCTCTCTTTTTCTTTTCCTTTTTTCTCTTTTCTTTAACAGATGGGCATGAGATATCTGTTTAATTTATCCGAAAGAGTTTTTCCATTTATGACTTGGCATGGGAATGTCATTGGTAACTTAAGAAAAGTGGCTATGGGGTTTATTTGGCTTCAGAAGCTCCAACTTCTGAGGTTTTACTCGTGAAATAAACCAATGTGAGTGAAAGAAAGTCTGTGGTGACAGTGTGAAAACGAGGCACACCTTGCCTTGTAAAAGTGGCTCTGATTTTATGCTATAAAACTTCTGATATTCATTAAGCATAAGTTTTAATGAAAATTCTTTTTTTACTAAGTAATCTTGTAATGTACTAGTGTACTACTTAGGTGAGAAAACTTGTTATTTAAGTTTTATAATGTCCATGTGAGATGTGGCTTTAAATTGGAAGTTGTTTTTCTTTTTTCATTAATAATGAGAAAGTTAAATGATGATCTCCCTTCCATGCTCTGAACAGGACCTAGTATAACTCTTAACGAACTTTTTGAAGAATATTTCCATAATTCACAAAAAACCGTCAAGTTGTTTCTTTAATGTTGAGAATTTCCATGTATTTATTTTATATTTCTTTGATCAAAGGAAATAATTTTACTGGTAAGCTATTCAAAGGAAATAAATTTCAATGAGCAGGGTTGTCACAGAGTTACTCTGGGTATAGCTACATGTGCAGGAGTTGAATAAGAAACTAGATTCATGCCACTTCATGTTAGCTTTACCAACTGCCACATTAACAGATAATGTTATCAACGGGATTCGCCAAACACTAGTTCCTAATAACCTGACTTTGCCCCTGCAACTTTGTAGATGAGTGTTCAATATATTTCATATCTATTTATTAATGTCTGGTCTAGCTAGTTATTTACCTGCCAAGTGAAAAGCATCTTAAGAAATGATCTGTGTTTTACATAAGATAACCTCTATCCTGACACTACTGTTAAAATAGCTGATGATCCATTTGTTGTGTGCTTTATCAAACATTTAAGTTTTATACTTTAGTTTTTATTTACTTTTGTATTTCATGTATTCACACTCAGATGTTCATGTGTGTTCATATTCTGGTTGATCTAAACTCTGCATTAAAAAAAAAAAACTTGATGTCAGTGGAAGCTAAGTAAAATTATTGGCTGAAACCAAAATGGTTATCTGAAATAAGCATGCAAAATAACAATGACACCAGTCTAAAAATGATCACAGACAAATTGGCATTGGTAGAAAAGTCTTGAATGATGATGTGACCGTCAGCGATCCCAATACAAGCTTGTACTTGGTTTTGACTAAATCAGATGATCCAAATGCCATTGAAAGATGTTGCACCATTCTTTGATCAGGACTACTTCCAGCTACACATTGAGACTACTTTGCACTAAATGTATCTTACTGT
Source organism: Nautilus pompilius (assembly GCA_018389105.1). NCBI lineage: Eukaryota > Metazoa > Mollusca > Cephalopoda > Nautilida > Nautilidae > Nautilus > Nautilus pompilius. The sequence goes on along the minus strand of JACATO010000124.1, from coordinate 292,975 downwards.
TCTTGAAGAAATGTTAACCTCTGTTCTCACAGCTAGATTTCTACTGATTTGTTGTCTATCACATAGAGAACATAACTAGATGTACTTAACATCACTTTTGGAGAGTCTGGGTTCTCAACCATGTCTATTTTCAGCAGTACTAGTTTTGTCTATCTGCCACACAGTAGCCTTCACTAGTTAAGACTTTAATTTCTATGCACTTATCATGTGATATTTCTTTTTCCAGGAGCCATAGTATTAACCATACTACAATGATGTCACTGCCTTTACTTTTATAGTTCTGCAGGTGTGGCACTTTCTGATTGCTTGCATAACAATCATTCACAGTGTACTATATCAACACATGTCTGCACTGTGGAGCATTTCATTTTTATACATGAGATGCAATTCTAAATTTGCATTCTGTACCTTGGTTTTCCTTTGTTTTTCAGTATTGTATATACACAAAGCATTCTATTGTTTTGTGCCATTTTTGTAATGGTTTGTGCCCAGTAGACATTTATTAAACTAAAATGGCATGAAAAGCTAAATGTTTTTGATGAGTAGTTTTGTCATTGGGATGTACCAAGCTTGAAGCAACTTAGTGTCTATTTCTTTGCAAACTTTGCCATTTTAATTTTCATTGATTAAAAAAGAACACCGAAAACCTCCATTAGTTTTCAGCATATTTACTGTCTCTTTCAAGATAGGTGGACTTACACAGATTTTGATCCTTAATTATTTTCTTTCTTTCAGATTTAGAGAGAAAGATATCTATGCGCTCAACAAGAGAGGAATTAATTCGGAAAGGTGTATTAAAAGAAGCAGAAGATAATGAGAGTCACATAAATAATTTAGGCAAGTTTTTTAAAAAATTTTATTTTATTTTATTTTTGTTTGTGTGGTGTGTGTGTGTGTGTGTGTGTGTGTGTGTGTGTGTGTGTGTGTGTGTGAGAGAGAATGCCTCATCTTGTTTTAACTATTGACCCCTTGTTTAGTTACCCATATCTCCTTTGTGATTAATGTTTGCTTGTTGCTCTAAATGCATACTGTAGTCATTTTTTGACAAAATGGGGAAAATACCTATTAACAATACTGAGCTTGTATTATGTGCATGTGCTTTTTTTTTTAGTGACAAGTTTTTATTCTTTATTATTATTGTGTAGTCTGATTATTGCTTTGTAAGAAACGACAAGATTTTAAAAATTAATGGTTTACCACGTTAGAATAATTATAAATCAAATGAAATGTGCAGTTTGATTTAGGTACATTTAACTCATCTTGACCGATACCAGCTTGCAAAGTCTGACAGAAAACATCTCTCACTATAATACATGTCTTCGAACCAGTGTTTGAATCTTGGATTAAAAACAAAAAGAGCAATAATAATAATAATAATAATTATTTGTGTCTTTGTAGTAACTTATGATATGTAACAAAAATACTTTACTTTTTAAATAAATATAGAAGTAAATGTAGCTTAGTATTGCAATTATTTACTCCAGTAGATATCTTTTAATGAAGCTCAACAAGAAGTTTTTTTTTTCCAGTTTGGTTAAGTTGAAATAAAAAAAGAAAAAGATTTAATTTTTTCTTAAGGAATATTTTTAATTTAATATCTTATTAGTAGTATCAGTAAGATATAAAATATAGCAGTTTTTAAAGTCATCTTTCCTTTAACATCAGCTGTAAGTCGGTCTTGCTTTCAAATCTAAAAATGATTGATGAATACCCCATGTTACTTCAGGTTGGTTTTGTGTGAGCCGGTGATGGGTTGGGTGTAATGACTAATAAACAATGACGTACTGCAGTAAACAAGAGTAATCTACGTTTTGCAGGAAGTGCTTGAGTCTATGCTAAGATGAAATGTAACTGTGCATTACAAGGCAACATATCCAAACGAATAGCCAGCCCAACACACTTTCATAGGTAGTTGTTTGTATCAGTATTGAACAATAGAGATAATGGGAGTTTAAAGTCTGAATAAATGCTAGGAAATGCATTGGACTTTTATTTTTACTGAGATTCACTGATATGGATGGAGGTGGGTCATCTGCAGCCAGTAAGTACTGTTTTAATCATCATTGATGCGCAATAACAAAGGAATGTTCTTGACAGTCACCACATCAATAGCAACTTCGCTAAATGATTCAGAATGGCAGATTAGCTTTTTTTTTCTTCTTTAAAAAGTATTAAGAAATTTCTCAAATAGTTTTTTTGTATTTTTCATGGGTTTTTTTTTCCTACTCCAAACTTTATTCAAAGTGTTTAAAAATAAATAAAATAAATAAAATAAATACACACACATAAATCAAAATTTTAGTAGTGATTAACTCTACCTTGTTAAAATAATGTAGAGCTTTCAGCTGTAGCCTTTTAAGAGAGATTAATACCATACCCTTTTTTCTACTCCCTTATTCTATCTGGTCTCATTTGTATTTCCTGAATGTTACATCAAGCCTATAGAGGATCTTTATATAGCAGGTAGAATATGTATGCACACAGCTGATATCTAGTTAAGTGTGCCTCTAAAATACTTAAAATGCCCTTCCCCTCTTTTTTGTTGTTGTTGTTGTTGTCTTTTTTTCTAATCCGGTATCTTACCTTTTGTAATTTTCTATCTGTGGTACCACTCAGATATTATTTAGCAGAAAGGTTATTTGAGGTATACGTTAATATTAGGTCTGCATTGCTTTTGCTTACTAATAGCACCTGTTCCATTTGAGACAGAAGCATGTTCTTTTCTGGAGAAGATTCTGTTGTACAAATTTAGATGACATGTAATGCAAGAGAATGCTAAACATTGAGATCGGCTTTTTATTTTTTAAAACATGATAAGTTGGTTTTGATTTACCCAAATTGTAGAAACACTTGGTAGAATTGTTCATACATAAGTGTGTTGGGAGAGAATGTCTTACTGAAAATAAGTAGACACAAAAAGCCTTTTGAATTATTAGCTTAACATAAGTTTATTAGTTACCAACCAGGCAGCTTTCTTGATCATTCTTTAAAGCAATCTAAGCAACTTTATTTATAGTTAATTTTGTTATGAGTTTCTTTGAAACCAGGCAGGAGAAAACTTGGGGACATTTGTCAAAGCAGACTCAACTTCACTTTATAAAATCATTAGATCTCTCATCTTATTCTGTTCAGGATTAGTTTTCCAGTAGTTTTCCCCCTTGGTTTGTATGTAATGAATAAAAGCTTTAGAGAGGTTCTCTCAATCATTTCTCTTTAAAGATTATTTTAATTACATTGTTGTTGTTGTTTTGTCTTTTTATTTCCTTTTTCCTTTTTTACTACTTAGAAAGGAATCTATCAAATGGTATGAAAAGTTGATTTTTGTCCAAATGAACAATTTTCATGACTCAGAAGGCATTGTTGGGCTTCTTTTCAGAATGTTTTGGTTGGCAATTTTGTGGGGTTGTCTAGGGTAAAATTTTCTTCCAAGAGCTGCTTTCCAGTGTCCTACTAACTTAATTTCTCCTCAGCTTTTTCCTTTTCTTTGCCTAAACAGTTCTGATACAAAAGAATGAAGCAAAACAATATTGAAACATTACTGAAATTCTCTTTCTTTACATGATTATTTAAAATGAAATTAAAGCTTCTAATATTATCTGGTATTAATGCATTATTCTCCCTTGATACTGTTCATTAGCATGGCAGAAATCATTTCCAAGGGCCAATAGATGTCAGGGTTGGCTACCTTTGTGGTTTTTTTCCTACCCATTAACAGGCCATGCAAATTTATGGTTTTCTCAATGCAGAATTAATACAGAAAAGGCAATATATGTAGTTGTTTCATCTTAGTGACTTATTTAACAAAGTTTATTTAGCTTTGTCCTTGAGAATGAATGTTTCTTTTGTAGTGTAGAGTAAATGTAAGAAATGTTTTTGTAAGTTTTTGAAGAGCCATGTGGAATCTCTGTTGAGGTGTTCCTCAAGTACTGAGAAAGAACCTGTTTGCTCACCTGGTTAGTAGTGCACAATAGGCTGATACATAACAGTAAGAAAAACCCTCCACTGACCAGTTGAATATCTGGTCAGTAGCATGGTATGCAAGTTCATTTCACTAGCCTGTGATGCTATTATATACTCTAGCTATACCAGAGTTTTGGTTAGATCTATTAGATACTCAATATCACAATACTTTTTATGGAATTTTTTATAGATGTACAGTTGTCCCCCGGTATTCGCGGGGTTACGTTCATAGAGCACCCGTGAAGAGTGAAAAACAGCGAATATTGGACATGGTCCATAAAAATGCCTATAAATGTCAAAATATAACATAAAATATAAGTAAATATATAATAATAATTTAATAAAAAATACAGCATCAGAGAAACACTCGAGATAGTAAACACTCGCAGTAAACTGGGATGATGGGGTGCTGCTGGGCTGCATCTGCCTGAGACAGCGCCTCAAGGGCAGCAGCCAATCAGCAGCAAGGAGAAATGAATAATGCTCTCGGATTGGCTACTTTCAAACCTCCAGCCGATAGCGTTTATTTTATATTGATATTTTGCTGAATTTATGTTAGTATTTATATTACAAAACTAGTAAATTATATTGTTATTAATAATTTAGCATTAAAAAGCGTGAAAAAAATATATATTGCCACGAAAAAAGCCATAAAAAATTGCGGAAGATATTTGCGATTCCGTGAATATGCAGGGGTTTCCACAAACAATTATTAGTCAGGTTCTAAGGGAAATTCCACAAATAACCGGGGATGCGAATGCTGAACCGCGATTATGCAGGGGTCAACTGTATTGTTTATATTTTGATTCGGATTCTTTGATTCTGTCAGTATCTCCGAATTTATGTTTTCAGAGTTGATGTGACTTAAATGATTGTCATATTTCATGCTTACAAGTTATTTATAACAGAACAAATTAACTCTTTGTCTTAACAAGCAAACCCACTGATTTGCATGGAGTGATGCCTGACTTGAATTATCATCTTTTTCAAATGTTGAAGAGAAACAGGATTTTAAAAAAATACACAACCCAACTGATTGCTCAAATACATGCTGGTAAAGGAATTCGCATACATGATCTCAAAGATGACAACATCTAGATACACAGTCTGTGCAACTCATTTGAACTAAGCTTATTTAATTTTAGAACTAAATAGAAATTTCAGAATTTCACAACAAATTATACAGGTAAATATTCTCTAGTGTTGTTATAAAAAGAATTGACAGTCGCTACATCTTTACCTGCATAAGATGCAAAGAAATATCTTAATTTCTTTTGATGAATGGCTGGTTGACTCTATTTGTCAACTCAGGTTATCTGCTAGGTATTGAATTAGTTCTGATTACATGGATGTGTGTTGTCATTAATTATGAATGTAAAGACAAGAAACCATCAATAAACAAATGTGTAGGGAAAAGGTAACAATGGCATAATCTTTACATTTAACTGATATAATAACTGCATGGTATTAGGTTATTTTTAGTCTAGAAAATAAGTTGAAAGAGAAAGCTAAGTACAAATCTGATCAGAGTATATTTACCTTTTAGTTACTATCTCCATTTTTACTATATAGTAGAGAAGTTAAATTTTTCCTAGTTTTCCTCCAATTTTGGTTCACTAATTTTGTTTGCTTTAGAAATCTATGACCATGAAATTGAATGATTCATAAATAACTAATTTGGAATATGTACTCATAACAATGAGACTTTTAAAAACTTCAGTTCTTTTATCCTGATGATTTAATAATGGCTCACGATCAAGCTCTGCCCTAGAAAGCTGAAGTACAGAACACACTGTATCACCTTTTCACCACAAGGGGAAAAGATGGAGAACACTGAAATTTTAAAAAAAAAAACCTGTCGCTATTAAATCCTGTGGAAAAAGAAGCAGAGAGATTTATTTTCTTATTAAAACGTGATAGCCTACTTTTAACTAGATCCCACCTGGAAATTATCTTCCTCTAAGTATGTTATATAGTACAATAAAAAACGGAGACTGGCTTTATGCATGTGTACATTTGTTCTGTAGTGGAAAGCTGCTTTCAGCAAAATATTTTTATTTTCCGTAATCTTCTTTTCTTAACGCTCAAAATCAGTTCTGTGTTGTTGTTTTTTATAGTTTTGGTGTTTTTTGTTTGTTTTTGTTGTTTTTTTTTTAAATTATAGCTCAGAAATAGAAAATTTGAAGAAAAAAAAAGAAAATAGTGGGTATAAATTATAGATAAGATTCTTTTTTATATTAGTGGGTGTACAAACAGAAATACCACACTACTGATTTCTTTTTGATTTTTTGTTCGGTTCAAAAATTAAGTGTAGGATGTGGTGGAATCTGTGTTGTTGTTTATTGGTGACATGTGAAATGATAGTTAAATAACCAGTAAAATATTTTGGTGGAAACTGAACCAGTACGTTCTTGTTACTGATGGTGAGCCACAGATAGATATTTGTGTTTGTGTTGGGAGGTGGGTGGAGGCAAGGAAAGGATTTGTGTCCTAATTTTGATGAGGTGGGCCCTGTGCCTTATTTTTCAAACAAACTAGATGTGGATGTTGCCAGGTGCCCTACCCTCTTTTATTCTGGCTTTTGCTTTATTGTTAGTGCCATTCCTATAAATATGAGCAGCCAGAGAAAGGAGGGGGACACGGCTAGGCAGCAAGAACATACATATATGGTGAGGTTATCTGTTACTATTTTAGTAGAGGCTTCATCTCAGCTGCTCTTCAAAGTTCTCGAAGGATTTAAACTTGTGTCCACCTGGACAGGACTGGCCAGTTGACCAGTAAGTACTTTCTGCTTTTTGCCTAGATGTATAGATATCCCAGCCTTTTTCCTAATGAAGCAGCTCTAGCTTTCTTTGGAGAGCCTCTCCCCACTGGAGCAAGTAGGGGCACCTTGGTGCATTCTTTCAAAACAAAACAGCAAGTGCTTGAATTTTGTCAATGTATTTGTTCATAAGCTTGGGAAAATAGGTTAGCATTTGTTTGTTTGTTTTTTTAACCAGTATCTATAAGACCATAACTATTTGAACCCATTATTGTTATCCTATTAATAATAGTAATAAGATGTATGCATTTTTTTTTACCTTGCTTTCTCTTGTTTTTTTAAAGTGACATTGTGTCCTAACAGATTATAACCAGGATAATTTGCTATTATTGCATTTAAATGTGAACTAAATTAATAACAACGCCACTAACTTGACTTGCACCTGTCATCATAAGCTAAATGTTAGAAAGTTAAATCATGTTACCTTCCTTCTCACTGCAGAATGCTAGTGTACTGAGAAGAGTATCAAAACCAGTTGGTGTGTAGCTGGTGGAACAGGCACTATACCACCTGGCCACCTTGTTTATAAACTGAATTTTATTTTTATTTTTTTGTTATTTTATTTTTTTTTACAAATTATTTATGTATCTATCTATTTGGTGGCTTGAATTTTCCATTACAGCATGAGATTTCACCAACATTAAAAAGTTTTTAAATGACAGCCTTATTAAAAATCTGTCTGTGTACATGTGTCAGTCAGCATGCTTAGGCAAAAAGTATGTGAATTGGAATTAAATAAAGAGTTAAATAAAAAGGGAGAGAAAATGAAACTTGAAATTATAATTAATTGTAGCTGAAATAGCGTATAACAAGGAAATTTTAAAATATAAAATCTGTCAAATAGAGATTGTTGAGTAATACAGGAAGCAGTTTTTAATGAACTGCTCTGTGATCATTCATTTTAATGCAGACATGACTGAGTTCTTTTGTAAACTTTACAGAATAGTGTGTGTGCTTGGATATGCAGCTTCCACCTTGATCAGGTCACCTTTTGACCTAGTTGGAGATTGCACCCAGGGGAAATGAGTTATCTCAGCCTTGACCTGTTATTGCACTTTCCAGATTGTCCAAATCTGTCTCCTCATGTGCCAGTGCCTAATTAACACCATTCGGACAGTTATAACCACTTCCAATTGAACACAGTTTTCTTTTAGCCTGTTGAAATGATTTCTATTTGCTATAATAATCATGTGAATGGCAGCAGTCAAGGATTTTCTTGGTAGGTTTTCAATTTTAGTTTATTTAACAAATTAAAGCTTGTGTGTCCTCAAGCAAGAAAAATCCATTTAAAGATACGGTCATCAAAGACCAACAGAAGTAGCAATGAAATCTTCAAAATTTACGTACCTTTGATATTAATCTGGCTACGGTGTAGAATTCTATCTACTAAAAATAAATATGCCAAGTATTCTCTGAATACACTGATGTGTTTTGATGTACACTGCTTTTGAACATAGTCATTAATGTTATTTAACAATACATTAATTTCACTCTCCTTCCCCCACCAGTATTAGCCTTAAACTTGTACACTGTATGTGCATGCATGGTTTTCCGCTTTGGTGGTGATGGTGTGTTCGTTTTTTGTTTTGTTTAACAGTTGCCCCCTTTTGTATGTGTGCACAGAAATCCAGCAGTTTATATGAGGAGGATCATTTGGTTATGTGGTATATTTAATAATGAATGTAACCATTCTACATGTAAACTTAACTCTTAAAAATAAGGAAATAAATTTCTAATCAAGAGCATCTAATTTGTATTTTATGTCAAATTTATTAATTTCTTTTTCGATAGCTGAAGTAAATTCTGTATTCATACGTGTGCTATTTAACTGTCACCTTTAGTCAATGTTTTGTATACGTAAAGTTGGCAGACAGTTGTGAATGATTCATGCAAACAAAAAGGGGATTATGGACATTTTCAGTGATCATCCAATTTCTTACGATAGATATATTCCCCACCTCTTTATGAGTATTAATAGGCACAACATAGAAAATCTGCTATGGAAACTGTAATCATGAATTAAATAAAATTTTGCATTACCTAAATTGTTTCTTTTTATGCCTATCTATTTTTACAAATACAAAATCTGAATTGCTTACAACATCTGTTTAAGTACTGTACTGTGTGGTTATAAATGAAATGTTATCTCCTAGGTCAGTGGTTCCCAATGCCCCCTTTCTTTCTTTTTGCTTGGCCACCAACAGGACCCCTTGACCCTCAGGCTTTTGTGATAAAATTTAAATCTCTATATAAATATAAACATACATATGTATGTAATTATATTTATTTGATTATTAATAATTATTTATTTTCAGGTTTAAAAGAATTTTTATTCAAGGTTCTGAAGCCCACACACACACATTGAGCCACTGTCGATGCTCGTTTAATCACATACAAACAAAACAGAGACAGTAGAAATTCAATGGCTCCAGCCCTTTTGTGGACTCAGCTCAACTCACTAGTACAGCCTTTCACACCCTTCGTGAATGGAGAGTGCAAAAATTATCGTTGTTTGGAAACTCTTGGTAAAAACCAAGCTCATGAAAAATTGTATCATAACTTTTAATTTTGTACTCATATGTTGGGGTAAGGAGAAAAATATATATATATATATATATTTTTTTTTTTTTGGTCAGTGGGTCCATCTCAGCCTTTCTGGCCCCTTGCAACCTTGATTTGGGTTGGGAACCGCTGTTCTAGAATGACAAAAATTAAATACCAGCTCTATTCACTCTATGAATTATTCGTTCTTTTTTTGTAATCTGACAAATTTATTCTCCGACTTATGATATCCTATTTGCCCTCTTGTTCTTTCTCTGTTGTGGAGTTGACTAGCCAGTAGATTTAGCTTACTGTAACCAATCATACTTGTTTGTTAATATACTATCTTTATATCCAAAGGTGGTTATGTTTTATCAGACTAGTTTTTTTAATAAACTGCCATGTAATCTTTAGACCTTAGTCTGACAGTATAAACCTAAAACTACTTTAAAATTATTATTATTATTATTATTATTATAGAGGCTAGAACCTTTAAGGCCATGTAGTCTTCAAGTGCAAGGCCAGATAGACAGGGGTATTTTTTTAGTTTTTAAACTCAGGCAAGATCTTCAGCTTTTATTCTCCATTCAGTTGGAAATATCTATTTCACATGGTTTATAAAATAATTTCTTGGGTAGTACAGGACTTGTAAGTAAAAATAAAGGTTTATTATTTTTATTTTTTTATTTTATTTTTAATTTATGAAAGAAGGAAAGACATAACTCAGAAACTGTGTGTTGCCACTAGCTTCTTGTCTTACATCTGGGACAGAATCACAGAGTCTGGACTCCTCACAGAACTTCCAATTCTGTTTTCAGATTCACTCAGGGAGAAAGAAGAAGATAGCAACAATGCAAGCATAGGTTGCACAGTTAAAGATGTTGCCACTATAAACCAAGCACCACCAAGTTCGTGCGAGTCCTACATCACTATACCACCTGTTGCCATCACTTCACCCCTCACAACGGTCACCATGTCCTCTTCCAACACACCCAGACAGCTTGGTGAGTTCCAACCTCCTCCCTTCCTCCCACCAATTCCATTGCACATAAGCACTGTTCAGCTATCTTTCGCAGAACTAAAGACAGCATGGACTTACATGAAGCTCCCAGAAAAATGGCTAGGTTTTTATCATTATTAATATCCAATTATTATATGAACTTTGATGAAATAAATTTCACAAGATAACAAAACATTCAGTTATTTACTGTGTTAGTTTTTACTGTTGTCTTTAGTTGGCTGTGATGTGTATATGATGATAAGTTTTGTGTCTCTAGAAAGAGAAAATTATAAAGTTGCTTATTTTCTTTTCTTCTGGCATCATGAAAGTTTACATCTGTGAACTTCCTCATTGGATTCAAAGTTTACCATTATATAGCTAACAGGTTCCTCTCTAACCCCCTAATGCTTTTCAAAGCTTTATTTTTTAATTATTTTTAAAATCTGATTTTGAGCTAAGTGCTTGTTTAATTTATGCTAATAACAAAATGTTTTGTGATGTGTTGAAAACACAAAAGATAGTGATGATAATGAATGGAAAATAGCTTCTCAGGATAGCGTGTTTTTGTCTTACCCCTGCTTGAGAAAGCTTTTCTCCCCGTTAACAGATTTTCTCATATTTTGAATAAGAGTAATCTATACATGACTAAGGTTGCTGCTGCTTTATGAAATTTCTTCTTATATAAATGTGAGAATTTTAGATAAAAAAGAAATAATATCACTTTTTGAAAGGAGTTTCATTTGTTTGCTTTTTAAATGAGATGCAATGCCATGTAAATTTCAAAGTGATTGTGATACAGCATCTGGTGTACCTTTAAATGTCAAATTTTGGTACTTATTTTTTTAGCATAATTGAGTACTAAATTTACAAGTAAATAATCTTGGTTTTCATCTCCTCTCATATTTTGTCAAATACATTACATTAATAGTATTTTTGTATTTCTTTTCTATAAGAGAGATGGGGTCGTTGCTCTCAAAGTGATTTTATTTCCTACATTGTGTATATTTGGGTTTTTAAATTGTTCTTATCATGACTGGTTAATGCGGACATTCTCAGGTATATTCATTCATCTTTGACTAAATTTGATTCTGCTATCTCTCACTAATTTTAGCTATCAAGATGCTCGCCTAGCCAAGGTTAGTGCTTCTGGCCATATTAAAGGGTTTTTGGGGGGTTTAAAAAAAAACAACAATTTGTATTAATAATATTTCTTGACTTCAAGATGTGTACTTGATTCATAAGTAGATATTGTTGATGTAGTGTAGCCAACATATGAGGAGGACGAGGTATTGATTCAGTGGTGCCATCTCTATCTGTATTTTCTAGTGTCTTTTCTTGAATATAGTATTTTAAGATATTTGTCATTTTCTGGCACCCATAATTTTCTTGGTTCTTTATCCAAATGTCTTCAAATTTGGAATGTAATCTAAGCAGGTCAAATGCAATATCAAAGGAAAATTCTATTATATATATATTTGTTTGTAAGTTTTTGGATGGATCCACAAAATTTCATAAAATGTTAAAAAAATAAAAATGTTGCATATTTTTAGTTTTATTTATCTCCATTGCATTCAGACGTATGTCATCTTCAATTTAAAAAAAAAAAAAATTATCCAATTCTGGTGAATAGTCAGAGAGAAAGCTGTGCCAAAGTGTTTTTGTAATATGTAGTGAATTTGCATAGTTATCATGTAACCATGCAAATAGAAAGTTGTGAACCCACATATCTTGGGTTGAATATCAAGTATATCATATGATTTTTCTTCTGAGTTGGTGTGAAATTTCAACTTTGAGTATTCTCCAAGGATCCCTTAATAGTTAACAGGTGTTTTTTCGCTGTATGCTTGTTGTGCAAGCATTGTTGACCTGAAGTTAGCTGATGAAGAGTGAAATTCACACATGCAGCAGGGGGGAAAGAGGGAGCAGGTGGCTAACTCTCTGTCAGGAGAATTGAGATGTTTTCTTTCTTCCCTCAGGTATTGAATGCCCATTTTTAGTCTTTCGTTCCACGTTACCCACCAACCTGCATACCTATCTGTAACAGCTAAGAAAAACAAATCTACCTGGCTTCAAATGTAGGATGTCACTCAGAAAACTTGCAAACTGGTAGTACTATTTTTTTTCCCCTATCCCCTTGCACATTGTCAAGTGTATGCACACTTTGAAAAGAAGTTGCAATGATAAATTAACTTCTTTCTGAAGAATGTTTTGTTACTTTCAAATGAAATGTATCATGATTTTTTTCTCCTTAATATAACTGATGGGTACATAAAACATAAGAATCACTTTAAAAAAATTTTAGGCTTTAAGTGACTCTCACTCGTAGTTCTGTTGTAATATTTACCAAAACTTTGGGGAAAAAAATTGCATTTTTCATCATTAATTTTATGAATGCATCTTTAAAAAAAATTTGTATTCTTTACCAATATTTCTATAAATTAGAACAAAAAACAAAAAAATACATACATAGTAATAAAAAGAAAGTAGAAAAACTAGATGTTGAATATTTCGATTTTTAACAACTTTCCAACTTATTAGATTCTTACATAAATTTAATAAATAATTTTAAATGTATTTATGCCATTAAGTTGATATTTATCATTCAATGTGTATTGAACCATAGTGGTTGTGACACTGTACCTTCCACATTAATATAATTTTTCATATTGATAAATTTGTATCACTTCAATTACGTGTTTTGAGTTAAAGTGTTGACTAAATATATGGCTAATTCAATGCACATACGAACTAGTGCTTCTAGATGGTATAACTAGAGTAAAAACTGACATGGTATACAGAAGGTTAATGGAATTGTAAAGATTTAACAGATCTATTTATCTCCCTTTGATCATATCATATGGTTTTGGAAAGTAAAACTAAACTTCTTAGTGGCAGAAGTCAGTGCAAAGTTGCCTCCTTGAACTTGTACTGGATTATTTTACTTGCATGTTTTGTAAGGTATTTATAAACAAATGGTTGATTAGAATTTGACAGTCTAATCCAAAACTAAAATGTTTGAATTTTTATAAATGGACTTTCTTTACTCGATTGTTCATTTGGCCATTGGAATTTACATTTTGTTTGTTTGTTTTTTGGCTGATTTACTTTGGAAAGGTTACATTTATAATTTGAGAACATTTTACTATGTAAGAAAAGCTATTCATTGTTGAGAGTAAAGAACCAAGCATCAGGTTAATGAATGATATTGATAACTACTTATGGATCAACCAGCAGCGTAAGGGGGCGATTCTCCTGTGATGATGATGATGATGTGATTACTGCTTTGTACCGAAAACTCATTATTTATTATACTGTTGACTTAATACATAATGTGTATGCAACCAGTAATGCCAACAGTGGTTTAACATTTCTTTTTCACTTGTTTCTTCGGTGGAAACTTCAAATTTGTGTTTCTTATCAAAGTGCTAGAAAAAAAAACAAGGCCATGTTCTGCTTTGAAGTCTGATGACCCTGATTGAGAACGAGTTTATTAGCTCTGTTTTCCACCCGAGCGAAAGTAGCAAAAATTCTTCACGCAGAAGGTTGGACTGGTCCGGGTTTTTTGTTGTTGTTGTTTCTCTGAAGTGTTATGTAACAGTAGATGTGGAGTTGTGAATGCTTACAAACACCCAGCATAATCTATCTGCAACTTTCCATTGTTTGACTCCACTTCACTCACTACCTGTAACTTGAAATGGTTAACATTGGAGCTTGAGGTGTCTGTCAACAGAACCAACAGCCCAGTCTTTGACACAATGAATTTATATTATGCAGGGGTGGGTGGGGTGTTTTTGATTATGTGAGTGGTGCTGTGTTATGCTTTGCTTTACTACATGGCTGTGCAATAACTGTTTAACGGACAGGAAGTCTTTGTTCATAGCAGAGTTCTTACCATGGGAATGTAACACAGCAACACTGATGGATAAAATAGAATGTTGTTGTTTCTTGTCTTTGTAGTGTCGGCTGCTCAAGTCCGCCCTGTTGTGATTTCCATGCAACCTCGAAAGCCACAGGAACTCTCACCGCCAACGTTGGACCATGTCCAGCCACACAATATCAGGATAGAAGTGTGCTATGATCAGAAGCCAGACCAGTTGTACTGTGGTCAGTTTTTTGGAATAGATGTTTTTGGCTAAAAAATGGATTTGTTAGGAAGGAGGGAGAAGGTCAGGAAAAATTCCGGGCTTCGACAGTGAATTTGATTTGGATTGTGTTCCAAGTAAGCTCTGTTAATTGAGCTAAGCATAGAGGATTAATCTCTAAATAAATAGATATCTCACAATTGAGGAAGATAAGATAGTTGAATTTAATACTTGATTTATCCCTTTCACAGTCTAGTAGTATGAAACTAACATTGCAGTGTTTTATACTTTTCTTGTCTATAAGTAAACAGCATGCTTGTGCTTGTAGCTGATCTTATAACCATAGTAAACACACACATTGTCTTTTTGTGCTTTGTAGATGAAAACACTGTGAACAGAAAAGACGAGGATGGAGATGAGGATGACAGTACAATAAATAATGGTGAACAGTATGACAACATCCCCTCATCATCACCATACGAGGCTGTACCTGCTAAGGAACCAGACTTTAGTCTACTACCCAAGAAAAGTGCACTGAAGCAAAACATGGGACCTTTTGGAGACCAACAACATAGCCCATCTCCAACTGAATCTCGACAGGTGGAGTTCAGTACAAAACCAGTACAAATCATATCATCTTCACTGGCTCCACAGTCAACAGCAGCCAACCAGGTACCACGACCAAGTCTCAGGGTTACTGTCACGTACGTATAAATCCTTTATCATCAGATCTCAACACGGGAAAAACTCTGATAAAATTTATGCAACATTAAGATAAAATCAAAGACTGAACTGCATGTCCACCATATTGACTTTATAATACTGTATGGCAGCATAATAGTTAAAATGCCAAATATTTATGTAACTTATTAAACTGTAGTGTGAATTGGTGTGACAGATCAGATGTATATTTTAAAGTAAATAAAACATTTTAAGATAACTTAAATTTATTGATATAGTTTGTTTTAAAGTTTTGCTGTTTTGAAATGTCAGTGGCCAAGCAATTTATACCATCTTTTAAAAATACACGAGTCCACACTGCAGCAGTTAAATTCTATGGGTTTTTTTTTGTTTGTTTGTTTCCCTTTCTGAATCTCAGAAGAACAGTAGTAACCAGCTATGTTCTTGAAGCTCATATTGCATAGGTTTGAATTTTCTTAATGATTTTGTTTTGTTTCTCTAATTTTTGGTTGTGTATCTGCTGTAAGTATTCAGTCTGCCTGCTTCTGTTCATTTTTGGCCTACACTTGGCTCCATTCACTTGATATGTTATGTGTGGCAGCAGTGCTCAGTTTATACTAGATAATTACAGCAGAATTCTTGATTGATGAGAATTTGATTGTAAAGAATATTACAGCTAGAATTGTTGTTCCATGTTGGTATGAATCAAAGTGGTGATAGTGCAAGGAAAATGGGACATAAGTGTAAATACAACGTCAGTGGTCTGCTGGTGGTTCATTGGAAACCATTTGCTTGTTTTTTTATTTTTACACTTTTCCTGTGATTCACCATATTACCTGTCTGGTTTATGTACTTTTTCTCAAGTCAGCTGTTTTTCAATGCAAAATTTGGTTTGCAGCATATTAATGTCGGGAAAAAAAATAGTCAGAAGTGTACAATTATTGGGAGCTCCTTGAAGACAGGATAGCAGCTGGTGGTTCACTCAGTAATAATATTTGTTTAAAAAAACAAACAAACGATAACTGGATGGAGATCTAGAATTATTATGAGTTTATTTTTTAGCTCTCTCGCTCTCTCTCTCCATCTCTCTCTCCTCTCTCTCCATCTCGAGACATCTCTCTCTCCATCGCTCTCTCTCTCTCTCGCTCTCTCATCCTCTCTCTCTCTCTCTCTCCATCTCTCTCCATCTCTCTCTCTCTCTCTCTCTCTCTCCATCTCTTCGCTCTCTCCATCTCTCTCCATCTGCTCTCTCTCTCTCTCCATCTCTCTCCATCTCTCTCTCCTTCCCATCTCTCTCCATTCTCTCTCTCTCCATCTCTCTCCATCTCTCTCTCTCTCTCTCTCTCTCCATCTCTCTCTCTCTCTCTCTCTCTCTCTCTCTCCATCTCTCTCTCTCTCTCTCTCTCCCCTCTCTCTCTCTCATAAATGGTTGGGGTTCAGATTAACGGTTTGGATATTTTACTTTTGTGCCCCCCCTTTTTTTCCCCAGTAGTTGTATACATTGCAGTACGCTAGAGATAAGAGAGTAAATTAAATTCGCTAATATTATTTATTTTGTCAAATTATTGTCGATTAAATCATTTTATTTGATATGAAAATCATCATCAAAAGGGTTTCTATAACTAATGATAGTTTTATGAATTTTTAGCAGAATTTTGCTTAAAAATCTTTAACAATGTCATTCTTGATGCTAGAAAGGTTGGAGGTACAATGCATTCAAAAAGTATAATGTAACCTTGTTTATTATTCTTACTGAATTATCCTTTTAGATTTTTCTTTAGTAATATATTGGTTAATAAAAAAGTAAAATACTGTTTTGACTAACATGAACAAAATTTTAATATACTTTTGGTGAATGTAGTGATTGCTTGAATAATTGAAGATTTTGATGTTTTTTTTAATTTTTAAAATGTAATTTCTCAGGAAATTAATTTGGTATTTGCCTTGTTTTACAATTTGATCTTTATATAAAAGAGAGGGGAGGGCAAGGTTGTAATGGCATATACTGGACATGCCAAACATAGGATCATTTGAATTAAGAGTAAATTGCTATTGAGTGATTTTGTCTGGGTTTAAAATCTAATGTAGGGAACATGTAAAAAAAAAAAGGACACGCTGTGACAACAGAGGTATTTTGAATTGTATGCTTGATTATGGGTGGCAAATATCAGTTATTCGGTGAAGGTCTACAGCCACATGTTGTGTTGTAACCAGCAACATTTTTGTAATTGGTCAGTTGCATAATAGTGCCAGGAAGTTTCAAGGTGCTGTACATTTCAGTGCTGAGTTTATACACACTACATCCAGACTGGAGATGTTGTTGACAAGCCTGGTATCCTATCACTGGTGGTGGACAGAGGGAATGGGTCCTGCAGAACAATCAGCAGTGCTGCTGCCTGGTGGTCAGACAGACAGGCTTTAAGGCAGATGCCCATTCTCCCTATGAGAAGCTATTATCACTATACTTGATTATCTTGGGGAAAGTGCCCCATCATTATCAGACAAGGTTTTAATGGTAGCAGGTGATATTTTCTGATTTATGTCCCTGATGACAGGCCATGTGCATGGCAATGTGAAAGGGCTGCCAGAGTTGTTGTTGTTGTGGAAGGAGTCCACGTTGCATTTTTAACCTGCAGGATTCGTGTAGTCAGGAACCACTAAGGAATTTGGAAAATGATTTTCAAGGCTTACAAAGTAACAGAATTTTGTCAGGATTAATAAAAGTCATTTTAAACCACTATTTAGAAAATGATCATTAGCATTATTCTCTATTGATGAAAAGAAAAGGGGTCTGTCTTTTATATTTTAAAAAAAAAGTTTTTTTCCTTTAGTTTGCATGAACATTAACACACTTGATATTTTTTCTGCCAAAAAAAGAAATAAAGTAACAACTGTCTAAGCACATTTGAGTTCTTTCTAAAAAACTTTTTCTATAGGCCTAGAGAGAGAGATCTTGAAATGTCTTTGTTTTTTCTTTTGCCAGGAAAGAACCACTGGAAATAGCGAGTAATGATGTCTTTGAGCTGTCCTTTTTTTTTTTATTGATAAATTGGTCTGTTTGAGCCCAGTTGTAAAAACTATAGCTTTTTATCCACCCTACTAAAAGAAAATAACGGGGTTGGCCATCTGGTAATGGAAAATCAGATTATCCATGTAGCCTTAGCATTTTTGCACATGCTTGATAATCTTTAGTAGTTTACAGTATGATTGCATAATAAGATGTTTATATCGAATAGGTATAAATCCTATACCATTGTGAAACTGATGGTTTTGTCTATTTATTAAAAAGGTGGTTACCAGAGTTCATGTTCCTTGGGACTAATAATGTTATTGATTGAGCACCTCTTATATCCTTGGTAGACAAATAAGGCTCTGGAATTTCATTCCCCAGAACCTGCACAATCTGGGCAGTGCCAGATGGTCAAATGTTTCATTTTAAGCATGCACAAATGAAGTACAGGCTGATAAAGTCCTGAGGTGGGCCTCATGCTATATTAGCTACGCCAACCGTAATATAATTTCTTTCATTCCATATGGATGCATAAAATAAATCATGACACGATTCTGCCGGTAATATTTCATGAATCCATGGACTAATTAGGATAACAAATTTTTTTAATATATAAATCCTTGTTTTTGTTTCTTCATAAGTGGAAGAAGTAAATATGATGTCAAATTCCAGTATCTCTAGATTTCTATGCCCACTCTATATTGCTGCCAAATTACTTTGTAAAAATACTGACACATGCTATATCCCTCATTTCCAGTTTCTCCATACTGCAAACACTTTACTTTTCTTAGCTGTTTATGTTTACACATTCAGCATTTTATTTATAGGTGTTAATTATAGGAGTAACGGTGATGCTTTGGAGAAATCTTAAAATAAGTTAATCTTTTTGTACTGAACTTCCTGTCTCGTTTACCTCAGTGGTATTGAAATATGCTGGCTTAAGCATTTGTATGTGGTTACATTTTTGTCTCTAAAAAAAAAAAAGATGGGGATGCAAAAGTGATGGATACTACTCCATAGACAAAATTGTCTGAAGTTTTCATGTAACAAAAATGCACTTAAGTCACATGTCAAAATTCTGAGCTCTGGTGACTGCTGAATTCTTCAGTAATTTCTAAATTGTTGCTCTAGCCAAACAAGTTTTGCTCAAAGATGAGGAATAAGTAAACCGCAAAGGAGGCAATTTGTGAAATTTTCTTAGTCTCTGAAATGGGAATTTATCATTCTGAATCAGAAAAAAATAAAAGTAAAAACTTGAAAGAGTTAGATCAAGTTCAAAAACTGTAAATTTTCTCTCTCACCCGCCCCTGTCAGTCAATTTGTACTTTACTGTTTTAGCTTTTGTGTGTGTGTGTTTTATAATTGTATTAATGTATGAACTTTGTTCACAGGGCAGATGATGACAGTGATAAAGAAAATGTTGATGATGACAATAGCAGCATCCCAGATTACGATAATTTACCTGGGGATGACTACGACTCATCAGATGATGACGATGAGATACGTTATATAGAAAAAAATCCAGGTAAACTCTAGTTAATACGCCCATTGCTATTTATATTTAATACACAGTATTTTAATATATATACTTTTTCATTGGAATCTTACAAAAAAATCAAGGGGAAAGTGCAGATCTTTTCGTTTAGAAAGAATTAGTAGAAATGATGAGAGATTTAATCATGATTAATTGCTCTCATCTCAGATTATTTTTACAGTTAATCCATTGAATAGCACATCCAACTACAGCCTCCTACAGTCCACAAAAACTTGGAAACTTATGGCATCGCACTGTCAGGAGCAATTCCCACTTCCTATAAATGTATGGGCCATACTCTTCAATGGGTTAACACTCTAGTAATATTATAATGTTTTACTAAATTACAATTTTGTCTTTGTTGCATCATTGTTCTAAATCTTTTCCCTCCAGCTTAGGAAAAAAAAAAAAAGATCAAACTGGAAATACATATCTGATTTTCTTTGGATTACTGAATTATAGATTGATGGTGGATATCAGACTAGATTTATTTTGAATGAGTGGTGTTTTTGCTGCAGTACATTTCTGGTGTTAACACAACAAAAAGAAAAAAAAAGACACCATGAAAGCACCTGTTACAGACCAATTAATTTTTTGAAGAACAGTGTAAATAATGAAGAAAAAGGAGCAACAAAACAAATTTGAATGTGCTTAGCTAAAGGAAGCAGTCCCTCTTCTTCAGAACAGATAGAAATTACAGTGAAAAGAAAAGGGCTTCTTTGAAGAAAAAAAGGGCGAGAGAGAGAGGTGAGGGGAGGTTAGGGTTGGTTTTTTAAAAAGGACTTAATTTGCCTATTAAAGAAAAAGTGGCATTTTAATAATGAGAAAAAAGGACTGGGTATTTTTGGAAGAAAGTTTTTAAAACTGTATGAATGAAACTAATTTTTTTAAAATCCGATTCGGGAACCTATAATTTAAAACGGTTAATGTGAAACAGCATGATCAAGTGGAGCAGGATGGATGGGCAACAGCTTTTCTTTATGAACGAGAACATTGCTTACGTTTAATAGTATCGACCAAATGAGATCTTTTTTTACTCTTTATTTTAAAGAATTAATGGCTTTAGAGACAGTATGTAGCTGAATTTCTTTAGCGAATGAGCATGTGAAAGTAATTTTACTAAAATTTTCCACCATCAGTTTTGTCCATTAGTTATAACTAAGTAGAGTTGCAAAAGTAAATACAGACCAAGCCTATACATAGAACTATTTCTACTATTGGTACAATCAGTTATAAGTTATCATAGTTTCTTGTTTGTTTGTTTTACAACAAATAGCCTCTATTGTTAAGGATGGTTCTATTGTGTTTATAAAATTCAGAAACTTTTCTGTATAGTCAGGTCTTGTAGTTTTGATGTTGAATCTGTTTCCAATCAAGTTAAAGAAACCGCTGTCATTTGTTTTTAAAAACAGTATTATAATCCCTTTTTTTTTCCCCACTTATACCATACAACTTCCTAGGTCAGTACTTTTTTCAGTTCAAGGTTCCTCACAACATTCACCATTGGCTGTAGCTGTATCTAAATCTGAAGTTTACTGTGGAATCTGGTCCTTGTCATTTCTGGATATGTACAAAACTTTTCAGGACTGTGATGTGTCATACATAAGTTTACACAATGGAAACAATCTCTCTACAAGTGACATTGCCTATCCCATGCCTTAAGGGGCCTGGCATTTCTGACTTCAAGAGGGAAATCCATACTAGAACTTTTCATTTTTAGATATGGCAGTTAGCAAAGAAGCCATGAAATTTTATTCTTCTCTTTCTTATTGGTGGTGATTATCCTTTACGTCGTATTAACAGAGTTTTTGGGAATGTCATTAATGTAAATCTCTTAGATTTTGTTTCTACACATAAATGTTGTTTTATTTGTGAAAGAAGATTATTAAATCCTTGGGTTTCCCAAATTCAGCTACTTGTAATCTTTAAAACCACTAATTCTTTAAATAAACTTTTTTTTTTTTTGTTAAGCTTTAGAGTTTTACTCCCACAGAAGTCTTTCCTGTTACCATAAGCATAAACATTTGTTGCCTATAATGTAAAAGATTTTAGGCAACTTTCTTAAGAAGAGACTTCTACTCAATCATGCTATTTCACATGATCGTACATTTAACAGTCATTCAAATTCTCAATAGTGAAGCTGCATTAATTTTTAAATCTCTCTCCTCTATAATTTTTGTTAGCTCTGTAGGTTTATTTTTAAAAAAAAAAAAAATTATTTGCATTGCGCTTTAGAATGGACTGGCTTTCAGCAGCAGCTTCCATTTCTAAGCGATGTCCATATGGGAAGGTTGTGACCAATTAACTTAGCAAGTAATTTTTTTAAAAACTCGTTTTTATTATCTCCATTATTCTCTTTTATGAAATTTCCTATAGACTCTATAAATCTGTCTGAAGATCCAGTATCGATTATTAACTAATTGTAGTAAATTACTTGCAGCCTAGATGTGCATATGAGAGTCTCTCTCTCAAAAAAACAAAACAAAAAAGTTTCCACAAGATAATAAGCTCATGTTTTATCTCTCTGTCATGAAATTAAGCTAGCTTGTTTTGTAATAATCGGTTTACCTGTGAGAATGTTCTATGGCTGACTGAGAAGAATATTTGTAGCAAATTATGTTGAAGTAATGCACAGATCAGGGCGATACTTGGAGCATGAGAGTTGGTTGGGTGATCACCCCTCCATTACATCTGATCTTTGTTTTACTCCCTCTTGCTGTGGGATAAACGAGAAGGTAAAAGACCCAAGTACTCTGGGTATGCTGGCCAGCTGCATTGGTGTCTTTTGAGGTTTGAATTCCATTTGACCCCCCCCCCCTCCTCTCCCAAGAGATTCTTTGCTTGGTCCCTACCGCTATTCAGATCTGACATTATGTTTTTGACCCTGTTCAGATTCCCTGGCAGCCAAAGTAGCAAGGCAGGATAGCTTAGCACGATTTCTCAATAATCGTCCAACACGGCGAGAGCTGGTCGAGAAAAATATTATTCCTACAAAGTCTGAGAAAGAGAAGCAGGAAGACAGAGAAGCCATAGGAACAAAATTGACCAGGTAAGTGGACTTTAAAAAAGCAGAAATAATATTTTGTAGAATTTGTGCCTGTTTTTTTTTTTTTTAGAAGTAAGAGACAACGCATCCTACCTTACCTGGGAAGTTTTTTAAATATGAAGCATCATAAAACTTCACTGTTTGTGACATTCAGTGACTTAGAAATTACTTACTTCCTTATAAAATGTTATGCTCACTTATTTTTAAAAAAGCAATATATATATATATATATATATATATATATATATTCATTATAAGTAACAACACCTGCAGTTTTGATAATTTTATAATTGTTGCTCAAATTATAAAACCACGCGCTGTTTCTGTACCTGCCACCTTCATATGAAATAAACTGGTTTGCAAAAATGTTTGTTTATTTGGTTGGTAGATTGGTGGTTTGTAAGCAATTCTTCTCGCCTCCCCAAAGAACAAGACTTTTTTTTTTTTAAATAAATAAATAAATGTTTTAATTAACTTTCTTGCATTGTAAGATCTTACATTTGTCAGGAGGAGAAAGTTTCAGAATAATTTACAGATTGTTACCATCTAAAATTTCATTTGCAAAACTATTTTTAAACATTGGACATAACATTTTGTACGATACAGCAGATCTTCATTTCATTAAAGTAAAACTTTTGTTTTTTTTTTCACTAATGAAGACTTGCAATGTAAGTTGGTGAAACGGAGCTTTATTATATCAATTTAAATTCAAGGTACATCAGCATATCTTTGTATGGTGGGCTTAGCTTTAAAATATACATGAGAAAGATGTTTGAAGTAATAAAAGTAATGCAGTTAGATGCTGCTCTTTACTATAGAGGACTGTTTTGTATTTTATTTAATAAAAAAAATATGATGATTAATATATCTGGTACACTGTCTCAGCTGTCATATTTTAATTTTGTCTGTCCTGATCTGTTGTGCATAACAGGTGATGGCTTTATCAGTTACTTTGAAAGGCAGGGAAAAGTAATATTTCCCAACATACCATAGATATGTCTCTAGATTAGTATTAAATGGATGACAACTGTACATTGTCCTTCATCAGCTGTGGATAAACAGCTGACAACTCTTTTGGGAGTTGATAGAAATTAACGGTTTGGTTCTGGGACCACACATCCATGCAACAGAGTACTGGTGAAAGCTATAGGTCTTAGTCTGACATTGACTTGTTGAAAAATAGTCCACGAATTTGGGTTACTGATGTAGATTAAGAAAATCTATATGTACTTAAATGTAGTCTGCTTTTCTAAACCTTGTATGTGTTTTAAGAAGTCTTAGACTCAAGATAACAAGAGACACAGTGATTAAATGGTGCAACATTGAATCAACAGAACTGCCTACTGGGTAGAAAACTAGATAATTTTAGTGTAGTAGTACAGCTAATCCAGGAAGTTAAAGTTATACAATAAAGAATTAACTGGCTTGATACTGACAGCTTGACCTTTTAGCCAGGGTGAATTCACATTTAAAGTGGGAATAGGTAATGTCAGAAATAATTGAATGCTTATTACAGTAGTAATTGTTTCTATGATAATACCATGAAAAATTCAGACCTCACTAAAGATACAATTTCACACATTTTGTAGGCGGCTTATTTACCATTTACTTTGTTAACGGTATGTTATCTTTTCTTTTCCTTTGTATTTAACAGACGCTTAAGTTTACGACCAACCCCCGAGGAACTAGAACAAAGAAATATTTTACACAGTAAGTAATCAGATATTCTAAAGAACTGAATTTTATGTGATGGTGAGAGCAAGAAATGGTGGTAAGGGATTTTTAGACAGAGAGAAAACTTAATGGTGAATTTTTGTACATATTAAACGAGAGACTCAAACTGCTGTAAGTCCTAGGGTACAATGGGTTTTAAAAAGCACCAGGTGATAAGTTCATATTTAGCATAATAATACTAGAACTCATTTTTCATCACTTAATGATGCTGGCCAGAATCCTAATATAAGCATATGAACAATTAAAAAAGAGAAGACATACAAAACTGATCAGATAGTCTTTGCTATGTGAACGAGAGTTAATTTCGTGTGGACTCTTGTCTGAGGGAAAGAACTCTACATGTTGATTTGAAATAATGAATTTCAGTTTTCATAAGAAATATAACTAGTTTAAACTAGCAGTAATTAATATCAATTTTATTTTAAAGATCTTGGACAAATATTCACAGTTAGCAATCACACATTTCAGAGATAGAAACTACTTGTAATTCTTAGAATTGGTGAATAACCAGACTTTGTTTGATGTGGATTTAAGTTCAAGTGTAATGGATGTGAAAATACACATTACAGTAATTAAAATTTTTGTTGTTGTTGTTTTTAAAAAATCTACAGATCATAACAATTTGGAATATATATATCATTAAGAAATTTTTTATAAAAAGAAACTTTTATGGAGTATAATTATCCCATTTATCACCTGTTCAGATGAGTGGAAGAACACTTATTTTTGACATTATTTATTTTTTCAATTAGATAAAACAGCAGAAGAACAGAAGAAAGAAAAGGAAGAGAAGAAAAGATTTCTTATCAGGAAGGTGAGCATGTTGTCAAATCAAAATAAGCTTAAGTGCACAGAACAAATGTTTTTTTCTTTCAATAATAGTAATTTATACTGGTCATCATTCAGACTTGGGGCTGATCTAAGCTGCAGATACAAATTAGGTTGACTGCATTATGTGACAGATGATTCTTTCAGCACTATAATGGTTTGAACAAACACATTTGCATATGGTCTAACAGATATGGGGAAAAGTCAAAGACGTTATAGCATTTGAAACTGCTGTGATAATGGGTGCACACTTAGCAGGTGACGTAGTTACCAAGACAGTTTTGTTGGTAAGCTGCTCCAAGACATTGCTCTCTCAAGTTTATCGGCAATGACAATAGGTGAAGAAAATGTCTGCTTCAGAGAGAAAATGTGTTCACGTGTAGTAACAGAAAGAGGATAAAAAGCAGTTAGACAGGGTAGCAAAGTTCAATAGTCATAAAATAATAGACCAACTGACAGTTCAAAGCAGGGCAGCCTACACCTATCTCCAGCTGTACCTTGTAAAGGACGTTGCAACAAATGGACTACAGCAGGCACCTCATAGTGTAAGGAGCACAGACATTGGACAAAGATGAACTGGAAAACCAAAGCAATATGTTCTGATGAGCCATGCTCCGTCCTTTTTTTTGCACAAATAGGAGAAGATAGATTTGGAGAAAGCCATACTAATTCTACTTTTGGTCCCAACTGTCCAGGTCTTTGGTGAGTGGAGTCAGGGTTAGGAGACATGTTTTGTTGGCATACTCTGGGCTTGGTTTTTTTTTTTTTATTTATTTTTTTTTTAGAAGGTAGAATGAATTAAATAATTCACCTCAGTATCATTTCTGATCAAGTGCATCCAGCAGTGCTTCAAGTATACTCTGATGGAGAGACAACTGCTTCCAAGAAAAAAATGCTCCTAGCCACCGTGCCAACATTGTATGTCCTTAGGCTGATGAACACACTAAAGATTTTGAGCATCTCCCATGGCCAATCCTATTGAACATCTGCAGATGAACTTGAAAGAGGCACTGGCCATCACAGTGTCCTGCCTACCTTATCTGACCATATGTTTATGTTGTTGATGAAGGTTGGATTCTGATACAGTCTGTTTAAAACCCCTCTCAAAATTCAAGCTTCCAGTTTGGATCTTCGTTCAATGTCTATAACATTTGGAAATTGTACATAACCACATCTGCATCCTTCAGAAGTTGGTGGGCACCTGAGTTGCTTGTGCCAAACTGACAAATGCACTGTTACGTGGATTTTCATAGTGAACATTCAAATTTGGCCAACACAGCTGCATGGCCTCTCACACATCTTGTACACTGTTTTTAGCTTTGAATTTCTCCCTCAGTAGTGTAGTTGTATAAGGTGGGTTGGTGGAAATGATTCATACTTGCACATTCATGCTTGCTGTAGCACCACTTTATTATATGCTTTTGCTGATCAAAGGAAACATGCTTGTAATTTTTGGCCAAGGCTGAAAACTGCAATCTGTAATCTTCCATGAGAGTAAAATGTCTTTATATGGTAGCATGCGAAAGTGTATACGTAATTTTGGAACATTCCTTAGTTGCAAAGGTAGCATCTGTTTTATCAAATTTGACTTAGTCTGTTCAATAGATGTTTTTGTTTTTACATCATTACTGTTTTTATCTGCTGGATGCTTGTAGTCAGATTCTATCTCCTAATATTTATGTTGCTTGTATTTGAACTGTCCCTCTATCTAACTTTGTAAGCATCTTGGCATTACTTTAAACATTTCGTTGTAGAAAGAAATTAATGTTTTGTCATGCAGATAACATGTCTTTATGCTCTCTCCTCTCACTGCAGTTGAGTTTTCGACCAAGTGTAGATGAACTGAAGGAAAGGAAAATCATCAAGTTCAATGATTATGTGGAGGTGACAGAGGCCCATGATTATGACCGACGAGCAGACAAACCCTGGACCAGACTCACACCAAAAGACAAGGTAGGAAAGTTTGTTTAGTGAAAACCGTTTTGTTCTTATTAACATTGGTGACAGCAGGCAGGTAGAACTGTTTTCCTGCCTCATGTTTGAACATTAAAGGAAGTATCGGTGAAATGTTGACCTTTTCTATTGTTTAGCTGTGTGTGGCTATTGACATTTACTCGTCTTGCTCTGCCTCACTATGGTTGCTGCTGCTGCCTGTTTTCATGTCTTTGTGTTCATTTCTAAAGAGAGAGTTACAATTAATACAAAATTGTCACTATTTTAAAGTAAACTAAGTAAAGCTCAAAGAATTTCTATGTAGAGAACAAGAAATCTGGTTACTTTGCTTTTAGCTTTTCTTTGGTAGAGAACCTTATTGTAATTCTTTTCCATATATGAAAAATATTAAAGAATGGATGCCCCATTGGAACTGTTTTCCAGAAAGTAATGATGTCAAAAGTGTTGTGTGAAATTTTAGAAATCCAAGACCTGTGTTGGGCTGATGTATGTTACATAAAGATATGGTACTTCCATGTGGATAAGAAATCCATGGTTGCACTTCATAAGGACTGAAAGTGAAAAACAAACAAAGATCAGTGGCCAGGAGGTTTTGATAAGTGGCTTTGTAGGCTGAAGATCAAATAGCAAGTCGGGTTGCTTTTAATTCTTATCCTTTTCTATTTCTAAAACAGGCTGCCATAAGGAAAGAACTTAATGAATATAAAAGCAAAGAAATGGAAGTACATCAGGAAAGTCGACACTTAACCAGGTAAAAAGACTTCTGTCGGTATCGGACATAAAGCACTTAGACGATCTCTCTGTGTTAGCTTTCCAGAATCTGGGCAAGATTGATACACGGGACTAAAAATGATGGAGCGAAGATTATAAAATATTTCTAGTGAACATTTTTCCAACAAAATATTAGGTTAATTAAGCATTAAATAATTATTGATCGCAACAATTTAGGAATATTGGAATTTGATACATTTAATTCCACTTTGAAGAAAAATTACGAAGTAATCAAAAGTCAAAAAAACAATTCATTCCTTAACCAAATAACTACTTGAATAGTATTATTAATGGAGAAATGGTGTCTCAAAATGATTGACTTAGTCAGCATTTGAGTCAGACCACCTTAGGGCTGTATACACCTGGCATGTAATTGAAGTGTCTGATTGCTTTTGCTTGCTACCCCTAGGTTAAGGTCAAGGCCATTCCCTAATTGTGTAGGTTCTTCAAAGGGGTTCCTTAAATATCTACAAGACTTGCTCAATGGATAAGATCTGGGGGACAGATGGCTACTCCATTGTATTGATGACCCTAGCCCTATGTGGCCTCTCTGGTGATGGAAAGGTACACTATAAATTTCACAATCTCTTCCAAGTATCACTGAACTATAGATAAGGTGAGTTCTGCTAGCCATGGTCTCTCTCTCTCTCTCCTCTACATCATTACAATGTTGCTACCATAATGAATGTGGTACTCAACATTTCTATGCATGTAACTTGCTATCAGAGAAATTCAAATTGAACTAACTTTCATCAGAAAACATCACTAGCTGCCACTGTACCCTTGTGCAATAATTTGAAGATGCAAGACTCCGTTTAATTACCGACAAGTGTTGTTTGATCTTGGTGACAGTGTCTGACCTGTTCATCATGAGCATCTATCCGTACAGTGGGGGATGACGTCTACTGGGCCTGTTGATGTCACCAGTATTGTGTTGGCTGATGACTGATTGACTAATGTTGCATTTTCTGCAACCATTTTGCAACTAATAAATATATTGCAGGATCTAGTCATGTACATTTACCTGCAGACTACCATTGTGAGTTTTACTGCAAAACTGGTGTTGGCTACGTTGTACCCACGAACAAGGATGCATTTCAGAATTTATGGTTTTTACATACCATAATCTTTTTGAGACTGTAAGGGCGTGTGTTGTTGTTTTTGTTTTTTTCTGTATCAGATTTTAGACCTAATGAGTCAGCAATATGCTACATTTTGGTCACTTGTAATTATTTTGATAAAATGTACCCTGTACGCCAATATCCCTAGTATGTGCCTTGAATTTAGCTCTTTCCCTGTCAAGGTGTTTGCTGTCATTTGCACTAACAAATTCACTGCTCCGTTGACAGACGATTCAGAATTTCACCAATGCTTAAACTAATGATATCCAGTGCTGCTGGCCACCCATCTATCGAGTGTCACAAAAACTAAGTTAGATTGGTGATTTCAGACTTTGGCAGGGAAAGAGTTGAGCAACAATTATATTACACAAATTTACATTAACCGGTCAAATTAGCAGTTGTCCTCCAAGTGATATTGCTCAAAGAAATTTGTCAGATGGACAGCTCTGCAAAAAGGGAGGAAAAAACAATTAACGATATTATATTAATGATTTTTTTTTACCTTTGTATTAAAATAGATGAAGAGAGGTCATTGTTATACTACTATTTTAGATTTGATGCCTGAGATCCAATCTTTTATTTCTACAAACACACTGCATTTACACACAGCCATTGCAGTAGTGATCTTGTTACAATCAAACTATGTTCTAAGTTGGCAATAGATGGACGTTTTATCCGGTGCTGTGATTATGCTAACGCAATTTTATCCTTGTTAAGTTAATTTTTTTAATTAATTTATCTATTTTAGGTCAGAATGATGTCAAACGTGTTGTTACTGAAATGATAACTTTTTTTTTTTTTTATCTCAGGTTTCACCGCCCCTGAGGCTGTTCATGTCTTTCATTTTGGATTACTTGTGGTGTTGGTTATTGTGTCAAGAGGCCATGCCTTTCCCAGATTGTCCTGAGGAGAGATTTGGCCTGGAGGTGTATATCATCTGTCAAAACAAAAAAAAAGAGACCTCTCAAAGTCCTAGATGTAAATACAGTTGTAAAATGTAGAGATCATTTGTATTGTTGGCACCATGTAAACGTTGTACAAACTTGTTGGTTCTAAAATGATTACTTGGATTGATCACTCAACGTTACATTACTGTACAGACTATAGCGTGTTCTTAACTGCAGCCACCCTCCAGCATGGCTCATGTCTGTCCTCAACTGGATATGCTTTTCTTCTGTTTATGCAAACTTGTACCCCCCCCCCCTACACACACCCCTGACTCTTTTTTTGTAAGTGTGATCTCTGGCTAGTTTCAATTCTACAGGCAGAGTTCAGAGATGTTTGGTTGCTGGGAAGAATTTTATTATCTTTTTTCTTTATACAAGTGAACTATCTAGACTATTCATTTTTAGCATCCTACAAAGTCCATAGAACAAAGCCTCATCTAGATTGATTGCCTTTTTAAAAAATCTAACATCCAAAATTAAACAATGATTGAGAAAAACAGGTACACTGCACAAACAATGTATGTATTTGGTCGCCTTGTTCACTCAAGACATTCCTTTCAATTACAGTACAATGTGGCCACACATTTTTTTTTTTTTGCACTTGCTTTCTTTGTCTTTAACTCCACAACAGATATTTGGGAGTGTACCTACGTAACTACGTGCAATATTATGTTCGATAACTTTGTCAGTGCCAAATACGAAACTTAGAACTTCAACTGTACTTTTATAGAAAAAAGTATTTTGTGTTTACTATAAGTTTTGTTTTTTTTTCTAAATAGTTTGGCTCTTTAATAAAAAAATGTAGTAGAAAAATATATTAACCACATTCTGGTAAATAGAACAAATACTTTGTAAATAACAATTTTAAGTTGACAACATGGAAATATTTAAAGCAATAGTTTTAAACAATTTTGGGAAATGTATATTTGACATCACCTTGGACAAGAAAGTTTGAAGAAATTGGCATTTTCTTTTGACTGGCACCTTTCTATAAAGTAGGTGGTCTGGGAATTACAAGCTTTTCAAAAATCTATTTACAGATATATCAAGGTTCCCTGTTCAGTTATTTCTTAGATGTTTTGGATCATTTAACAAACTAGCAAGGATATAAGGTTTTGTTTCGTGTAATCAAATGATGCTACACTAAGGAAGAGCAAGAGCTGGCTTGTATCCAATTGTCAGCTTAGACAGTATCCAGTTAGGCTGAGCATAGACTGGTCAGGTTTCAGCTCTCTTCGGAAGAATACTTTTTAAAAATTTTTTTTGTCTTAAGTGATCTGGCAGATAAATTGATTTCTTAGTGAAATTTTGATGCAGACATTTTAAAATTAATTTTTAATAGGTGTATGTGGAACAAATTTCTGGTAGTCATTATTTATATATTCCCCACCCCTAAGGTGTTTTTCTGCTTCATTAACTTTATTGGTTGTACAACTGAACCTTTGGTGATTGTACTTTAGTAGTGAAAAATGATCTACCTGTCTGAGACGCCTCTCTCTCTACAAGTTATTTGTCAGTTGTTTTTTTGTTGCATTTCCATTACTCGATTAAGCTAGAATTATACTGACAAGTTTTGATTCTTGTTAGTTCACAAAAAAGTGGCTGGTTGAAATTTGTTTGTCTTTGAATTGTAATGTTTGGGTGATTCTTTTAGTCTGTTTCCCAAATCAAAACTGGAAAAATAACTGCATCTTTCACACTTCCATGTGGCACATGATAAATTTCCAAAAATCTCTCTCTATTTTATTTTAATTATTATTATTATTAATAATGAAAACATTGTATAAAGTGCATATGGCCATGAATAATTAAATTCATGAAGTGTAAACAAAGGAATTACAATTTTTGGCACTAAGTATTCAAATACATTCCCAGAGCTTAGAGGGTGCAGACTTTTTATGCCTAGCATTAAGCAAGAATTGCTTCAAACTTGTTATAGATATTTAGGAAATGGCTTATAGTTAAATAATTTTTTTAAAAAGGAAAAGTATTCACATTATTTCATTTCTAAGTATTGAAGCAGTTCTTTAAAAGTAAATATTGATTGATTACATTTGAAAAAAAAAACAACAAGTTTTACAATAAATCCATGAAAATTGTTTCTTTATTACTGCCACTTTGGACAAATGAGCAAAACTCTCATTCAGTGGGTTCCTTTCAAATCATCATGCATATAAAATAATTCCTAGTACAACTTTATTTTGTAGATTTTTAGGCTTGATAGACACTGTACAACAGAACGGCAGCAGGCAGTTTCTGAAAAGTGAAGAGTCTGCCTTGCATTTTTAGATCAAGTGACCAGACCACCACCACCCGCTGGAGTAGCAGTTTGTAGTTTTCACACACACTTAAATACCAGCTCTCTCCCCCCAAGCACAGTACCTACCTACCACCCACCCACCCACCTGGTACTACGAGTTTGTCGGGTTTTTAGCTGAAAAACAAAGACTGTCTGTGTTTTAATTTTTTCCTACTGGTTTGTGTAGTGCAACTTTGTGGCTTTAGGTACCAAAACATGCATCACAAGTATTATGCAGTACTTTTGTCACCTTAGATATTTCTGTGATTTTGTATTTTAAGAAAAATTATTTATATTCATTGCTTAAAACAAAGCTTATTTTTGTATTGGGGGAAATTACCTAGAAAGACTAATGTTTGTCTCTTCTTCAGTATCACCGTGAAAATTACAGCTACTACTACTAAATTTCATTAAGACAAAAAAAAAAAAAAAAAATATTGCAAATCATATTCTGGTTTTATTTCTAAGTATGGTGCTGATATGCAAAAAAAGAAACTTAATGTCATGCCGTTACTGCCAGAGTGTGCGCGTGTGTGCGTGCATGTGCTAGACTCGGCCAGCAGCCCTGTAGTGAATGTGGGAGCAGTAGCGGCCTTTTCTACGACCCAAGACCCATCGTGTGACAGTTCATGCTTGTTCATAATTTTGACGTACCTTGTATAATAATTTCATACTGTCAATAAAATGAGATGTATGAGAGAACACGTCACAATACTTGTTTGGTTGGTTCTTTCAATGCTATAAAAATGTCAAGTGGTTGGACAATTTGACACTAGTAGTAAAATATATTGTAGACCTACTACTGATTTTTTTTTTTTTTTTAAGCAGTAGGTAATTAATGTTCATATTTCAGATGTTTTGAACTGGCTCAGTCATTTTGACATTTGAATGAAGAGAGAAATGAAACAGTTGCCTTCAAGCAATTTTGGATGGGGTATTTTCTCCAACTTTTTATTTTTGTTATATAAACATTTATTGTCTCTGCCAGAATTATGCCACTATTGTGTAATGTACAGTTCATTTATGATATATTGCTAATGAATCTGTGATGTGAAACTGCTATAGTTATGGGCTCAAGTCAGAACCCTGGTTTAGCAAACCACCTTCTCGTGGGCTTCCTACCAGGGTTAAGTTAACCTGCAGTGGAGTTTGTTATACCACTGAAAAATAGTCATGATAATAGACTTAAATTATGTTTCACTGCTTCCACAACCTTTATCTGATAAATCCAAAAGTTATTGCCAAAAAATCTGTGGTTGGAGGTGAGGTGTTGGCTATGAGAGAGATTAATCAGTCTATGGGAGATAACTCTCAGCTCTAATTGTATGTATAAGAAATGATAAATTGACTTTAATGAATTCTTCAGTAAAATATTTAAATAGGATAGAATTGTTAAGACATTAATTCAGACTGCATGCAATTTAATTTTCAAAACATTTCTCAAAATCTGGGGCATCACCTATAATCTGATCACTGCATGAATAATATTTAGAGGAGGTCTGGATCACTTTAACATGCAAGTCTCTGGAGAGATCAAACTACATCGATGAAAGGTCTGATGTCAGATCAGAAATGTCATGTATCTTAAACTGGTTTATAACATACTGACATTAAAAATCCACCAACAAATCTTAATGATGTATTTGTTTATGCACTTAAAACAAAAAAACAAAGGATAAAGTCAACGAAAAATTTAAGCCAAATTCATGCTTCCATTATCTGGTACGTTCATCTTTTAGTTCCTTCTAACCCTTTGTGAGTCATTTAAAAGCTGACATGGAAAGATCTATATAATGAGAACACACCTCAATGAATGGCTGGGTTTCTGTAAATACCACCATTTAAAACTTATTTTGTATGTTAAAAAAAAAAAGAAAAAATAGTATAGTTTATATATTTGAAAATTATACATTAATTAAATACCAGGGGAAAAAATGGTTCTAAATTATATAATCTCTCAGATTCATTTTAAGCAAACTTTACATGTTCCAAACACTATCTGAGATTACTGCGGCAGTTTGGAAGAGAATTTTACTACTATAGTAATAATATTTCCATCAAGGGGCAACCATATTTTCCCAACTTCTCTTTTTAACTGCCATTGTTAAGAGATGTGGACACAAAGCATTCAATTATTCTGCCTGATGATCAGAATGTAGATCCCTTTATACATTTGTCGAGCAGCTCACCAACTAATTATCGTCATACAGTTCCACATGTATGAGGTACAAAAGCGGTTTCCTTGGAAGCAAACTTAAATACCATAATAGCAGGGCAGTGGTTTAATAGTGCATTCAAAGTATGCACACACTAGCCACCACATAATCTGAAGGGTATGATAATGGACCCCCCCCCAATTACATGTTTAAGTTCACATCTTTCCTGATGCAGAACCAAACAATAATTACAACGAAAAGCTTTAGGGTTGTTGACCAAAGAAATGCTAAATTATCATTTTTTTTTTAAATTCAACAAACGAGAAAATGCTTGATGTGTCGCAGGTGAGGTCACATCTACGATAAGAGGAAATAAAATAATCAAGGAAATGTTTGTGGAGAACATTTGCCAAAATATGTTTAATACATTGAAGGTTTTCAGAAAAAAAAAAGCAAGGTAGGTAGATGAGAATATTTTTCAAAATTTTAATATATATACCAACATTTTTTTTTTTTTAATTTTTGTTTTTGCCAGAAATAAAACGAAAGGAAACAAAAGTTTGTTGAGAATATTTGGCAAAATGTAAAAATCAAGAATAATAAAACTGTTATATTTCAACTGGGACTTTATAACTGACCTACAAACTATCTCTGTGAACAAAATATACATAAAAAGAAACATAATTAAGTATTTCTCTCCAGCAAACTATTTGTTTTTAATATAAACAGACTTCATCAAAACCCAACTTACTAGCTAATTCCGTGGAAGAAAATTTCCAAATACATGTACAGAACTTTTGTTTGAACTCTTCAAGTTAATATATTTGAAATCCTAAGATATAATTAAAGCATATATGTTATCATTTCAGTTTTTTAAAAAAAATTTTTGTTATTATAAATGAAGAAAACTCTGACATCTCACTGGAAGTTAGCCATGTTTTTGATATGAAGTCCAAATTTAATTTTAACGTAACATAGACTATACCCTTCTCTGTGTGCGCGCTGTGAGGCAGATGATCTTCATGGACTTTTTAACAGAATTAGACAAACTGGATGCTTAGCAAAGCATCGCTAGATATTATGACATAATTAGCAACCTGTATGGGAGTTGTTCCAGATCTGCTTTAGTAGAATACAAGTGTTTGTTGCGGCACAAGAAGTGCTGTTCACCAGAATATTAAATAGATTTAATAGAAATTCTTGTCACTGTTCCCTCCTTGGATGAGGGTGAATTACAAAATGATACATGCACAACATGTACAAGTCAAACTGTGGAAATAGTCACCAAAACAATTTCCTAAAACTATCAACAGCTTCAGGAAAAAAAAAAAAAAAAAAAAAAAAAAAAAATATTTTCTAAAGAGAAAATTTACAAAATATTTACACAAATTATGCACAAGTTCATAAAAGAGAGAGCAGATGGTGATCATTTTAGAGGTAATGAAATCACATGAAAATGTGCTGCCTTTCACCATGGAGAACGGAAGGCTCCAAGTTCTTAGGATTGGCTGTATTAGTTTGAAGCGACAATTATCATCACTTGTCATACATAAGGTTCTATGAGAGATACATGGAGTAGGGCAGTCTGTTCTTAGGCCGCGGACGTCTGTTTTCTGGAAGGATTTCATCAACATAAAAGATGTTGTACTTTCTTTCAGTTGCTACAGACTGAAAAAAAAAATTGCATATCAAGGCAAACTTTGCAGATATACAATAGTTCTAATAATATTCATGTGTGAAGAGCAAACAGTACTAAAATCCATCAACTGTTGAACAACAACCAACACCAGACCAACCATTTAAGTAGAAGAAAAAAGATAAATGGTTAAAGAGTATAAACCATGTCTTGTCAAAAACAGTTCCATGTATTCATTAACAAACAAGCATTACGAAGACTACCTATAAGACACAACAAAGCCAAAGAAATCAAAACAGATAACAACATCTATTTGTAACAGAAAAGAACTCTTTACTAAGTTGCTGATATAGAAGAAAAAAAGCCAGATTTTCATGCAGCAAAGTGACAAATATTTTTTATTTAATCTGTTCTCCTTTCACCAGGAAACGTACCATATTATCTTCAATTCATACGTTAGTCAAGTTACATAAAGACTGGAAACCATTCCTTACTGGTCCCTTTCCAGCTAAAAACCTCAAGTTGTCATCATGTCTGCAAGTCAAATTTAACCAAAATTTCACAATCACTAAAAATATTACAGAAAATAAAGACCAAAATGCTTATAACAAGCCTTTAAATTCTCCATCATACATGGTAAGTACACTTTTAAAATATTATACTAGTTTTGGGGTTTTTTGGTCTAATCAGTGATTGTTTACTTCAAATATGATACAGTTTTTTTTAAGCATAGCAAGTTATGCAAAACTGAGGATGCATTTTTAATTCATTTAAGCAAAAAGACTGGAAATATACTAACCAGTCTTGACTTGACATATTTGGGTAATTCCTCATCCTCTGTCCACAGGTCTTCCCTTTTGAAGGTCAGTTCAGAGCCATCTTCAAACTCAACCTTATTATACAAGAAAACAACAAAGTTATTAAAGCATAACTATATTTGAAACAGATATTTCAGAGCACTTCCAGTCTTGAAACTCCCTCTCTTCACAATTTGCTTAACAGCTGATGCTAATTTGAAAACCTGGCCTTCCACATGTTTCATTTAAGTGATTTAATAATTTATTCCCAGGATAAATCACTCATAAGAAAACAATGTAGTCTTGAAGCTTTCCTACTCTAAAATGTTTGTAGATGCTGCTGAATATCACCAGACTGACCGCGCGTACAAATTATTGCCAGCTAGCAGCAGTCTTTTTCTCATGCTGAAAAATAAGTGAACTCACTGTGTACATCATACAAGAACTTGTTCCTCTGAACACAGCACCATACACCAAGCCATCAGGCCACTTGACCTTCACAGACTCATTGAGTTCTGGAGGGCCATTGTCAACACACTGTCTTTCCTGTAAAAAAAGAAAGATCTGACATACTAAAGTTCTTAATTAATGGACCTACTGTTTCTTTAATTTTCTTTTGTGGATGGAGTCACAGCTTTGTCTTTCCTCAAGAAGAATCTTATAAGTAACAAAATTGTTAGGAAAGAGAAATCATCAAACATCTCATAAGCAGCTATCAACTTGGGAGAAATGAAATGAACAAAGTACCAATGAATGCACCAGAGGGAGGAGTGGTGCAGCTCTGAGTATAACATTTCCTGTGTCATACATCAATTTTAAAATCACATCAACATGTATTAATTCTCGTATAAAAAAATTAAGTTAGATAAAACTTACAAATCTGTTTTGTTATTAATTTATCATCAATTAATTCTTGTTGTTTGACACCAGATTTTCCACTGTGGGAGCAGAAAATTACAAAACCCATATGCTCCAACACTTGTAGTAAAACAAAATAAGATAAGTTTTTATACTGTTCTTAAAAAAAAAAGGTAAAAGTTGGGATTTCTCCCACAACTCATTCCTTTTGTCCATTCTACAACCCTTTTCATTTATAAATAATGCTGCGAAGTCTAATGTACACAACTGACACTGGTTCTATATCATCGACTTAATGGGGTATTATCCTACTAGTGAAAGAGAAAATCTGTACAGTGCAGATGGCAACTATTTTTTTCATATTTTTCTCCCCTAGACCAATTTTTTTTTTCTTTTGAAATATTTAGCTAATACAGGTGAGAGATTGTCATCATCTTTATACCATCATGCTATTTTGCCAAGATTTCCGTCATTTGACTTGTAAACCGTCAAAATTATTTGCTCTGCCTGTAGCAAACTGAACAGATTGCAATTACAGTAGTTTATTATTGGAAAAACACTTCCCTATTAATTATCAGCCAAAGTCTGCTTCTAAATGTGGTACTTTTGTTGCTCTATTGACTGATTACAACCCACCTTGAAGTCAGGACATGTCCATAAAGCAAGCAAGCAAGCACTACACCTTACACTGACACCAGCCACATAATCACCATCATTAACACATCGCAAAAAACAATTTCTTTTAAAATAGACTAAATATACTGTAATAGAGTGAAACTCTGCTTGATCTGAAGTTGAGCAGTATAGTAATTTTGTACTGCTATTAATGCACACAATGCAATCCAGGTACCTACCTCAATGTCCTCTGGAAAAAGATTATCACTGAAAGAACCATCATCAAAGTCTACTGCATAGAAGATCTGGTTTCTCACATTCACAACATCTGCTCGGTAGTATCGACCATTTTTGTGTTTAGCAAATACGCTATCACCATCTTTTAACTCAATCAACTTTCTTGGCTTCAACTTAGGGAAAAAAATATAGTTAAATTACAGTTATAAATATGAATGTATCACAAGTCTAATGGGAAAAATTATTTTAGTTTTAAGTTTTAAAAAGTGTAGTAATCATTAGCTGACAAACAAAATATTACCATAACACTGTATTTTGAATTCTACAATGCTGCAATTTGTTCCATAGAATTAACTGGCTAGTTTCTGTACAATGAATGTAGTAAATGTTAATTATACAATACAATATAAAGAGACTTAACATAAGTAAACAGTCACCTACAAGACTCTACTAGGTCATTTCCATCACACAATAAGCACATGAATGCAAGCTGTAAGAAAAGATACAGGCCAGAGGAAGTTTCAGTTTTCAGCGCTTTGCCATGAACAAGAGATACACAAAAACTGGTTGACTTTTAAAAGAGACAAAGGGATATTGGTAGAAGCCAGGGGGAAATCAACAAGGCATTGAATATTCCACAGATGACTATTAACAAGGGGGATGACTATCTGGTTCAAGAGAAGTCCGGACAACTATTCATGCATGTTCTGGATTCCCAAAACCAACAGAATAGTCACTTTGTTCTATACATCATTCCATTTATACTGAGACCAATGAAACATCATTTTATAAGAAAATGTGAGATGCAACAATTTTTTTCTCTTATTTTAAAATGATAGTTGAGCAGTGGCAAATTGTTTATTACAGAACCCTAGAATCTGCAGCATCAAATAAGGATAGTAAAACTATTTTCAAAGTGGCTCCATAGTTCAGATACAACAAGCTTCCAAAAAATAATTTTGGCAGAGAGATGATCCCACTAAACATTCGGTTCCGCAATACGTTGACAAATGACAGCTCTGTGGCTCCAAAAAAGCGCATGCAAACCACCATCAGTACAAACAGCAAAGAATATCGCTGCAATAAGTGACAACTCATCATAGCCCAAAGAAATCTGCTCGTCACATACTCCATAAACTCCTGCAAACTGAAAGTCATGCAATACCTTAAAGATAAGGAATTCTCTTTGTAAAAATGATCAAGTTTACACTGATAATGTGTTCATAAGTGAAGAAGCACACTTCCATTTAAGCGGATTTGTCAATAAACAAAACTACCAGTTCTGGGCATTGGAAAATTCCCAGCAACCTCATGAGAAATCTCTGTACCATCAGCGGGTTTGTTGTTGGTCCATACTTTTTTTTTGAGGAAATCCAGTGGTGATTACTTCAGATCATTATTTGCATAAAACTTCATTTCTCAACTGCAAAGACATGCCATTCTTATTTTACACTTTATGGTTTCCACATGAGGGCGCAAAGTCACACTGCGTGTAATGCCATTAGCTGCCTCAGGCAACATTTCATGGCAGCCATGTTCACCTGATCTAACAACCCTGATTTCTCTCTGAGGGGCTATCTCAAGAATAAGTAAGGTGTCTGCAACAGACCTGAAAATTCAGACCAACTGAAAAAGGAAACAACTCAGTTCGTTCATGAGTACATAAACCAAAAAGAAATTTATCTGAAAGAAATAATTTTTTCCAAGTAAATATGCATGAATTGATAAATAAATAGTCAGAAAACTCATGCATTTGCATCAACCTATTTTCATATAAATAAGCATTTACATAGTCTCAAGATAAATGGAACATCCTGTATGAAGAGGGGCATGGAAACCAAAGCCCATAATTAGCTATAAATGTGGCAGAACATATGCAGGTATCCACAAGAACCATGAGATGTTATCTCTCAGAAGGACAACAGATGGCAAGACGCAAACCACTCTACACCCTATACTGTTATTTACCAGATGCAATGAACAACACTTGCTACCAGACCCTCTTGGTTTTTGTTGTTTTTTTTGGAACACTTATGTTTTTTGTCTGATGAATTTGGGTTTTCAGTTCTCAGATGGTGATCATGTAAGTGTATGGCGCTATCCAGCACAGGAACTTTTATTGAACCATCTGCAAGTCTCAACAGAATATAATGGTCTGTCTGTCGTGGTGTGGAATGTGATTCAGGCCACTGGACAATCACAGCTAGCATCTGCAAAGAAACTGTAGCTTTTGGCAAATACATCAATATTCCCAGAAAGAGACTTCTGCCTGCCGTAGGTCATCTGTCTAAAGCAGGTAGTACTTTAATAGAAGAAAGTGTTCCAGCTCACAACACATGCAAAATGCAAAAATGGAAAGGTCTGACCAATCACTGGACATGTGTCCCTGTAAACCCACTTCCCAGGACTTCCTAGTACAGACTTTGTGCGAGGAGTGAGATGCAATCCTACAAACCAGGATTGCTGATCTTGTCCACACAATGTGGCAGCACACTGCTGTCTGTCTGGCATAAAGCAAAAAGCTGCACCAGAGTATTAACCCACTCATAGTTTGCCAGTGCTATGCTAGGTTCTAGAGTAAATAGTGTTCTTTGAAACTTGGGTGCCTATTTATCTATGTCAAGTTGCTGTAATATCTGTCAATTTTTTTAGATTCCTCAATATGTTGATTAAGTTGTTAAAATCTTACTTTGTCTTTGTTGTTAGCATGGCGCTGACATGTGATGTATACTGGGAAAGGCCAGTCACTGGTCTCAAATACCAGTCCTGCAGCATGAGCACAGGTGACATGAAAGGATAAGGTACACCTCCCTGATGAGCACTGAGCACACGTACCAGTCTTTCCAGAGTCCTTCATCTTGGAATAGCAGTAGACACATTTCTAAAACAAAACAATCAATACGTACTAAAGAGAACGAACATATATTTTGATTGTACAAAACAATAAAATGACTTCCACAATATCTGTTTATAATCTCAAGTTGCATCCAAAGCTCTTAAACAATGACAATCAACTGGGAAGAACTTACCAATTTTGACCGTGCCTGGCTGATTTTAGTGATATCTATGGGTTCTCTTTTGCAAATGTTTTCAAAAAAAACATCTGACAATGAGAGTGCGCAGTTAATGTGAGCCCATTTGCCATCAGTTGTTGGCTTCAGGGCGCCACCTCTGAGACAGCACAGATAACATTCCTGCAAACAGAAAAGACAACGATACACCGACCATACTTACTGCTTGCTGGTCAGGTGGAGTTAACCTAATCACCTAGCTGACAATTTATGGCAAGTTTCATTAATTTATAATGCTAAACAGACTTCAATGAAATGAAAAATGTTTATCACGTTAAGATTTGTGCAATAGTGTTTTAAAGAAATAATATGCAGCTGGAAAAAAATTGCAGAAATTGTAAATTGGCCACAAAATAAATACCCAATGGTCCCAATTATACTCAGATGCTTGGTTGTTTAAGTCAGTTCAACTTGGAGCAAACTCAAGCCAATGTGGTAAAATAAATTCCTTTTTAAACAC
This sequence comes from Nautilus pompilius, assembly GCA_018389105.1. NCBI lineage: Eukaryota > Metazoa > Mollusca > Cephalopoda > Nautilida > Nautilidae > Nautilus > Nautilus pompilius. The sequence goes on along the minus strand of JACATO010000124.1, from coordinate 250,817 downwards.
TTCAGATTCAAAAGATCTTTTAGTTTGCATAATGCATTATTACATAAAACAAACAAAACCAATATGTGGTACAGTTCATTAGTGTTGGGGATGTGAGCTGCTTGCTTTATATATTGCATGACACTGATTTCATGATTCCATACAGGTGATCAGTGTATGACTAGAATGTTCCTCCAAATATCTTGTAGCACTTTCCACAATTCATTCAAGATGTTTAGTTGCAGCTTGACTTTCTCAGTAGCCATATAACCCCATATAGCCTCGATGTTCATATCAGGATTTTATACAGACCAGGGCATCCTTGTGAATGTTTCATCAGCCTCCTCATGTTTCAAATGGATTTTCACCACACTGGCTGTAAGCTTGTGGTCAATGTCATGTTGGAAGATGAATATCCATGCCCAGTGAGATGTCTTCCTGAGTGAATGGCATGAGAGAGAACCTGCCTGTACCTGTCAACACTCAGTATATCTTTGATATTATGCAAATCTCTGACTTTTGGCTGCTATGTAGCCCCAGATTTGTATTGATCCACCCTTAGTTCACTGTAGCAGTTGTACAATGACTGTTACACTGCTTCCTGGTCTCCCTTCAAATAAACTGCCATTGATTATTGCCAAATAGTTCAAACTTGGGTGCATGTGTAAAAAGCACCTTCTTCCAAGTTTGGTCATCCCACTGTTTCACTGATGCCCATTTTAGCCTTGCCGTTTGGTTTCCTCTCCTTGGCAATGATTTTCAGGCAGCTACAAATACAGTGAGAACACTTAGCACATCATTCTCAAGATCTTTACTGGTTCGTCATCTGTCATATAGAGAACATACCCCAAGATACTTAATGTCACTTTTGGAGATTTTGGGCCTTCTTTCTCAATTACGTCTATTGTCAACAATACCAGTTCTGTGTATTCTCCTCAGTCTTGCATACACCACCTTAAATATGAAATCAGGCTGAAATATGCCACACATAGTAGCCTTCACTAGCTAAGACTTTGATTTCTATATGCTTATCATGCGATGTTTCTTTCACAGGAGCCATTGTATTCACCACACTACAATACCATCACTGCCTTTACTTTTATAGCCCTTCTGCAGGTCTGCCACATTCTGCTTGCATAACAACCATTCACTGTGTGCTATATCAACACATAATTGTGCTGTGGAATATTTAATTTTTACACATAAGATGTAATTCTATCCTGTGCCATTTGCATTTTATACCATTTTTCCTACTTCCATATTTCCAATATTGTTATATATAAACAAAATAATAACTTAATTATATACTATGTCATAATTATAAGAGACTGTGTCAGTTATAACAAAAACTTTGTTTTATGAAATGATGTAATGAATAACAATGAACAATAAATAATATCATCTTTTTAGAATTCTAACTGATTAAAAATCCAATGTTGATAATGTATTTAGAAGCTGGCTCCACATGCTAAAACTGGGAAGTATAACTTGTAAATTATTAATGAAGTTAGTGAGAATTTTTAAAACCTTCCATGATTTCTGTCACATTCAGTGGATGGGGGTGGAACTGACAGACATGGTTGGCTGAACTGAGATTCTGTTCAGACTGATATGTTACTACAGTGATGAGAATTATTTTATTATTTTTTTTGTCTGTCTGCTAGAAGTTAAATAACCTGCATTTTATGCTCATTCCAATTCAACTTTTACAGTTGAAATTCCAAGTAATAAAGTTTACCTTTATGCTATTTAAAAAAACAACAAAAAAAAAAAACGTTTATCATGTGCTTATTAACAAATCTGTATTAATGATGTAACAGAAAATTTGTCTAACTTTCAGCTGTTGTTGATTTTTGTCTTCTTTTCATTACAAACATCATTATCCAAATGTTATAAACTACATTTACAAAAGCTGCAAGCAATCACTTTTGACAAACTTCCCTTTTAATCAACAAGCAAAAAAAGTATCTAACATCTCAGCAGTTTATCAAATAATTAGTGATTTTTACTTTGGTAGGTGTACATTATCTGGCAGCAAGTAATAAACCTCTCAATAAACCACACCCTGTGCAGCTGGACCCATGACAGGTAATAAAGCACACACTGCTCACTTCTGTTTGAGATAAGCTTTATTAATAACAATTCCAAATGCAAACCTTTTAGTTTTTTTTTTATTTTTGATTTTGCATGAAAAAATCTTTAAGATAAACTTGTTGCTACAGAACAGAATTACCAGTATAATAAAACAATGACTTTAGCAATCTAAACACGGGTATCCATCCAGTAAGAAGAGTTATCATGATAAAAGAAACAAAGTTAAAAAAACTGTTGCTTACTGCTGACAGATTCTGCTTCACACAGCGAGCGCACCTCCAAGCAGCCTTCAGCTCATCTTCAATTCCATAACAACCTACAAATAATTTTTGAAGCTGTTAGAAATATCCAATGTGTGATGCTTTTCTGTCTAGATAGATAATTATAGCAAGGAATTATTGTTCTGCTTTGAAAACAACTCTACAAGAAAGTTCAATTATAATTAGTATTGACTATAAGTACAAACCACAACAGCTGCAATCAAACCAGAACACATGGCATACTGTTTGACAATTTATACTATACCACAGCAGAAATTTTTCAGACTAGAGATGGAAGGATATACTGATAATGAACTTGATTTTTGAGGAATCCAAGGTGAATATTAAACTTTAAAGGGTTGGTTTATCAATACAAACTAAAAGGATAAACTGAGAGAATCAGAAAAATAGCCACCATGCTGTTTAAAGTTTTTTTTTTTAAAAAATACCTGCACTGTTTTAATTAACTTCACTTATTAATTCAGTTTATTTGCAAATTAACATGTTAATCTGTCTCAATGAAAAAATGTAATATGCCAACATTAACTTTAAAATCAAATTCAAAACCTAAAGTAAAAAAAAAGCATACAATTAAAAATTGTCTTACATTATACTCAATTACTTGGAACATTTAAAAGACAGTAAAGCAAGAAAAAGAGTTTTAAAAAGTTATAAAGTTAATTGAACAGTGTTCATAAATGTTTTTGATAACTGTTCTCAAAAAAAAAAAAGAGTTTAAGTCTTCCAGTTCTGTAACTAACTGAATATAATAACAATAATTTTACTTCCTTCAGTTACAGGAGGTCAATTCCCAGAGTTTTCAACTGACTGAGAGTCACTTATACTATGAGACATCACTTTTAGGTTTCTTCCTTTGTATATAAGTTCACAGAGATGTCAGATGTGTCAGTTTTCCTGCAAAAATCCTACAAAGGGTTTCTCTCTCTCTCTCTCTACCTCCCTCCAAGATCACATAGCACTTATGAAGTTTTTCTACAGCAATGACTCCAAGGGTGGCTTTACACGCTTTTTGTCGCGACGGACTTTCATCAAGACCTATGCTGCACAAGGATCTTGATGGCATCCACAAGAGTTTGAGACAGGGTCTGTGGCTGATCCATCATGATCAAGATATCCACTTTTGCACACACACACACATGTAAGCTGATGCAGAAATATACAAGTGTCACCAGGACTCTGGCAAGGCAATCTCCAAGAAGGATGCTGCAGCAGCCACCGAGTTCCCATCAAGTTGTGTGGAATGAGGTGTGTGCGACACTGAAGCTGTGTCCACACAAGATTCCTGCTGACCAAGAGAAACGGTTGAACATCTACTGTAATGAGTTAAACCAGTTCAGCAAACTGTTAATAAATTTTGTTTCAATAAATTGGAAATTCAATTTTTTTTACTGTATTCTGTTACAGTTACACACTGATTTCAGAAGAAACTTGTTTTTAAAACTGACATGATCGTTTTGGCATGACATCAGTTGTAGCATGTGCATGCACACACCACACCCAATGGCAAAATCTGCTAACTCAGAGATTGTATTCCCCACAATCCCTTGTCTGCACACATACACTTATTTCCATTGATGTGTGTTACAATTTGGGACTTAAATTTAGGAAATAACTCTACAGTCATCCAATATATCACGGTAGAGGAGAAATAAGCAGGTTAATCTAATCTGTGGTTGTTGTTTATTTTGTCTAATTAGTGGCAATAATATCCTCATATTTGACATTGCATGACAAAATATCAAAGGGGATTTCAACAACTGTAAATGATGTGTTGAACAATACAGAGGCACTATGACAATTATTTTTTAAATAAAAAAACTTTGCATATGATTTTTAAATAAATCTGCTATTTGAAAAAAAAAGTGTTTAACTTAGACTGTTCTTCTGTTTGGAGGATAACTGTTGATATGAGGTGAAATTCAATGTTAAGCCAAGATAAAAGTTACTTACTAGCATGAACACAAATTTTACAATCTTCACACACATGGAGTGGACTAAGACCATCTGGCTCCAACATGCTGTCATGGTTGACAGGGTTTGGGTTGTTTGTACTGGCAGCAAAGCACATCTCTGGTATTACAGGCATGCTTCGATCAGGAAAACGTCTAATCATCGAGGTTGTTGTTTGCTTCTTCATTTCAGAGCTGAGGTTCTCGTCATTTTCATTTTCAACAGAATCATCTTCTGGGACCTAGAGTTTTAAAATACAGTTAACATTTTTAAACAAATTATTTTCAGACCTGCCCATGAGTCTGTGAAGTGAAAAGAAAAGCAAAACTCTAAAGATTTGTTTTCTAATTACTCCACAGAGCTTCCTATCATAAAATGGTATTAAAGGCAAAAAACCTTACAAGACCAAATGTGACATGCAATTTTAGTCATAAGCACACACACATGCACATACACATGTGCGCACGTACATTTTAACAAAATTGCTTTGTAAATATTAGTTATGAATAAAAAGTATAGCAGATTTGATTGCAAGGATACTAGAAAGCTGTGTATAGGTTAAAATATGTACCTCCACTGGATGAAAGAGGTAACAAATACAGCAGTATGGCTCAGACTGTGAAATCCTGAGATTGAATTCTTGTTCTGCTTCAAAATCCTGAGGTTGATCCTGCCATACATGAGCTAAAGGTTTGGCCCATGGCTCACTGATTTCAATATTCACCTGACTCTGAGCTATTAAAAAAATAAAATAAATAAATAGTTAAAAATTAACAAATAACCTACTGGGTTTCAACCAGTTCATGGTCTAACCAACCCTGACCAGAACAACTGAACTAAAATACATTTTCAAAACACCAAAATAAATATTCTGCAATTATTTAGAATACACCATCATCAGTGCACTTTTGCCAGCTTTAAAGAGAAAAGTTCCTCTTCTCATCGGAATTAGGCTCCTGTGTGAAATATGTTAAACATTTCTATTTTATATAAAATAAAATTAGCATCACACAGCTTGGAACAATTATGGTGCACAAACCTGAGTCTGATGTCTCACAATCTGAACTGGAGTATTTTGAAGGCCCACTTGAATTTGATCTGTTGTGACTTGCAGTTGAAGAGAGTGAAGAATCCTTGTCATCATTCTGCATCACATCTTTTGTCTTTTTATTGCTCTTTCTTTTAGGGGCTGCTGTGCTGTCAACCTTTTTGCGTTTTAAAGTGCCACTGATTAGTTTTCCTTTCTTGCAAACCTAAGGGTAAATCATTTTGAAAAAGACTATTATAATTTTAATAGTTTATAACTAAACTAATTCATATTAACCTTTTTCAAATTAATTTCTTAACTGTTGACAATATGCCTCATAATCTTGCTGATACTGGACTGGCTTTTTAGTTTATCTGGATACGAGCACAAGATAGAAGATACAAGTATGTACAACAAATTTCTAAAAATACATAAGGAAGGAAGGATATGCTAATCCTAACTCTTTAGTCCGATGTTGCTTTGGATAAAAACATGTGTATTATGTAAAACATATCATCTTATGTCGTTGAGCTAAATCTGAAAGTATAACCATTCATTTTTGAAGTATTAACAAGATTTCTTTAAAATATCAGCAGTAAAAATTCTGCTGCTAATCAACACAAAGTAGGAAACTTCAAGGGTGTGGCAGAGCTACTATATACAATTTGTAATAAGCTATTTCAGGTATTAATGATCATGAATTGTAAGAAGCCAGGTGAATATCATTGTTGAAAAAAATTAATGTACAATAAAATCCAAATCAATGTAACAAAGGCGGATAAAGTTGGGACTGTGATCAATTATTGCTTTCTTCCTTTTTCTTTAACTTATGGAAAAAAAAATGAAGTTGAGTCCATATCTCGTGTTCCTGGAAGATTACTTGGTTTTGCTTCAATTATGTTGTTTCACATATGCACCTCATGGTTTGACTATATTCATCCTTTTAAATCAGCAGTGACCATCATTTCAAACTCTTAAAAATATAATAATTTGAAATGACAGATTTTTTCATGGTGGCATTGTAACACTGCATTTCCTTACAACAACCAGACAAAACACTATGCTTCAATAATTCCAAAGACAGACAGACCAGAATTCTTTAATGCTGAGAGAGAATTATCTGTTTATTGTTACAAAAAAAAAAATCCCATAGCCATTAAAAGTAACTCAATAGCTTAGAAAAATAAGAATTCTCCACCTCCTCATAACGTTTTGATAAATAAAATTAGTTTTATTTATTTCTAAATATACTGGCAAAATGTTCTTTAGTTATTTAAATAACATTTAAAATTTACTTCATACAAATCATAAAACCTGTTTTAGTATAGTAGTCTTTATCATGCTACCCACTTTTCTGTTTATCTTTGTGCTAAAATTTTAAGTAAATTTTATGAGTAAAGGTACTGGAAATATTACTTGTAGGTAAGATATATTTGATTATTTATGCAAACTATTTTCTGAGCCTTTTGATAATCAGGTGTTACTTTTAGGCAATGTTATAGAAAATGAAAAAAAGGGGGGGCTGAATTTCTTGGTATGTTCAGGAAAAATCCACTCTAAAAATTATAATAAATAAATAGATATTCTCTAGGTAACAGGAAAAACAAACATTATTACTACAACTACTATTTGTTTTCCAGACTTGTAATCATCAGAAAAAGCTGTCAACTATGCATAATGTTTTATAATGAATGAGAAGTTTTCCATTATACTATTTCACTTTCAAACATGTAAAAATAACAATTCTACACTAATATGCTAATTAAAAAAACATTAAACAAAACTCAGCTTTACCTAATATTCTGTAGGTTTCTAAAGAAAAAAGAGCTGCTTACAGAAAAAAACGCACCTGTTTTTTGTCGTCAACTTTTTTCCTCTTTTCACTTTTCTTCTTGCATAATTCTTTTTCTTTGTCACAATTTTTCAATAATGTCTTCTTGGTTGGAACCTTTTCTTTCTTAGCTTGCTTCACCTTGTCACTGTCTGAGCTTTCTGAGCTTTCACTGCTCTGTGCACAAGCTGCCTGCCAGATCCCTTTTCCCAAAATGCTAAAATTGTTAGCCCCTGTGAGGCCCATGCAAGCAGTCAGAGAGTCAGCTGTGAGTGGGGTATGAACAAGTGGTTCTGCTACGACAGCCTTAGACACATTCCCAAAATTAAACGTCGCCACTGCAGTCACAGGACTGCTGTTACTGTCTTCAGCAGTGCTGGTGGACTTGACAGTGCCAGAGCCAAACAGATGAGAACTTGAAATTATTGGCTGTGGCAATAGCTGCATGATTGTCCTTTCTTTTGACGATGCAGATGATGGTAGCGCTGATGACACTGCAGAGTCTGATGCAACGGTACTGTTCATCACACTTAACGGCATCGTAATCCCCTGTGCAGATGTCACAACTTTTGATTTTGACACACAAGGTGACACTACTGGTTCATTAACGTGTATCTGAAGGGGAGACTGAATCTGTCGTGTCCCTTCTAACCTAAACTGAGGTTCACTTCCAAACTGTGGTTGTAGAATGGATGCTCCAGACAACAATGCTGAAGTAATTGTAGTCTTCTGCAGTGAACTTGTTTGCTGCGTGACGGTGCTGGCTAAACCTGACTGAACACCAATGGAAGGAATAGATCCACAAACTGTCATCGGTGAACTGACAACAGATGTTTGAGCAATTCTTGAGTTAGGAGTGGCCGCCACAGACATACCACTGTAACTGTGCTGAGGCTGTGATGGAGTGAGTACAGTTGTAGCTTCGACAGAACTGCGAAGTTCTAATAAGCCATGAGGAAGAGCAATAGTTTTTCCTGTACCATTCTGCTGCAGCAGTATTGAAGGCTGAATGCCCATATTGTTTGTTACAATGCTAGAATTCGGTGTCTGAGGTATGGTCACTGTTTGTGCTGAAACAACAGATGGAGCAAAAGTTATGGGGACAACAAGTGGCTGAGTAACTCCATTACCAACTTCACAGAGCCCAGAGCTCTTCACAGTCTGTAAAGTGCTGATGTCAGCTGGCTTTACAGCACCAGGCAAAATTGCAGCTTGCACTTTAGCAGCCATACTAACTGGCATTATCTGCCGTTTGCCATCCCTGTCTTGGGTCACTGCAGAACAACATATAGTAGTAGTTCCCACCATGTTTGTATTACTTTTACAGTTTGGTAATGTAAGAAGGGAATATGTGGTACAGGGTGGTGCAACTGCTTTACTAATAGCAGTTGGTGGAGGAATTGGACTGAGCTTCTTGCCAGTCAACAAGGATTGAGACGATTTTTGCATATTACTGCTAACTTGCACTACTTGAGACACACAGGCCTTAACATTCTCGGGTCGAGGCAGAATCACCTTTTTTGTCATTTGTTCTAAACTCATTGGAGTTTTGTTTGCATTGTGCATACCTGAAACTACCTTCCCAGAACTAAGCTGCACATAAGTCAATTTACTTTTCCCTGTATGAGTTCTCTTTACACCTAGAGTTGATGCTGAAAGGGAACTAGAATTTATTGATCCAGACTTTGCATTCACCAGAATAGATTTTGCAGATTGAGTGACAAAAACTGATTTTGGAAGAACTTTAGATTCCAGAGAATTTGCATTTGATATCACTTGCTGTGCAGGTAAACTGGATGTACCAGCAGTGCTGAGCTTAGGTACCTGAAGATTCAAAGGCTGGTAGTGGAGACTGTTGGACATTACTGGACTTTTAACTGCTTTGGGACCACTGACTATTGTTCGGTCAGGGGACTTGGGTGTCAAAGACATTAATGGAGATTTAATAGAAATCTTTCTATTGCTTTGTGGTGTGATTATGGTGAAATGAGAGGGCTTCACGGTGACCTTTTGTCCATGTGACAATGATGGCATTTTTACCACAGTGTTGCCAGGTTTGCTAATCATTTCTGTCAAGTTGACATTAGCCACACATGGAACACTGGTGATTGATGAATGAAGCCTAGATTCTGATGAACTGTGAAGAATGTCATGAGCTAACTTGATAAGTTCTGGACCTGACTCAGTAAAACTTGGATTTGAATATAATTTATTTGCTGGTACCTGATTTTCTACTGTTTTTGTCAGCTCCTCTTTAACTTTGCACTGTTCTATTTTCAACTCAAATGGCTTTTCTCTCAGCATGTCTACACGCACCCTAGTTTCATCTTTCATCACTGTATGCTGCTGTGCACTATCATGCTTCACAACAGTTGTAATACTAGTAGCTGTCTGTTTTTCTTGTGCAGCTAGCGAGCATAATGAACTGAAACTTGGTTGCATGCCCACCTGTATAAAAGGCTGCCTACTGACAGCTGGAGAGGATGACTGTTTTTGGTAATACCTTGCATGGATGCTACTCAATGGAATAAAATTGATTGTGGTTGTACCTGAAGATGTCTGGGGCAGTACTGACGCGGATGATAGTGTGTGTACATAGGCATACTGCTTCTCCTGACCATTGTCTTTTAACCTTTTAGATACTGGCTCATAACTGGAATGACCCAATGCATATCTAGCACAATTTCTGCCATCAGAAATTAAAGGAGAAATCTTTTGATTTTTACTGTATGATAAGCATTGTGGATAGCCCTCCATAACACCGGCAACTGGTATTTTCAGAGGTACTTTCTTTTTTCGATACTGTTTGAAACTTTTGTCAGCAGCTGAAGTACAGGTGCTCATGTCAGCAAAACATTTTTGTTTCTCATAAACAAAGGGCTCACGTTTCCCGTCCCCTGTCTCACAAAGTTTCCTTTTCAACTTCTTTTTCACTTTTTCTGCCAGCATATCTTGTTCAGAAATTAGGGGCTTGTAATTTACTTTGACATTGAACATTTTCTTGCTTTGCTGACCCAGGATTTTCTTTTTAGTCTCTTTATCATCATCGACATCCTGATCAGTATTCAAGCCAATGTTCACTCTGGAATCATCCTCTGCTGATTTTTCAACCTTACCACATATTTCCTGGATTTCTTTCTCAGACATTTTCTTCTTTTTCTCCAGCTCTTTCAGCAATGCAGCAGCATCTTCCTCCGGATCAGAAACTTTCTTACGACCACGGCCAGCCTTTTTAGGCTGGATGTCTGACATCTTAGTGACAGGATGCCTTTTGGTTGATACTGTGCCTGAGCTATTTGCTTCAAGGGCTTTTCTTTTGTCTGTACCACTAAAAATAAATAAATAAATAAATATATATATATAATAAACAATAAAATATCAAACTTAATAATAAGAAAAGAAAATTTATGCACAAATTCAGGTGAATCAAGAGTAAATCAGTGGCTTTTAGCACTCCAGATGTGTTTGCAGCTCAGTAAAATATTTAGTAACCTTGTGAAATGTTAGAAAATATTTTAAAAAACACGTGGTAAATTAAAATTATTAGCCATGAAAATAAGAAAAAAAGATTTTCGATTGTTTTTTTTGTTTTTTTTTTTCAAATTATTTTAAGACAAAACAAATAATGGAAATCTGGTAACCTGACCACACTTGTAGAAAATGGTTGATCCTCATAATTATTCTTGTTTACTTTTAAACAAAAGGAAATTTTGTTAGAACCATACCAATACACTTGAGAACCTGTGAAAAATTTTCACATTAACCAAATAAAAAATTTAAAACAGTACTATCGTTGAACAATATTGCTAACCAAAGGTTTTCTTTCTATACATTTAAATTTTTTTTTTTCAGACAAATCACATCACCTAAATTATTTGTCAACAACGAAAAAGATACTATATTGTTGCAGGTATATCTAGTTGAGCAAACCTAAGTAAAACTTGTTTTTGTGTATACACTATGTCAGAATTATTAGACATATAAACAAGCCATTTCCAAGATGGTGGTACAGTGCAACCTTGACAGTCTGGAAGGCTTGGGATCAAGCCATTTCTGGATTTTGAAATTTTCCAGATTATAGAATGACTTCAAAATGCTTGACCACAAGTGTGTGAACCAAAAATGCTGCTGATATAAATATTTACCATAAACATTCTAAACAGTAATAGAAAATTATAACTGGTTTGATTACACAAATATCTTTCATGTTTTGCTCCCAAAGTACTAAAATGTAGAGTAAAGGTGAGGAATTAGTTGGCTGGAAGAAAATTAGGAATGATAAGAGGATACAGAGGCTAGCTAAGCAGAATCTGATGCTTGATGATATCAAAAGAACAAATGATGCCATGCCCTGCTTTATTTCACTAATGTTATAAGGGGCATAGAAAAAAAGTGGCTGATCATCAACAGCAAAAGCAGCTAATTTTGGGTCCTGCGTTTTATCCAGTAAGCTAAATGAAACTTGGCTTGGTGATGTTGATGGTGCATGTGTGCACAAGATTTTCCAACTTTATCAAACATTTGCTGCAGCATCAATTGTTTCACGTATTTTTGCTGCCTTTATTAATTTCTTTGGGATCCTGTGCACATACAACACATTATACTGGCTTATAAAACTTTGTTGCTCTAGAAAGTGAATGAAGTGGCTGGCTAGGTTTACCTCCTCTTCCCTAGAAATATTCTCCTTAGGAACTTCTTCACTGCTGTTATCACTATCCACAGACTTAAGGTGTAAAACTGCCTCAATTATCTCTGAAACTGCTACTCCCTGCACAACTGGTGCATCATCATCACAATTTAGCCATGTCACAATGCCTTCCTTGTCAAAGTCAGTGCATAAGTCACTTTACATTAGCTTAGCATAACACAACAGATTAGTTACTTTCATCTTGTCTTCATTTACATTAGTCTTCAATGTTTTTCTCCCACAGCTTTGTCATTAAACATAGATATAGGACACAACTCATGCCAAGCATTTTGCAAGGTTCTCTTGGTGACACTGTACTATGCATTTGCCAAATACCAAGTAGCATCTTTAATACTGAAGGCCTTCTTAAGAGCATTAACACCTCCAGTACTGCAACTATTTACAAGATGACAAAAAAATGTTCCTGTAGTAAATTTTCATTGATCTAATACTAGTCTGGTCCAGTGACTGAATTAAAGATATGCATTTAAAAATTAAATATATAGGGAAGATGTTGTCAGCATCTAAATGTTTCAACAGTGGATGAGCTGCACAATTGTCTGAAAAAGCACAATTTAGCAGTCAGTAGCAAATCCAACCTTGCTACAGTGTGCAGAAGTCTTGAGAACAAAATAATCATGGAACCAATTACTGGTGATCTCCTGCTTGATCCACACACACACTTGTTGCCCTCTAGGCATTTCAAAGCATGAGGTTTAGCACTTTCATGAATAACCAAGAGTTGAACCCATTCTTTTGACTCTTTGCAACCATCTCATCTGCACCAGAAAGCACATTGTGGCAATCACCAGCAGAAAACACCTGTCTTGTCTGCATTGTATATCTGTTCAAGGCTAAGTTTCACATCCTTCATTAATTTAACAAATTCAGTTACATTAAAATTTGGCAGCCTCTCTATCCAAGTTTGCTCACCAGGACCCTCACCTGCCTATGTTAAATTTTTGAAACCAAGTGTACACACATGGAGAACTAATTTCTAATTCAGCATGAAAATGTTTAGCCCCACAAGCAATGTTCCTAAATAAGGAGCTCATCATTATGCTGTGGTAGAAACCATTCATACAGCACATTATCATGGTCAGCAAACTTAGCACTGCAATGTACTACGCTCACTAATTCCTTTAACTGCGTCACTTTCTGCATAGAATTCAAGTAGATTTTGATGCTTTCTCTTGATGTTGTAAACTGTTGACATCCACACCATACGCGTCATACAAAAATGTTGCTGAAGCTCCCTTATTTAGTTTCTTTAGTTTCCACCTTCTCCAACGTCATATAATCGTCATCATGCTTGTGTTTTGCTGCATTTCCCTCCCTCCTTTGTGAATGTATCACATAGTTCAGATCTCTTCTTAGATGCCATGATGAGACTTTAAAATAAACCATATTCTAGGGGGTTTGAGTCTGCTCAAAAGTATCACAGCCAATGGACTGATGTTAAAATGGCTGCTAGTGGAGGGATACAGTGACCTGGTGAACATTCACGTGGATTTTCCTAAACGTCAGAATTAACTTGAGTCTAGAAAAGTTTTCAAGCTGGTGTTTTTGGATTATAGATTTCCAAAACTAGCAAGGCTGCACTGTAATAAAGTTATACATTTAATGTCAGAAGTTTAGTTCTTAACTAGAATTCAGTAAAATATGATCACATTTACAAGAGAGATATGCACATTTGTGAATATTTATTGCCAAATGATATCTATAGATTTTTGCATGTGAAACGTGAGTGATAGATATCAACCGGAGTACTCTTATATTTTAGCCCATAGAATTAATGTTGCTTCAAATTTCTACCTCAAAGCATCAAGTTACCATGACTGTAATGCATAGACTGAAAATCTGCTTTTAGGCAAAGCTTGGCTTGGCATGCACATGTCCACCATAGGTAATCTTGCACTTTGTCAATTTGATGCATTTGATGTAGCATCAACACTGACAGATAGATACATCCAAATCATACCAACTATTCACTTGGTGGAACTCTTTTTTCATGTGATGAAATGTCATCTAAAGACAAGGATGTCCAACAATACCCAAATTTCATTTAAGTCATTTTTCAAGCAGGTTGCTAGTGCTTATTATATCACAAACAACATAGCTTGTTTCTTATGTTTAAAAGGCATTTGCATATATGATATTAATTCATATGATGATTCTTGTTGTTTTTATTTTATAATATTACTTACCATCAAAACCTTTTACTTTGGAAGTGTCACAATTATCTTTTCACCTATCATTACTACCATGCCTTAATTGTGTGTGCAATTAACATTAATTCAAAAAAATGTATTGCCTTTTATCTATTTTTTTTTACATATATCATTCCCTTATCTTAAATCTACATTTTGTCTACTTATTTTTTTAATATAAATAGTCTGTATTTTTTACTAAAGCAGATGCAAAACATGAGTTCAAAATTTAAACTTGTAATCTAGGTTGTGAAATTTACTTAGAGACAACCCTATTTTCAGCAACAAAGTCAGCTGGTTTGTTTGTTTTTTTACACTCAACTACACATCACCTTTTACAATTGTTAAGAGTACCTAAGCAACAAAAAAATATCTATCCCAACTAAACCTAGTATTATAGTTTTTTTTTACAATCAATTGATTTCAAGCATTTTTTTCTTCTTTAAATATGCACAAGAACTAACATTTGCTTGCTGCCATAGAGTTTACTCTGGTCATCTTCGGGGTGAGGAGCAATATCTTTTCCTGCCTTCCATAAATCATAGCGCTCTGGCTGAAAGCGAAAAACGAATGTGTCCATGCTTATCTTTACTCCATCTTTCCGACATGTGCACTGAAAGAATAAAAAGAAAATTTAAAAATAAATATATATGCATATGATGATGGTTCTAAAAAGTATACTTAGACTCTTAAATTTCAAATCTTCAAGCTGAAAAATAAACTAATCAGTATCTAATCTATGATAACCTCTTAATTGCAAATACAAAATGCTTCCTAAGTTATCTGCCTCAATTATAGTATTTTTGTTATTTTCAATTACAAAGTAAAATAAGGAAATTTACGGATGCTGAAAAAGGAGTTGCAGGAAATGCTCAAACTGGTGCCCTGCATTCATACTTTCTAATATTTTCCAAACAGAATGGTAAATCGTGTGGCATGGGGACTCTTCCACTGTTCGTCAGTATATGGCATGAGGTCTGAGGACCTGCCATTCCAGTGCCCTAAAAATGTTTCATCTAAGAGGTTTTCGAGTAATAAATAAAGTAACAAACAGACTGAATCATCATAAGTTATCATGCTTAAAAAATAACAATTATAAATGAAGCATTGCATTGTGTAGAAAATCCTACTTTAACAGTGTTATTATTCCAAAATACTGAACATACCAAGGAAAGAGAAACAATTCACTGCTTTAATGCCTAAATATTAAAATAAACTGTCACACAAAATTATTATGCAAAATGCGAGCTTATTAATACGAGTTATCTGGAGAGGTAAATCATGGTATTAAGTTAAAAGGTCGTTTTGGAAGATTTTTCGTTACATAGCGGTATTTATCACTTGCAATAATGGTAGTTATTTTTAGGTCAAATATAAGAAAATTGTAATAAATTGTAAATCTTTCAATGCATATAAGGGAGTATATATGGTAGGTTATATCAGATGTATATGCCAAACCCCTTAACATGGCCTTCTTTTAATATTATAATGGAATTAAAACACTTATTTCCTAATTGTTCTGCATCAAAGAGCTTGCCACTTTTTTTTAATTTACACATTTTGGTTCAATGAAAAAATATTCAAATCTTTATCAGAAAGAGATTCCATGTTGTGATGCATCTATTCAAATTGGCAGAAACGTACTGTTTTCAAAATTCCAAAAACTCCCCGTTTTTTCTGTTTAGCAATCAGCATTTTAATTAGCATAATCTGGTGCATTCTTTAAAAACAACAAAAAAAAAACGTAGGATCGTTATCAGTTTTTCTTCTTTTTAAATGTTGCATTCTAATTTAACTTCTTTTAGTTTGTTATAAAAACATGAAAATAATGTATAGATATATTAGTACCTACAAAATCTGTAATTTTAACAACACACTGGTGCTACATCATCAAATTAATGAAGTGAATGTCATTGCTTAGATTATGGTTTTGTGCTGCAGTTACACTGTATTGCCTGGATTTAGCATCAATAAGTTCATATCATTATCAAATCTTAAAAGAAGAAAATTAAAAATTTGATAGCTCTAAAAGTGTTTACACATGATATACAAATTCATCAACTGTGTTTGATCCTAACGAATTATAAAATAATGGTACAATTGTATTTGTGCATTCTCTAGCTGATGCAGTTTCTTTATACAGGGTGTCCGTAAAGTTACTATACAGTCTTACAAGTTACTATACAGTTTCATTGTATTATATGTAAGAAGTGTTGAAGATCTTCGACAATTTGTTATTGATGCATTTGCCAACCTTGATCGTGACTTGTGCACCAAAGTTTGTCATAGTGTGGTGTCACGTTGTCGAGAATGTATTGAAGCTGAAGGCCTCCAATTTGAATATTTGTCATAGAAATTGTTTGCCTTGATTGTTACAGTCTTTTCGGATGTAACACATGTATTTTCTGAGATTTTTATAAACATAAAGGTGTTATTCTTTTGTTACAAATAAATATTTTAATACAATATCTTACTGTACTGCAGGGTGTCTGTATAGTAACTTGTAAGACTGTATAGTAACTTTACGGACACCCTGTATATGTAAAAGTTCATTATCAAAATTTGTTCAGTTTTTCCTTCTCAAATTAAAGAAAAATAAGGTACATATTAATACACTAAGTATTTTTATCCTCTTGATATTTTTAGGCCATGTTATAACTTCTCTAGTTGCTGCTCAACACTTTTTAAAAAAGTAAGCAAACAGGTATTTAGTGATATAAGATGGCAGGTCCAATCAGGAAAATGTGCAAAGCATTTTTAAGAGTATGCAGAAATTTTTTTTTTAAATACATGTATAGATGCATCCAAGTAGAAGTCACATATCTCAAGTTTCTTATATAGTAGTATACTCTTGGTTAGGAAGAACCAACTTTTAAAACAATATTTCTAAATTTTTAAAATAATAATAATAATAATAATAATAAATATGTCAATGCTTAGATGCATCAGATCAAAACCTAGATTAATTAATGAGAAACTAATTAAGAAGAATTAAATTGTGAATAATGGAGTTGTATAGCTTTACAACTGATGGATTCTGATCCACAGCCACACTTGGCTAAACATTTTTAAAAACATAAAAGGGAAGCTGATTTATATGATAGAGTTATTGATGAAAAAATGATTGTAACGTGTCAAAGAATAAAGGCAGAGGATGCTTATGTTATTTAATTCATGTAGAGCTGAAAACATTTTATACAATTCAACATGATGCCTGTGATAATCGTTAGTACCTAAAATAAATAAATAGAGAAAAAATAGAGAGAGAAAGCAATTCAAACTGTGTGGTTAAGCATGAAAAACTTATATGTTTTATTTATAAAGCAGCTGACTACAAAAACAAAACATGACTTGATTTTTCCCCCAGTATACTAAGTAATCAATCATGAGTGGTTACATGTCATGTCACCTTTTCACTAACCAACATAAGAACATGTTGACTATTTAGCAAAAACACTGAGATGGCAGAAAGGCTTAACTGACTAATTCTCAAGGGGCAAGAGTGTAGTTTCCAACCAAACTGACTTAGTTCTGAACACTGAGTCTCTGTGGTGTTTAAGAAATGGTAACTTTTTCTGTATATTACCATTGGCAAGGAACTCTAGACACAAGAAAGAAACCCAAGGCCGCAGGTGTTTGCTACAGTAGTACGAATCACACAAAACCCCTTTGGCAATATATAAGATATACATTTTCCAGATAAGAATCAACACCTGCATAGCATTGACTAAACCTTTCATCAGTGTTAACAACAAAGTCTTCCTGTTGTTGTGGTGCTATGTCCTTGATCGCATACAGACCACCAAAAGCAGTATCCCTAATGAAGGTAATTTTTAACAGAGCTGGAGTTTTGTATAAAACAAGACAATCTCTCTAGCAACAAGTGTAAGTAACAGTACAGCGTCAAAGATCACCTGTAAGCAACGTTTTCCATACTCAATCCAGCGCCGAGTTGCAAAATTTGTACTCTCAGCACAGTTGAATCCATGGTTATACCCAGAGTGATAGCCATATGGAAAAGTTATCATGAACTCACCAGCTTCCTGTGTTATCTGAAAAATAAAGATCGTTTGAGTTACCAAAAGAATAAGACAAGGAGCCATACAATTTTTATACTGCTGACTATACCTAAAAAAAAATTTTTTTTTTAAATTTAGGCCGTTATTCTTGAAGTATTTAAAGAACACAAAGTAAGTTGTCTGACCAAAGACTGACCGGAGATTAATTCTTTTCATTTCATTCAGTGTTTATTTACGGAATTAAATTAAAACAACAATAAAACCAACCAAATCATATTGATACAGTTGCAAAAGATTTTTTCCCAATACTGATGACGGCCAACAAAAAAATTACGCAAACTTGCTGAAAGCCACTAAGAAATATTCAGCAGGAATTAAATCAAAACAAATTTATAAAAATAAACATAATCCATTTTATTTAGATATTCCTAATGACAATATCTAACTGCACTATATCTTCATACTCATTATTTGATATTGCACTTTCTACCCGAATACAAAACTATTAGTTTATACTTGGAGATTGTTAATAACCTGAAAATCAAACAGGATTTATTAGAACAGAATCCAGAATTAGAATATTTCATGATTATACTGAACAACAAGAAAAACAAATATATAGCATCATCAAATCAATTACTGCTGATATTTTTTGTTAATTATATATATTAATTGTAGTTAGATTTTTAAATTATCTCTATTTCTTAAAAGTGTATTTTGTGAATATTCTTAAGTTTGAATAATGATTAACACTGACAGTCATTTTCAAAAGCAATCACATGGTGACATATTAAGAAAACTTTGCTGTGTGAAGTAAAATAGAAGTTTTACTATAGTTACACTGCTTACTTTGCTCAACAAAAGACATATTAATGACATGAAATGATCAAAACAGAAAAGGAAGATTGATGAGCAACATTCAACAATATTCTTTCATGATAAACAAACATAAACAGTACACTTGTATGCCACTGTCGACTTTACATTTGACATTACCAGCAAACCCACAAGCCAAGAAGGGCTCCAGCTAATTTAAAGCCCACTCACCTTATTAAATGGAATTGAGTACTTCTTCAAAATATGAGGAGATATCAAAGTCATTTTATGCCGAAGGAATGCTGGACAAGCCTGGAAACTGCTGGGGAAAAAACCTGTTGAAAAAAATATGAACAGATACAAACTGAAAAAAAGGAATTAGCTCGTGTTTTTACTCAGGTGATAATAGATGATTCAATTTCCTTTTGAAATTTAATTTTAAATAATTTTTCTTAACTGACATAACATTTATTTTCCATGTTAATTCCATACTGTAAAAAAAGAAGAAAAAAATCAGCATCTAGGAGTTATATTTTACCGATCTTTGTTTCCATTATAATTCACTGATTTCTTAATAAAATATTTTGGTTACTTTTTTATTTTTAAATTGCAAGACACGAAAGAGAAACAACTTACTCTTCTAACTATTCACATGTTGCTCAGAGTTTGAATTCAAAATATGAATGGAGCAAAGTTGTGACGATATGAGCCATTCAAGTCCATACTAGTGCACAGGGAAATAACTGAGCAGAAGTATCTTTATAAATTATGAATAAACCCTGGGACAAGACTAAGTACTGAATCTAGAGATCCTGATGTTTTTGGAAACTACTATTGTTTTCCAAAATTTTTTTCCCTTAAATCATGTTACAGGTATGTAAACTCATAAAAACAGCCTGTTAACCAAAGCTGCACCGTGCTTAATGAAGCCTTTCAAGGAAGTATTTTTATACACTATTTTTTTTTTTAATTTTTAAATACAAATTATATCCTGGCTGTGTAGTATATTAAAGTAATATTAAAATAATTAAAGAAAGTAAATGTCTTTAAAAATATTTGCATATCAATATGAAGTTTCTCTGTTCACTATTTCAAAGATGACAGATGTTCTATTTACACTGAGCTGATAACCAACAACCAAGCATGATACTTTTTCTCACCAAAGAAATAAAAAGGAAATCTATATTAGCACTGACTTAAAAAAAAACATTGATAATCCAGGTATAACTTAACATCAAATCTAAGCTACAAAATCATGATTTTAAAAATGATTGATTTCTTAATGAAGTTCTTCATATGTTAAGACAATGATTCCAAAACTGGAAATTATAACGGGGAGGAATAGGGTCACAAAGCTAAACGGTATCATGATTATGTTTAATCTTTTGACTGCTGTTGACTCACACATACACATATATGTATAATTACCCTACTTTTTTGACAGTGCTCATGCCAGTAGTCCCTTTGATCTCTACCAAGATATCTGCTAAAGCAGGGGTTCCCAACCAGGGGTGCGAGACATCATTCCAGGGGGTGCGAGAAGCAGGGCTGTAACTTCTAAGAAATTTCCTTAGTTTAATGAAATTTTTTGCACTTTAAAGGATATGATATCTTTTAAGGAAATTCTAAGAAAATTTTCAAAAGCTTAGGCCGATAACGTCATGGAAATCCTAAGTTAATAGTATTTTCATTCTTGATTCCTCTTTCATATGTATATTGACGATGAATTTTTTTTGTAATTATCTATATTTCCATCTCTTTATTTCAGAATATCATCATAACCCTTCATCATGTCGAAGAAAAGGAAATGGAATGATGACTACGTTCGTTTTGGCTTCACCTGCAACGGAAAGATTGAGGATTTGCAAAAGCCTGAGTGCATTATCTGTGGAACTGTTTTCTCCAACGCAAATTTGAAGCCATCTAAGCTGCAAGAACACTTCAACAACAGACATGGTGGGGCCAATGATGTTAAGTCGTTGCAAGCTAAAAGAGACCGTTTTGATTCTCGAGCAGCCCTTCCAAAATTAGGGTTTTTATCTGTTGACAAACCACTGCTGATGGCTTCATACCAAGTGGCGTTTAAAGTAGCAAAGTCAAAGAAACCTCATACTATTGCAGAAGAGCTTATCGAACCATGTGTATTAGAAATGGCTACAACTGTTCTCGGGAATGAAGCAAGAAAGAAGCTTGAATTAGTGCCGCTATCGAATAATGTTATTAAAAGCCGGATCGATGATTTGAGTTTAGATATTTTGGAGCAAGTTATCTCACATATGAAGGCTAGTCCCTTGAAAATCTCCCTCCAGCTGGACGAAACTACCGATGTTTCGAATTGCAGTCAACTTATTGCACTGGCGAGATATTTTCATGATGGTGCCATAAAGGAGAACTTCCTATTCTGTGAAGAACTGAAAACAACCACCAAAGCAAAAGATGTGTTTCAGTTTGTGAAAGACTTCTTTGCAAAATATGAATTGGATATCCAAATTATTGGCTGTGTGTGCACTGATGGCGCTCCTGCTATGCTGGGAAATAAATCTGGTTTTTTTGCACTGATGAAACAGGAGATTTCACATTTGCAGGGTACTCACTGTTTCCTTCATCGGCATGCTTTGGCATCAAAAACCTTGCCTCCGAAATTGAAGAAAGTCCTTGATACTTCAGTAAAGACCATCAACTGGATTAGAGGTCGTGCTCTGAATCACCGCCTCTTTAAGTCACTTTGTGAAGATCTTGGAAGTGCATATACAGTTTTACTTTTCCACACAGAAGTCCGCTGGCTCTCCCGTGGGAGAGTTTTAACCCGCTTCTTCGAAATGCGAGAAGAAATCAAAGTCTTTCTGGAGGAACGCCACTGTGATCTGCTTGAAGAGTTGGAATCGCAAGAATTCAACCAAATCTTAGCGTATTTGAGTGACATATTCACCCGTATGAATGATCTGAGTTTATCACTTCAAGGAAAATATATAAACATGTTGCATTGCTATGAAAAGCTAAATGCATTCAAAGATAAGTTATATCTGTGGTGTCGGAGAGTAAAAAAGGGGAATCTTTCAAATTTTCCATCACTTGAAGAAATAGTTGATGACAATGAATCTTCAAGTCTGATTCCTACTGTTTGTGGAGAAATTGTGGCTCATTTGGAAGTGCTATCGACGTCATTTGAAGGTTATTTTGGAGTAGGGAAGCTGGAATCTTCTGAAGAATGGATTATGAATCCATATGCCTTCGATTTGAATAAAATGTCAGATGATGTAGAGCCGAAAGAAGATCTTATAGAACTGCGTTCAAACCGTGCTCTTGAAATGCAATTTGAAAGTAAAACTTTGGAAGAGTATTGGTGCTCGGCTATAGTTTCATTTACAGGGCTTTGTAAAGCTGCACTAGCGGTGCTCATTCCATTTGCGACAACATGGTTATGTGAGTCAGGATTTAGCACTCTTTTGTCAATTAAGACAAAATCCAGAAATCGTTTGAATGCACAGGCAGACATGCGTGTTGCTATCAGCAACATAGTTCCACGATTTGAAAGACTAATAAGCATGAAACAGGAACAAAAGAGTCATTGAGTTGAAATGCATTAGCAAACTTTTTGGATGTCAGCCTTACGATTCTATTATCTTTTACATATTACATATTGTTTAAAAGTCTGATTGTTTTTACATATATTTCAGTGAAATAAATATCTTCTTTTGATAAAATTTAGTATGATTCCACATCTTTTATCCTTGAACAAAAAATAAAATGTAGGGGGTGCGAGGTCAGAGCAAAATTTTTTCAGGGGTGCAGGAGTAAAAAAAGGTTGGGAACCACTGTGCTAAAGGTACCCACGTAGCATTCAGCATGACATCTATTATTGACTGTGACAAGTCGTATCCTGACATTGTTCAAGTCTCTGGCCATCCACTGCAGATCTGATGTCAAAAAGACCTACTTCCTACAACTGGGTGACATGTACTGCAGAATGAGTTGGGTTATTTGTCACAGCCTCACTGTGATTTGTTTTTATTTTTTAAGCAAGTAAACAGCATGGATTCTGTCTTACAGAAAATATCTGTTTCAAATTCTTGCACTGATTATGTGGGTAAGAATAATAAACAGGTGCAAAAAGTAAGTTGGGAAATATGTTGAAGTATCCTTGAATTTGGGCTTGCAGATGTAAATGTGAACCAAGAGAAACCACAATGTGTTCTATGGCAAGCAGTGTCATCTGCAAAATGTGTGTGGCACAATAAACTTAAGTAACACCTCAAAACAAAACAAAGAAAATGTGGAGAACTCAAAATCAATCTTCAGAATTGCACACATGACCTGCTGCACCAGAAGTAATATTTCAAGAAAGCTTTATCTGTTTCTGAGAAGGAACAAGGGGCCTCATTTGAGATGTGTTACTGCATCACTCAGTGCAAGAAACCTCACATTATTGATGAAATTTTGGTCTTCTCAGCTGCAGTAGACATGGTGAGGATTACATGCCATGTAAATATGTAAATGAGACAGACAAACTTCTGGCTATACCAACAAAACAGTCGAGCAGGGGATTGGGATGCTTGCTAAAGATTATGAAGATATACTAGTTGAGCATTTACAAACAACGAAGACGTTTGCTCTTCAAATCAATCAGCAGTACTGAGGGCCATGATGTATGTTTCTTCGCTTGTGTGTGCTACATCTGGAAAGGAAATTTTCAAGAGAGTAAACTGTTTTGTTTCTCTCTTCCTGAACACAAGATGGAACAAGGAATGTTCAATATACTGAGGCTACATGCAAAAGAAAAAAATTTCATGGAATAACATGGTAGGATTCTGCACTTATTGAGCTCCTTTGGAGACCAAGTATAAATCCCTGTGTACCTTGATAAGTTGCACTATCTATAGTGTGGATACATTGTGCAATTTATCAAATTTATCAAGAACAGCTGGCATAAAAAGATCTGAGAACAGAACTAAGCATACTAATGCAGAACATCACTTCTATAGTAAACTACATCAGGACTCAACCACTTAGCACTTGTCTCTTTGTTAAGCTGCGTGAAAAAATAGGACCTGAGCATAAAGTAGCACTGCCACTCCGCAAAAGAAGCACTGTATATCTTGAAAGAAAAAGTACCTGAATGTTTCTTTGAACTCGGCCATGCTGTGTGTGTATGCAATGGACTGCAACAAACACAAATTTGTTGATTTCTTCTATGATGAACAGAATTAGTGTGCTGTGGGCCATCTCAGCAAACATCATTAAGAAACTGAATGGGCTAAATGCCAGTCTTCAGGAAAAAAAAAAAACACAAACACTCCCCTGCTGATCAATCACATAAGCAGATTATGAAGAAAATCACTTTCTCAAGGAATAACCTCATGATGATAAACTATAAGCTACAAAGTGTTTCCTTGATCCAGCCATCCACACAAGTGATAGCTGGCCATTTTAGTCATTGGGAGGATAAACTTGAATTGTTCTTACCAGACTTAGAAATGTTGCAAGTTGACTTGGTGCAATGCCTGTTTCAGTGTCAGCCTGATGCAACAAGCCTACTGTCAAATGAAATGGAGCAGCTCATTGAGCTTTCTTGCAATCAAAATCTTCAAGTTTCAATTTGTTCTGCTACTTATCAATGACTTCTGGTGCAGCATAAAGAATGACTATCCTGCTTTGTCAACACACTCTCTCAAGGTGCTTGCTTGTGCCTTTTACCACAACTTGTGTGAAGCAGGTATCAGTGATCTAGTTTCAATCAAGTCCTGGCATCTATCACTCTACTCTGGCTATCACTTCAGAAAAGGTGTGCCATCTCTACCACAAAACCAAATTTCAAGAGACTGTCACAAGGCACTAGGCCTCATCTCATAATAGTTCAGGTAAGCATGACAAAGTTCATCAATCAAAGGCATAGTTACTGAGAGGATGAAAAAAGGGTCTATCTCCCATGTCAACTCGATGGAATTGCAGAATGTTCTAGAGCACCTGGTTGGTTATTTATCAATAAACTGTACTTAACCAGTTTGTCATATTTTTGTAAGACAAATTGCCTACATCCTATTGGCTGCTTTCTTGAAAGGCACAAAAAGGAAAAGTTATGGTGCAACAAGCCTAGAATGTAAGATTTGCATTTTTCCAAAAAACTCTGGATAAACATGCCCCTGCACATGTGTACACACCCTAGTAGGGTGCTTCCCTATGGCTAGCACTACTGGTGCTAGAAGTTTGGATCAAAGAATTCATCACTATGTTAGTTGGGAACCAATAATGTAAGGCTTGATGCAAGGCACCATTCATGACAGACAACGAATAAATTATAGCACTACTCACCTTGCGCCAATCTTTCCAGTCGTTTGCCTTGCTCAGGAGGAATGGCATACCAAGACTTTGGTGCTCCAAAATGCAAATAATTTATACTGTACAAATCCATATCTTCTGTATGCCAAGCAAATGTTGTTTTCCACATTCCAAAATATAGGTAGGCAGTATTTACTCCCTCAATTCGTATTCCATAATCACCACTCACATAATCAAGAATTGTTCCTAACTTGTTAATGTTCCAGTGATTTTGGTCCTCATCATACAGACTCCCAGAAATATCAGCTCCATATACAGGGGCAACAAAAGTTATATTTTTCCAGTACTTTCTTTCCAGTTCTTCATAATCAAAATGCCTTGGTGTGTGATGCCTAAAATTTAAAAAATCCTAGATAAAACCTACTCTGGTGAGAGAAAAATGCTGGGCTTTTTATTTACAGTTAAGATTACTGAACATAAAATTTTCCGTAACTATTTCTGGTATCATGTCAACTATTAAGAACTGTTCTGAACATTTACAGGCAGCATTAACTAATACTGTTGACAAATTAATCTTTTTTTTCTTGTTATTTAACTTTATTTCATTTTTTTATCATGGAGTAATAGATAATAAACAATGAAGACATCCTGTTTATACACAAAACAAGAAAAAAGTAGTATTTTAGTAAGGCGTGGAACCATAATAAAAATAAACAATAAAAATTAAAGAGACAGAGTTAACAAAGATGTAATGCTGAATTGTGATACCGTAATGTGAACTCATTTCTAGCAAATATACTGAAGCTGCAAATATTAGGTTGTTACAAAAGTTTTGTCGAGTTTTTTACCGCAAAAAAGACTTCATATTGTTGCTAAACGTGAAGTTTATTAATCAAAGTTCCATTACAATCAATACACTTCTGCCAATGAGTTACAAGCGCATTTATATCATTTTGAAAAAAATCTGGATTTCTGGAGTCGATAAACTGTTGAAAGCCAGTTTCAATTGTTACTTGGTTGAAAAAGGATTTCATATGGAGGAAGCTGTCGGTGTGTTTTAAAAGGTGGTAGTTTGTGGGAGAAAGGTCTGGTGAATAGGCTGGCTGAGGGAGAACTTTGTACCCCAAAGTGTTCAGTTTGAAGAGTCACCTTTGCAACATGAAGGCGAGCATTGTCGTGGGGCAGGATTGGTCCTCTTCAATTCACCAATGCCAGCTGTCGTCGGGAGAGTTTCTGATGAATAACGTTTAATTCATGATAATACCTTTCAGCTGTGATGGTTTCACCAGTTGCAGTCTGCCAGACAGTGATCATGACCTTCTTTGGGTGGAGGCTGGTTTTGAAGTGTGGTTAGATGCCGTGTCTCTTGTCAAGTCACTATGCTGATTGTTTGCAATTGTCGTAAAGGATCCATTTTCCATCACACGTAATGATTCGGTCAAGAGATGAGTTGTTTTTGTTTCTTATGACAAGCAAAGAGCAGATCTCCAATCAACTATTTTGTTGTTGTTCATTGAACTCTTGAAGCACCCACTTGTCAAGCTTTTTGACCTTGCTGCCGGGAAACAGTTGCAATGCTTATGTCAAGCTCTCCAGCAATTTATCATACTGTTTTTCTTAGATCGGCTTCAACTAAGGCTTTCAGATGGTCGTCATCACAGCTGAAAGGACGTCCACTACCTTCCTTATCTTTGAAGCTCACATCTCCTGATCAAAACTTTTCAAACCATCATTGTACTGTCCGCCCATTTGCGGCATCCTCGCCCCTTGTTTGCTTAATGTTACGAGTTGCCTCACTTGCTTTGTGGCCTAGTTTGAACTCATGAAGCAAAATGGCAAGAAAAACTTGCTATCCATGCTTCATTCAGAACCCTAAACAAATATCTATTTTTTTATTTTAAAAAGGTAGATTTTTCATAATGTATGCCAAAGCACACACTAAAAAGCAATACATAACTTATCTATACATCTTCACAAGCATGCAAAAAATGAACCCCAAATTAACATAATATAAAAACCGACAAAACATTTTTAATGACCTAATACTAATAAAGATTCTGGAAGATTTATAAACACTATATGGCAATACTACTCTCTCTCTCTCTTCTTATTTAGTTTTAAATCCATGGTCTCCATCTTTTCCATCCAATAATAAGCAAATTGTCCTGCTTCCTAAATGCCAACAAGATGTTAAAATATCATCAAGCAAAAATCTTTATAAAATTGTCTTACACTTTTGGAAATTATAAAGTAGCCACAACACCAAAGAATTAGAACAAGACTTTATTTAATTTATTTTAAAGTAAAAATAAAAGGCTAAAGTTACTATACTTTTAATACCACTCAAAATAACTTACCGATCACTGTTTGCAAGTTTCTCAAAGTCTTTCACAGCGATAGACTTGCGCTGAATATTGTACTGTGTGTACAAACCCTGACAACCACTAACCACCTGGGTGATAGGAGCAGGTATCATTAAATCTAACTCGTCATAACCTTTTCTTCTTGGAGTCCATTCTGGAGGTGGTATAACCTGACAAAGAAAAATAAAAAAGAAAAAACTAACAACTTCAAAGATTGCAATGCACACAGAGGGTTTTCAATCCATAACCATGGCAGGGAGCCCAGAAGACTCATCACTCTAAAAAACAAGGAAGCACCTCATGTATCTGGCCGCCAAGGCAGCCAGTGTTAGGGGCGCAAACGCCTCCCCAGCCAAAAACCAATCTTGGGAAAAAAGATCTCAGCACATCAAGTCCAAAACCAGTCTTGACGCACCTAACCTTCCTAGCCAGACAGGCAGGCCAGAGGCAAAAAGTGCCCCTTGGCTCCACTCTTTTCGGGTAGAGGACTTAACCAGTCATTGCAAAATACTTGTACTTTTAATTTCTTACTGCTGATAAAATGAAAATTTCCATTTTCTTTATGACTTTCTTTGTCTAATCGTGGATGAGATACTTCATTTGTCAAAGTTTCATCAACTGATCTCTCATATCCTCCAAAAAAATATTAAGTTTATGAAAAGATAATACATCTTTATACCATTTTTCATTAACAAGTTTTAATGATAGAAACAACAAATAGCACATTTTCATACATAGCTGCTAATTTATTATATAAAAACACATTAATTAGATGTACATAACAAAAAAGTAAATTAATTGTATTCAACAATGATTAGATGCATTTTTAAATTTCTTTTTACAGTTAATTTATCTGCTGATAATTATTTCTTGATGTACAATGGGTAAACAAACAAATCATTTTTATCAGTGAAATGTTCAATTAATTATTTCTTCACACTTGTGATTATAACAGTTAACATTTACTCAAGGCTTGACTGGATTAGAATTAAAGCATGGCAAGTGATAAAATCGTTTACCATGCTACAACTTAGAAAAATTAACGAAAGTCCATGGGACTCGCAGCAATGTACACTAATGCATCCAAATCAGATTTACTGCTTCATAGGACCTGAAACCTTAAGCTCTTGAGATTCCTGTTACTACATAAACATTATTTTAAAACTGTTAAACTGCTGGGCTTCAATGTAAAAGGAAACTAAAAAGTTTTACATTTAAAATGAGTTACAAGATTAGTTGTATTAAATGAACAAAAACACTAACTACTCCCAACTGTCAATACTAAATAAATTAATTAAAACTGCCAAATAAAAATGGAAAACTGTTACACAAAAATTGCTTAATTTCTTTATATTATCCAATGAAATTATTAATAATAAAGTGTCAAAATAAATAACTAAGTAAAAAACAAATTAAAAAGGCTCAACTTATCTAAATTATTGTATAAGCCAAATAGAAAAATATATATCAAACAATTCTTCTTTACAACACAGTTAAACACATCCCTGTGGCTTAATTAATTGAACCAAAAATATATATATACATACTTTTATATATTGCATATTACTCTGTAGAATGCATGTTAAGTATACATTTCTGTATCAGTGATTCTACTACAAAATGAACTTTAGAAAGTTCAAAATAAACTAGAATTTAAAATACCAGTTACCTTTTCAGCTCATACATTAAGGTTTTTCTGCAAGAAAGAATTTTTAAACAGCAGCATGATACTAAACTCTAGTACAAATGAAATTTTACAATGATATATATTTGGTTACTGCTGTCCTACATACATGTTTTCTGTGGCCCACACCATCAACGTACTATCTGACACAGCTAGACATACATGTTTTTTTTTTTATTGATTACAGGGCTCTGGGCCTGTTTAGCTTATGAGTGGCTATTGCATACTGCAATTAAGTGTTTCCTGTTGTAAAATCTTGGCTTGGATGATGGTACTTGTCCATATCATTTTTTAGTGCAGTTTACTACACACTGACTACTTTCCAGTGTTGTTTTTGTAAAACCTGAACCCATTCAGAAAATACTGTCTTGGAGCTTTTTCTTGTGCCTATGTATTTTGATAGCATATGCATTGTTTATCATTTATCCTTTGTTCGCCAGAAGAGTACAGCCTCTTAACCCAGATGTTCCATGCTCATCAATTTGAGAAAAATTGTTGTTCTCTTTAGTAATAATATTCAAGCATTCTTTTCAAAATAAATTCCCTTTCTTCTCTTGATGTCTCAAGTTTTCCAGCATCTCTTACATAAGTAAACCTTGGAAGATGCCCATTGGCTACCCAAAAAATTTTAAAAACAGAAAATCACAACTTTTCTCAATGTTTCTAATAACATAACTTTGCTTTGTTTCTCCATGTGAGTGCATAGAGGTTGTCTGCAAAAGAAGATTCCTTTCCACACATGGGCCATTTGAATTCTCTCACATGGTAATAAATAGCCTTTTTATGCTTGGACACACTACCTTGGTAACCAAATGTATTGCCACACAGATCACACAAAAAATGGCTTTAGTCCTATGTGCCACTTTATCTTAGTTTTGAAACTTTTTTCATGTTTTGCAATCAAATAGACTATCTTGCTGGTGGACATATTGGTAAGAATAGTGTTGCATATGTTTTAATGGACTTTTCACTGGAGCCACACCAGTAGGTCTTAAGCAGCATAAGGCACAAGGCTGCTTTTGTACATCCATTACAAACAAACATTAAGTTTGAGCTTGTGTACCGCTTCTTGTGTGTTTTCATGAGGGCCTCCATTTTTTAGCTCTTACCCAAAATACCACAGTTCAGAGAAAAAATCAAAATGTGCCTTTCTATTTACTTAGATATACTAAGAATTTTGGCTAAACTAACATTACTTCTAAAACATTTTCAAAACTTTAATGTAGTTTACAAACAGAAGTCTATCTAGATTAGAAATATATTTGTTTTAAGTTATTGGGCTTTTCTTGGCATCTTAATAGTAAAACAACTAACTAATGCGATAGGAAAGCTTGAACATTTGTTTTCTTTGTTCACCAGTCTCTGCAAGGGAGACAACCCTGGCAAGGTAACGTTGTGCTGCAGATATCCACTAGAGCAGGCACGTCAAACATGCGGCCCTTTACAAGCACACCTGCAGCCCGCACAAAGGATACTAGTTTGCAACAAAAATATTCTGCAATAAATTTTATTAAATTACTTCAATTAGTTGTAATGTGCGCAATTGGTTGTCGTGTGGCCCTCATGACAACACATGTGACCCATGTGGCCCTGGGGGGACCCTCAGTTTGACATGCCTGCACTAGAGAGCATTATCCTATGCTACAGAGGGCCAAGCATTTAGAACTCTTCATTTTTAGATGTGAAAGGAAACCAGAGTGCCCTGAGGAAATCCAGGCCAGATAGCAAAGAAGAGCAAGAAGAAATCATGCCAGGGAGATTCACCAAACCAAGCTGGCCCTGACTAGGGATTGAACTTGACTCCTTAACCTTGATACCAGCCACAATTTAAACTAACCCTTTAAATTCTGTATATATCAGTAATATGAAAACTAAAAACAAAAAATAAATAAATATTTTACCTTATATTTTTATAAATACAATAAAAAATCTAGGCACAAAAATTTAGACTTTAATTTCAAAAGCTCAAGCATCAACGTCAATAAAATTCTCAAATTTTAAAGCTTTACAGTTAATCCCACTTATCAATACTCACTATATAAACACAAATCACTGATATTAAAGTAAGTCATGATAATAACAAAGACTAACACTGACCTAAATGGCAATTTAGCTGGTATTCACATACTTATAACTATTTTGTAAAACACCATCATCTTGTATATATGCAAATTTTGTTTTCATTACAAGCAAATATTATCTTAAAACTTTCAATAGCAGCATTTGCAGATGCAACCAACTGCTTGAGTTCATCAGCTTCTGCATTAGATTCAGCTGATGCCAGAATACTTTCTGTAATTCCAGCTTGCCAAACTTCAGCTAAATCTCTGAATTATCCAAGGTTTCTGTACAATTTGTGTAAATATCAATGTTTGGAATTTCTCCAAATTCAGAAGCTGAAACACACCTACTACAACTGATTCATTAGCAATCTAATCATTAGTGATTGCAAATCCAACTATTCAGTGATTTCTTTTCCATGAAGTCCCTTGCCTGTTTCACAATCTTAACCAGAGACCAAAGCATGCTGATTTTCTTGGCAAGTACATTGGCAAAAGGTAGTTATTTCTCTGTCAGCACTGCCAATGATAGTTAGAAGTTTATAAATGACTGATTGGTAGTAATGGGCTTACAGAGTCAAGAGGATGCCTTGATTACACAGTTGAATCAATGAAATACCATTTGGTGGCACAAAAATTAGCTCTTGTGTTGGAGAATTGAAAAGTCAGATGTGCAGAACAGTTGCCAATCAATAATGAGAGTAATGTGATGGTTTTGCAACTTTGAAACTCATGTTTGCAGATAGGACATCTGCTTTGTTTTTTTTTACTATCTCTATTAAACATAATGCCATATATTTTTTCAAATGATCCAGCCATCTGTTAGTGATTTTAAAATCCACAACATCCAAAAGAATCAGAAACTTCCCTGTTTTTGTTTCCCAAATGTCACCACTAATGGGAACATTAGAACATTAGACTTGAGCATTGATCACAACTTTTTTTGCTTATGGTTGAACAAACAAAAACCTTTTTTGATAACTCAGCAAATGACATCTTTGGAAATATTCAGAGAACTTTAATATCTCATTCTTTTATCAAATGATGAGATCTGTTCATTTATATATAGCCATGGTTGAGTAAAGGTTAAGATTGATCTAATATTTAAGAAAGCCTTCATGTTTAGCATGAGACAAAGATCAAAGAACAGCATTAGAGAGGAACCTGAAAGTAACTTTTCTTTTGATGTAACATCAGAAGCAACTATGTAGGAAAACGAGAATGTCGCATCAGAGGAGTAACTTGCAGGTTTCTCTTTGTAATCAGCCATAGTAGGTATTATGAAAAGTAGCCTAAGTCAATATAGACATAAAAAGAACAATGAATGAGTGGCAAGCATCTGTAAAATTGCAACATTGAAAAGGTAGTGCCATTAACAAAGGTGATATATAAATTTAAAATTAAACACTTCCTAGGACGTGTAACACTAGATTATAATATATCTATCTAATTAGTTCCTCCAGATTTCTGTGATCAAAATGCTTTCCATAGCCATGTAATGTACCACATTTTCAATGTACACTAAAAATAATTATTATTCATTAAATTCAGGCAATACATAATGTAAAACTCTTCCAATGTGTCCCACAATTCCAAATTTTAGTTTGCGCTAAAAGTTAGGAGAGCATTATATTAGTCATTTATATCAGTAGCCAAAATGGCAGCAATGCTGAAATACAGAAAATATTTAACCAAGCACTCAATGATTTAAAAATTGCACAATCAAAAGTTCCAAGGTATGTAAATGCCAATAATCTCACATCCAAATATATAGAAACGCTGCATGAAATTGATGGAAAACTCTTCTTTAGCTCCTACTATGTCAAAATTGATCATTTATGAAAACATACAAATGAAAGGCATTTGAAGTCAAAGGAACACCTGTACATTAAACCATAACTTGAGATAAGTGAAAAAACCTGGTAGGGAACAAATACAGCAAAGAGCATTGCAACAAGCAACTGCAGCTAAGCTAGAATGAGTACAGGTAGGTCTATTTTGTTTTCATTTACTTCTAGACATACTAATTAGTAAAGAGAGTTTTGTTTATGCTTTCTCAGGAACCAATATTTGACATCTAGTCAAAATAAAATGGCACTTGAAATTCCCAATTTATCATTTTATTATTTTTCTATCCTTACAAATGATGGGGCGATAAATACCTATGTTTTCTTTGTTAATGTTCAGCAATTTCCAAAACCTACTCATTTGTTCAAATGAAATTATAAAGCCGATGTATTAAAAAAATAAAAAAATACATATTTATCTAGCCACTATTTTAAGGAAATAACTCCAACAATTAAAAAAGAGAGAAAAGTTACTCTATTTTATTCATGCCCTAAAAATTACAGCTATATGTAAACACTATAGTTGAGTATCACAAAAGTTGCTGCACCACAGTATACACCATGGTATACTGCATTTATATTATAAGAGAATTCAATGTGCATATTAACTGTTGCACAAGTTATCAACCAAACACTCTAATGCCAATACATTGGCATGATATTTATCAGGGAGGACCAGTAAACAAAACAAACACACTTGATTCAACTTGATAGAATTTTTCTGACTAATTGTTTCACTCAACTAAGTCAATTATGGCAGAGGGATGATACAGTTTTTTGTGTTTTATCCATGATCATCTGCAGTGGATGAAGCCTATTAAGATGCCATGATAAATTGAAGATTCCACCCTGAGCACATTTAATAAATGCATCACAATTGTGACGTTCTTCTTGATGTTGCTATCAGATTCTTTTTCTTTAATCCAAAGAGCTTTCAAATGTCAGATATGGTCAAATATATATATAACTAATTTTGTGGTAAATACAGCTATTTTGTAGATTTTTTTTGGAAACTTTTGTTGCAAAAAAATGAACTGAGTATGCTCTATAGTTGAGGCCCTATATCTTCAGAAAGTGTGTTTGATACACTTGTTCCTTTGGGAACCTAATCCACCTTTAGTAGAAAGTTTCTTCAACACAGTCTGAGAGGGTGAGGGGGACACTTTCTCAAAATGTAATGATATAATGCAGAAGAATTTTCCTTATAGTATATGCCATAGTAAATGGTAGTCATATGAGATATTCACTCGCTGGAAACCTGGCAACATATAACATTGCATCATTCAGAGATACATATGTTGTTGTTGTCCCCAAATGTGATATTACCCAATCCACAGATTACACCATAATTCCCAAGAATGTGCAATCCTATGCCCAAGCCTAGTAATTACACGAGTTGTGCTCATTACCTAGAATTTGGCAATCACTTAATCTACGTAATCCTATGGGGTCAGGAATGACACTTTAAGCTTACTTGATGATTGACTAAAGTTCACCATTTACATGTTTCATGTCGTAAGTTTGATAGTAGCCCAAAGATTGGGGGGGGGTCAGATCTAAAAATTTAATTAAAAAAACATTCTCTGTCTTTAGAAGAATATGAGCTCATGATGTCATTGCTGCTAAACAAAAGATAATGACAATTGATACTTATTATGCCAGAATGTTTTACACTTAAATGCACTAATCTGTGATATTATAATTTACAATTAATTCAGTTGCATGATGTAATAAAAATCCATATGAATTGATTCCAAACTTGTTGCTTATTCTGCAGTTTTATGAAGTCAAATGTGCCCGTTCTGCAGATTAAGCAAACAGGGACACCATTCATGGGAAGGAGGGCAATAATTACCTTGCATAATCCATGAACTGGGCAGCACCACTAATTACACACAACACATACGTCAACGATAAACTGAGTCACCATGGTGCAGCTCAATAATGCTCAAGTTCCACTTCTATCCATTTTGACGAGTGTCACTCATGCTTATTATATCATAACCTAGAAGAATCATTGCGCTACTCTATGCTCTTGAACAAAATATTAGCAGAAGTTCGTGAATGCCGCCACCAATAAGGATCTAAGAACTACCCTGTCCATGCCAGAAAAACAAACTTGTCGGGAGCCCCCAACCAATTACTGAATGCTCATTGTGCATCAGTGTAAAAATGCATATTTAGCACAATACAGCCAATTAAGCAGTGTTTTGATAGTAACAGATCCTCTGTAACATGCTAAATCTAGAAGTTAGTGGACTTTGTGCAAAATTTTCTGATCAATTTATTAGTGATAACAAAACCAATGGATCTATATTTCAGTGATCTTTCCCTGTTGCCATTGTCAGAGTTTAGTCTTGATAAGAACTATTTTCATGTAGAATGTTGTTTCTATTTTAGGAATGTTTAAGTGATTCAAGCTAGTCTTAAAGCTATAAATTTCCCTGGTGGCATTAGACAAATCAATACATCCAAAAAAAAAGAGAAACTTAGCAACCCCAGGTAGCAGGTACAATTAAGGATTAAGTAAATATTTGTTATTTGGAAGGGGAACTGTGGATACTGACAACTATAAAGAAGCCACATGACCAGCAATGAATTTTCTAATGTGTGAGTAAGCAGTATCCCAACTTTATTTTTCTAAATTATAGGTGCATCTCAAAAAATTAGAATATCATGAAAGAGTTAATTTTTTTCTGTAATTTAATTCAAACAGTGAAACTTTCATATATTCTAGATTCATTACACATAAAGTGAAATATTTCAAGCCTATTTTGTTTTAATTTTGATGATTACAGCTTACAGCTAATGAAAATCAAAAATCTACTGTCTCAAAATATTAAAATATTTCACAAGATCAATAAAAAAAGGATTTATAATATAGAAATGTCGAACTTCTGAAAAGTATGTTCATCTACACTCAATACTTGGTCAGGGCTCCTTTTGCACAAATTACTGCATCAATGCAGCATGGCATGGAGGCGATCAGCCTGTGGCACTGCTGAGGTGTTATGGAAGCCCAGATGGCTTTGATAGCAGCCTTCAGCTAGTCTGTATTGTTGGGTCTGGTGTCTCTCATCTTCCTCTTGACAATACCCCATAGATTCTCTATGGGGTTCAGGTCAGGTGAGTTGGCTGGCTAATCAAGCACAGTAATACCATGATCAGCAAACCAGTTATAATAATTTTGGCACTGTGGGCAGGTGACAAGTCCTGTTGGAAAAGGAAATCAGCATCTCCATAAAGCTTGTCAGCAGACGGAAGAATGAAGTGCTCTAAAATCTCCTGGTAGACGGCTGCGTTGACTTTGGACCTGATAAAACACAGTGGACCAACACCAGCAGATGACATGGCACTCCAAATCATCACTGACTGTGGAAACTTCACACTGGACTTCAAGCAGCTTGGATTATGCGCCTCTCCACTCTTCCTCAAGACTGTGGGACCTTGATTTACAAATGAAATGCAAAATTTACTTTCATCTTAAAAGAGGACTTTGGGCCACTAAGCAACAGTCCAGTTCTTTTTCTCCTTAGCCCAGGTAAGACGCTTCTGATGTTGTCTCTAGTTCAGGAGTGGCTTGACACTGTGAATGCGACACTTGTAGACCATTTCCTGGACACGTCTGTGCGTGCTGGGTCTTGATGCACTGACTCCAGCCTCAGTCCACTCCTTGTGAAGCTCCCCCAAGTTCTTGAATGGGCTTTGCTTGACAATCCTCTCAAGGCTGTGATCATCCCTCTTGCTTGTGCACCTTTTCCTACCACATTTTCCCCTTCCAGTCAACTTTCCATGAATATGCTTTGATACAGCACTCTGCGAACAGCCAGCCCTTTCAGCAATGGCCTTCTGTGGCTTACCCTTCTTGTGGAGGGTGTCAATGAGTGTCTTCTGGACAACTGTTATGTCAGCAGTCTTCCCCATGATTGTGGTTGTGTGTACTGAGCCAGATTGAGATATTCATGGTATTTATACTGCATAAATAGTGATTTACTCAAACTCGAAATGGAACATTCTAATATTTTGAGATACATTTTTTCTAATTTTTTTAGCTGTAGGCCGTAATTATCAAAATTAAAAAATGCTTGAAACATTTTAGTTTACATGTAATGAGTCTAGAATATATACAATTTTCACTTTCTGAAATAACTGACAAAAAATATTGAACTCTTCCACGATATTCTAATTTTTTGAGACGCACCTGTATGCTGCATTTTCATATATTTATGTATTTAATGTACAAACACACAAAAAAAATTGTTCATGAAATATGTGCATAAGTATGTTTGAAGAACCTGATTTTTTAAACTTTGGCCTGAGAATTTACAAAAAAAAAGTTTTGGATTATACTTCATATCTACTAGGAATAATACACTAGACATAGCACTATAAGAACAAATACAGGTGTTGTTTAATTTATTTTGTTTTCCTTCACTAATACAACAGATTTAATTCATTATACCATTCACTGGCCCAACATTAAACTTTGGACCAATGGATTGTTTAATATCTGAATGATATCTACTTAACACTAGGCCCATTAAGAAGTCAAATAACAACAAAAGAACTAATAAACCATGCTCTTGAGTATAATAAACAGAACTTTTACATCCTATTTTAACGATTTGCCCCCCCCCAAAAAAACAGTTTTATACATTAAACTTAGCACTAGCATCATACAAAGAGTTGTAAAGAATAAAAATATACTTTTTAATTGCAGGCAAACAAAACAGTTTACATGCAATGCCAGTCTGTCAAAGCCAAGAATGCCACACTAGTGATTTTTAAAAGACATTCCAGCCAGGCCACTTTGCAAGAAGTAGCACTGCAGCTCCATTTCATTAAAATATTGCTTTTTAGATTTTTTTAAATAGAAACATA
Source organism: Nautilus pompilius (assembly GCA_018389105.1). Taxonomy (NCBI): domain Eukaryota; kingdom Metazoa; phylum Mollusca; class Cephalopoda; order Nautilida; family Nautilidae; genus Nautilus; species Nautilus pompilius. The sequence goes on along the minus strand of JACATO010000124.1, from coordinate 212,812 downwards.
TAGTACAATGAAAACTGTGTAAGGCAGAAACTGATGAGACTGAAGGAAATTTCTGCATTAGGTAGGCTTGTCTTAAGAGAGTTTAGCCTATTTAAGGTCCTCTTTGCATCATGAAAATTTATTTTGAAACACCTATGCATTTTAATTATTCTGAAAAATTGCACATATCTGTATCAGGTTGTATGAAATGTACATTCACAGAATTCATAAAGAAAGGTCTTCGATTTGAAAAGATTTATCAAAAATTTTTAATTGCTGTAATTATCAGTAGGCCTACAATATTGGAATAGTTCTGACCAGCATATTCAACTGACAGTTCTGCCACACATTTCTTCCAAAAGTCCAGCAGTTTATTGCTTCATTTCTGCCTTTTTCTAGACAACAATGCAGTTTTCTTTACTCACAATACAAAGTTTTCAAGACATCATATTTGAAGTAGAACTTGACATGTTTTTATGGGATTAACAGGATCCCCTGTTATTTTATCATTTTCATCAGAATCAGAAAGGTCACTATCATTGTGGGTTTGTATGCTACTCTGAGATGATCCAGTGACTGAATACCACTATCTGTGCATAGTTTTATTTTAATCAAAGGTTGGTATATTCCATAGTAAACATCTTTCACAAGTTGCAAATGTTCATCTTTTGCTTCCAGGATGTTGACATTTACATTATGTAATTCAAAACCAGCTTTCTTAAAACATTTTTCAATTGTGTCTGGCAAAATCTCTTGTATAGCCTTGCCTGGCCAATTGACAGCATTGAGAACTATGACTGATTTCACCAAATCTTGACTTTGAACTGCTGTTGGTCATGTGTGCTGCCAACAACACTATCACACCTTGATCAAGAGGTTACCTCAAACATATGGTGTTACTTGGTAAAAAAAGCCAACTTCACATTTGATATTTGAAATATGTGGCTAGTAAGTAGTACTGTCAAGGAAAAGAAGAACTTTTCTGTTCTGTTTCTTCATTTTATTGTTCAAACTATGTTTGACTTCCACAACACACAAAGTTGTCATAAATTAAGATTTTGAAACATCCTGGTTTCTATGACTTCCCAATCACAAGTGGTTTTTCCATCTTGTTAAGCATGCTGCAGCATAAGAGTAATGAGTCACTATCTTGAAAATTTTCCACCTACGCACCTTCACGGCTAATGGCTTAATAGGCAGTGATCTAAAATATAAACCACTCTCATCACAGTCAAAGATGTCTCTTAGAGCATATTCTTGAGTCAGGTTGGCCAGCTTTTCTTGCTAATTTGTTACAACCTCCAAATCCACATAATTGTTTTCAACCACCCATTCAATGCCTAGAAAGCTGTTTTGCCAAGTTTGTCAGCTCTAACTTTTGCCTGACCGAAGAATTAGCTCCAAAACAGGTAGGTTTCTGGAATATGTATTGATAAGCCACACCTACACCCAATCGTTGATATCTTTGTTTTCAGTCTCCTTTTCCTGTAAGTTTATACTGGCATCCACTCTTGCTGAAGTTAGTCTTTACAATTTATGCAGTGTAGATGTGTTTTTCCATAACCCAACTTGACACAATTCTTTCATGCTAACCTTTTTTTTTTCAAACAGCCCACTGATTTTAATTTTTTTACCAATTTGGTTGTCTCTTGCTTCCCATGTGGTACACTACATACTGTGGTACCACTAAGGTGACCTTCAAGTCACTACTGAATTGGAAAAAGAGAGGGACCAGAAGCCAGACACCTAGTGGAAGGAATTTATACTAATGCCTGTCCAATAGAATTCTATCACCTATCAGTTATTACGAAATTACAGTACAATGGCTTTCTTGAGTAACTCAAAAAATAAAGAAACAGTACAAGGAAAATAATACATGATTGGCAAAAAATTCCTTATTTGCAATTACCACAAATCCACTACCGTATGTAATTTGTACAAAAATGTACCAGAATATCTTCAGTTGTTGGAGAACAGAAAAAAACAATAAAATCAGAAGATTTAAATATTTTTTGGAGGGGTTTAATATCTGTGATTAAAGGTCATTCAACAAAAAAATTGGTTTTAACTTAAGTTACTGTTACAAATTACCACTTATACTTATTGTGTCAACCTATTTTCATAATTACAGCCTAGCAACATTCTGGCAACGTATCAATTTATTTGGCTAGTGTTCTATACAAGGCTCCTCTAAAGTATACTGTTTTTGAAAGTTCATCTTAAAGCATTACCTAAGATTTAATCTTAAAACTATCCAATTTTGAGTCAATGAAATCCTTTATTTGTTCATTTGTGTTATGGTCAAACTTTGTAATGGCAATTGCATGGTTTTAATATTGTAAGCAGCTTCTTTTTGAGCTAAGTATCTCTGCCATAGTTTTCAAGAGCACTCAGTCACTGTCCTGGTGTACGCAGCATTTTGCACACTTCTGATATCCAAGGATTTTCATACTCTCTTTGAAGCATTAAAAAGTGTAATATGGATTGAAAAAAAAAATTTCCAAAATTTCAAGCATGAATGTCATATTATCACCATTCAGTCTTAAGTTTGGCATGACCTTGAACTTCAAATAAATAAATATTGTTTTTTTAGCTAAATATATCTTACCATATGCTGCACAATTTTCAGGAATTTTGTATTAGCCAAACTCTTCTTGAATGCTGAATTCAACTGCATCCACAAAAATTTTGGTTACTGGACCTTTCTTCTCCTTTTGCTCATCTAAAACAGTTACAATGTTTTCTGGACTGCCAGTGGGGTTTTGAACACATGATATAATCATCCAATTCCTGATGTCGAACCAATGCTGATCACTGAAAGTTAAATGACCTGACCAGCAAAATTTGTATGGTGATCCTTTTGTTTGAAGCAAGCCTTGCACTTCATTGCACCATTAGATTCATCTCAGAAAAACCAGGAAAATGACAACCATCTAGACTGGAAGACTTTATTTGTTGCCAGTTCTTCCAATTCTTTTCCAAGATTGAAAGAAGTCACACTTCTCAATTGGAATTAGATATGGTAAAACCAAATAACGCCCTATCAATACTGAAACTAATACACTGTTGGATATGATGTAACTTTCTCAGATGTTGACTAAGTAACTGGATAAAAAGCATGACTAGTAATAGATTAATGATATACAACCAAGAATAGGAAACTGATTTTTATATAACATAAAACAATATAAAATGCTTAGCTGGTACATTTTTGTCAAATTATTAAATTACTGAAAGGTAAGCAACTGAGTTGGGAAGGAAATCACTCGCTGTATTTACCTGTTTGTTGAAAAATCAGTACATGATAAGACTTCATAATGGAGAACATGATATTCAGTTTTTAATGGTAATGAGATATAGCCATATTTTTACATGAAATAAAACAATATGTGTACACCACCATCGTTATCTGCGAATTTGTCATTCATGAATCCACATACATGTGAGGTTGAGCCAAGGCAACAGTGTAACTCTCACAAATGTTCGAAAACACTTTCCAAATGTTCTAGAAGCATCTCTGAGCTTCTTAAGCCCCTCCACGAGTAGTAATAGTAGTAGTACTTACATACAGTGTCTTTCTCTACTTTGCAACCCCATAAGCATCCACATCACCTTCTTTCACCCCTTTTATTTTTTTTACATATTTTTACCATGTATGTGTACTGTTCTAATATCTTTTGTTTTCAGCTTTTCCTGCATTATGTAGTGCATGTGATTGATTATTCATGGTTTTTAGTGTAACATTTAGGGCCAAAAAAATGTTTCTTGAGTACGTATGCAAGGGTCATAGCGCTATCCGCTATTCGCATCCATTTCTGGAATGGATCACTTGCAGATAACAAGGTATGGATGTATTCCTGACAAATATACAGCTGTCCTGATGGAATTCATTGACATATGAAAAAAAAAAAAAAAGAGATTCTTGCCTATGGAAACAATAAATCTAAGAAATTTCCCAATTCATTTGGCAGATACAAAATGACATCCCCATGTTTCATGGCTGAGCAGCAACTAGCTCCAAGAAGCTCTTCCACCTACTCTGCAACTTACATGCAGCTACTTTTCTTTTCAAACCAAATAGCTTGTACTTAGACTTGCCCATCCAGCATACTCTATGCCAATACTCTAAAAGTGGATTTTAGAAAAGTTATTACAAAATTTACTTTTTCCTTCTAGCTTTACAATTCAAAATATATTATTACAAATAAATTTTTAAAAAAAAACACCTTTAACTTTGACAGATTTAAATGCTAACTTTGTGTTATAAAGCTACTGTATATCTGATTGGAAAAATTTTGATAAAGAACTTACAAGCATATATTAGGCAGTTACTGCAGATTACAGCCTAAACTTGAATGATATTCAGGAAGACATTTGTTAAGAAGACTGAATTAACATACTGTATATAATATTAACTTCAATTCAATCTTCTGCAATATGATTGCCACAGATACAGCTATAATACAAATGCTTGTAGCACAGTTCAACTTCAAATTTTTAAAAGTAATAAAGCACATTTTTATTTTGTAAAAATACAGAAAAATTTTAAACAAAGTCTTAGAAAACAATTTTTTTTTAAAAAAATACCTTTTATTTACAGAAAATTATCATCTTTTGCCACTGTGAATGAAAATAACTTTTTTGCTAATCAGATTTCGCATACGTCAATGAATTTTTTTTGCAAAATTAGAGGTCATATAAACAATGGAACATACGAGTTGATAATATCTACAATTCTATAGCAAGCATGAAAAAAAATGTATTCATCCCTATGAAGCATATTCTAATGCCCACCACAAACAGTATATGAGCCAACAGTTGCGCTGACATTACTGCTATACAGTTAGAAACAACTATTTCAATTAGGAAGCATCTAGCTAGATAATAATTATTTTAAAGTGTGTGTGTGTGTGTTTGTGTCTGTCTGTCTGTCTCTCTCTCTTCTGAATTGATGAAAATATGAGAAGCAAAACTAAAACAGTTTTAATTCAAAATCTGGTTCTTATCAATCACCAAATTTAATCATGTTGTATGTACTATGTAACATACCTTAGCTAATCCAGCTTTATGAGCTCCTTGAGATTCCATGTAATCAATGTATTTTGAAAATTCCTTGAACTCTTCCATGGTGGGTCTAAACACCATGATCTTGGGAAAACTGCCACCATTATTTGATTCCATTGCTGCAACATCACACTCCAAATCTAGAAATAAAAAAGAACACTATGATTTGAATGACTCAAACTATTATTCACATTAATATAATCAAGCACAGCATTTTATTAGGAATAAAGAGCCAGCCCTGATCAAAGCTAGGAGTATTCCACATATATACATAATTTTATTAAGAGATGCATGAGACCAATAGAGATAGGCTATTTTTGTTAATTGAAAAAAATAGCCTAAGAAATGAGAAGAGAATTTCTTTCAATATACACTAAAAATATGTCTAGTCAAATTCTTTTTACATGTAAAGTTGTTTTGAAACAATCTCTGTCCTACATACAACAAATGCACAGTTTACCACCTACCTAGTGACCTTTATATTTTAAAGAAAGTTTGCAGAGGTATAAATGTTGTTATTTTAAATTATACATCATTTCTTATAAAAAATGTAAAAGTGTTTAGACCTAGTAAAATAAACTTTGTTTCCAGAAACCAAAATAACCGTAACTTTAAGTCTCACCATAATATCTCAAAATTATTATATGAATCTAATGATATTTAACAAAGTTGTGAGTATAAACAAACAATTTTAATTTTATTAATTTTAAATCCTTAACTAACAGATAAATTTTTGTTAGACCTTATATAAAAAATTTTGTGAGAAATATTCTGCTTCAAATATCAAATAAAACATAAACAATGCAAAACATTTACATTAAAACTGTTTCTACAAGACTAGCGGAAAAAAAAAAGATTTTATACAATGGATATGTAAATCTATTTGGTTATTTAATTAATTTTAAGTGTATGTTTAAATTTATAAAATAAAATTAATATCAATATTCTTGCATTTATTAATAGATTTTCTACATAGATCCTTGTGCTAAGTCATCAAACAAACTTATCAATAGACTTCATGTTTTCTTATGAACACATGGCTAACAATACATCAAAACCCTTACCTTGTCAGCCATCCCAACAAATAAAAAAACTAAATGTTATAAGAAAAATGTAACACCCAACTAATAAGATTGGTGCATAACATACTAAACACAAAGTACTACATTTTGCTTTCACATTCTATCAAATTCAGTCAATATACATTTTAAAAAACTTTTAAGATGTAAAGATTTCATTACACAAGGTTCATACAAAGTTGGCCAAACAAAATTCAAGAACTTTTCAAGGACATATTTTAATTTTCGAGGACCACAAAATCAGGAGACATCATAATATATTAATCAAGAAAACTTTACCTAATTTTTACATCCATATTGGAAAATGAACATAATTACAGTGCATTGTATTAAAACATTAGAAACGTTTTTTAGGATTAAATTATCCCAATTTACTTATACATCATATCTTGTACTAAAGCCCAGTTCCTTCCACTACACATAAAAAAATTAGCAGGAATTCCCTTAAATGTACAGCTGTTAAATTTGTTTCAGCAAGCCCAGTATCCCCTATATCAGTTTGTGCACAGTTTCACTAGAATATTTAATGAGACTATAAAATATTTTGTCTTCATTAGAGTTATAATCAGTGTTTTATACTGAAAAATTGTAGACACCAAGTCTAACCAAAGAATGAACTAGCCTTATATCTGTCTCCTTTAATTTCTCCAGCCCAGTAAAAACTCAGCCACTTCTGATTGCCCAAACAATGCAATTACCCCTTGAACTGGTCTTTTATATTGCTGATACTGTGTTCATTTTTTCCACTCACATCTAAAATGAGGAGTTCTAATAGGGGCTTCTGCGAGGTTGGTTAGGTCACAAAGCATGCTGAGCACCTTCATGCTAGCAGTAGTTTCCAGTATCACACTTCCATCTTGCTGCCTAGCTAACATTCTGGGTACAGACCATTGGAAGATAGAATGCTACAGGGGATACAACAACAACTGTCTTTGTTCTGATAGGTTTGTTAGCAGATAAAGAATAAGCATTACACAATTGCAAGCAAATAGAAATAACCTTACCAAAAGTTGCACGTGGAGGCCTCCCTGCATAATTATCCGGTATGGAAAGCAAGCCCAGGTACACACTAGATTGTTTTAATGATCAGCTTTCCTAATTTTATTCTTGGGAATGAATAGATGAGGGAATTCAGGAACTTTTCAAGACATTTTGCAGAATTCAACAACAGTTATTTTGTAGATTCAAGGACTTTTCAAGATTGTACAAACCCTGATGATTAGTTCTTTGCTCCAACCAACATTTTTTTTTAGACACTAGACATAGTTATTGGTAAATTCCAAACTATAGATACAATAAGAATTGTTAATCAAAAACTTGGTGCCGATTATAACAAGAAGTCATCAATACTCTTTGCCTTTTACTAACATGGCTAGATAAAAGCAGATATTAATTAAAGAGTATTGAAACTGTCATTTTTGGATAATGCAACAAGGTATACACAAAGACCTCAGCAACATCAATTCTCATTTAATTAAAAAGACATAATGCAATCAGCCGCAGTTTCAAGGCACAATAAGTAGTGACTGCAGCTGGGCTATTTTATTGAAAATAATAATAATAATAAACAAGCTTTTGCTAAGCAATTATATAAGGCTTCAAAGAAACATAGAAAATTGCCGGAAACCAGTGCCCCAGCATTAAATAACTATCAAAACTAAATTTTCTAACATGTCCCAAGTGTGTATACAATACCATAAACTTTATTACTACTGTTTAGCTGTTTAGACTTAACAAAAGTGTTTCTAAAACTGCTGTTAAAAAATAGGGTCAGTAGGTAGGTAATTCTATATGAAAAATAATAATAAAATTTCTCTCTTAGATTAAAAATTATTTTAAGGAATAAAAACAATATCAAATTCAAAAGCAACTTATTTTAATAAACTCCAAACATTTGGGATTGGCCCCTAAAATCAAGTTGGCCAGATTTCCTGAACTATACAATGTATTTTCCTTGGCCTTACCATGATAACCAGATATATTTCAGCAGGTCAGACCTTAGAATTGATAACAGTATCACAACAAAGCAGTGAACAGATGGTTGGTTCTAGTTGTAATACTACAGCGACCTTACAAACAAGCCAAGGAAATATAACTGATGACAAAGATGACAGATTAAAAGTAGTAAAGCTTAAAACTATTTTCTTTAACAAAAAACAAAACATTTATAAATATTATCATAAAAGGCAAAGAAAATGAAATTCATAGTAAAACTTTAAAAAAATAAGAAAAAGTTTTTTTGAAAAAAATAAATGGATTAGAGTGAAAATTTTAACCTATGTACAAGGTGTAGTCAAAAAGTATCCGACCTTGAATTTGTTTGAACAAAATAATAATGCGTGAGCAAAATCCGCATTGGTATTAGGTGGCCACGACCTTCCTGAGCATGCGCAAAAATTTTTGTGTCTGTAGGTTGCGCCAGTCGCCCGCAGTGGCGCGTTGAGTACAGACGTGAAGAGTGTGCTGTGCGATTTTTCTTTTTGAGTCAAGATGACTGAGGGCAGTGAGCAAAGATACTGTATCAAATTCTGCCAAAAACTTGGTGATGCACAAGCCCAGGCTATCGAGAAGATTCAGAAGGCCTTTGGAGATGATGCTATGGGAAAAACACAAATAAAGGAGTGGTACAACCGGTTCAAAGATGGCCGCACCTCAGTGGACAGTGAGCCACGTTGTGGCAGACCATTGACTAGTAGAAATGACAAAATGATTGCAAAGGTTCAAGGAATAGCCTATGAAGACCACCGTGTGACTATTGAGGAGATTGTTGCCAAATTTGGAATCAGCCATGGGTCAGTTCAGTCAATTATAACAGAAGATTCGTACCAAAGTTGCTATCTGACCAGCAGAAAGGAAATCTCCCAGGACATGCTGGAGTGTGCTAGCCAAGATCAAAACTTCATGAACACTATCATCACTGGCAATGAGACATGGGTGTATGGCTATGACCCTGAAACAAAATTGCAATCATCCCAATAGAAGCATCCATTCACACCAAGACCAAAGAAAGCAAGAGAAGTGCGCAGCAATGTTAAACTGATGGTGACCTGTTTTTTTTACTACTAGAGGTATTGTGCACCATGAATATGCACCACAAGGTCAGACAATTAACAACAAAGAATACTACCTGGGGGTTCTTTGTCGCCTTTGTGAAGCTGTGCTGCGAAAATGACCCGACCTGTGGGCAGCAAAGAACTGGCAACTCAACCATGACAACGCACCCGCTCATTCCGCCCACGTCATCCAAGCATTCCTCGCCAAGCATAACACACCACTTGTTCGTCAGGCTTACTCCTCTCCAGACTTGACTCCGTGTGACTTTTGGCTATTCCCAAAGTGCAAAAAAACACTCAAAGGGAGAAGATTTGAGTCAACAGAGGACATTAAGCAAAATTCAACGGCATAGCTCTACTGCATCCCAAAAAGTGATTTCCAGAATCATTTCCAGCAGTGACAGAAACACTGGCAGAAGTGTGTAGACTCCCAAGGCGAATACTTTGAAGGACGCTAAATCAAAATGGTGAGTTTTTTAATATTACTAGTTTTTTTTGGCCAAAGGTCAGATACTTTTTGACTACACCTCGTAAATGAAGGAAGATAGTTGGAAAATAAATAAATAAATAGATAAAATTGCTAATGTCAAAATTATTAGAAATCTACAGAAACATAATTGTTATCCATAGTATGCTTGAAGAAATATGTACAATGGACAGAGGAAAAAAGTATTATATATCCAAATATATATATACATTGTTCCTAAGTCCAGGTAATAACAATGAAACTCAAGACATTGTATCACTAAACCAATTAAGCCATTAACTGGACATGAAATGCTGTGCCACTTTACAATTGTGTATGATAATGATAAGCACGAATTACTGTTTGAAATAAGCTAAATAATTCACCTGGTTACTAAAATTTATATTTTTTCTTGACAATTCAACTTTAGCATTGTAGATGCTCTAACGATGCAGCAACTTCAGCTAAACAGTCAGCATTTTTTTTTAAATGTAAAAAATTACAACACTAATTTATGGAACAGAAAAATGCACCACAAGTATCAGTTTGTTTCTGTTTTCATACAAAATATAAGTATTACTACTAATAATAATAATGAAGACTTAGGAGGTATCTTTTAAGGAAACTAGTACTCCCCATCATTGTTCTGCTTCTCTCTCTCTTTTGCCCCACTTAGTTCTAAACTTAACAAAAAAAAAACTGCACGAGTCATTCTACATAGACCAATATCTCAACTTTTTTTGTGCCAAAGTCGTTTAACCATTAAAAAAACAATTGAGAACTATATTAGTAAAGATGTCAAAATTGGAAATGATTTGGATAAATGCAGCCCACATTAGCTAAGATTAAGGTGCACTCTGGTCTATGACTAGGTTTGCTCTCTTGTGTTAGAAGTTAGGGTTTCATGAGCCATCATTGCTGATTCACTGGAGCATGCTTGGGGACTTGCACTGTGGGCTCCATAGCTAGGGGAGTGATCAAAAGCATGATCCTTGGCCTCATGTCAAGGATCATAATAATGCCTTAGAGCACCACACAGGGCTTGTGCCCCATTCTCAAAACAGTATACAGATTCAGTACCCACTTCCCCCTTAAAAGGTTACACATGAATCTGCAAAAACACATTTACATATACATAGCACAACCAACAACAACAAAAAAGATATCATTTATCAAAAGGAAAATACTACCTACAGAAAACATCAATCTCAGTGATGAGAGAATTAAAACAAGGCTAAAAAAACTAAGATTATGTAGACTGTCTAACAATGAGAATCAAGATTTAATCAAAATATGTAAGAGACTTGTGATAAAACCAGAACTTAATGCATAAACAAAGTAGTTTCTATTAATTCCATCAATCTCTAAATGCTGACATACAGTTTTTGGTATCATTAATTAAACCATGAAAGATCTCTGAGCACTAGAGAGAAAAAGCAAAAAGACCGAAGACATCCCATGGCCTTCATGATCTCAAAGCAGACATTGTTTGCTTATCTTAGATCAGGGGTCACCAAACATTTTTCACAGTGGGCCGGATAACTGAAAGAATGACGAGCGCGGGCCGCATAATCATTCTGTTCAATACTTGCAAGCCAGAACGAAAGCTCTGGGAAAAAAGACGAAACACTAAGTTTAGCATTCCATGTTAATCATGGGTGAGTGGCGTGCAATGCACAGAAAACAAAGACAACCAACATATTTATTTACTAAAAAGTTATCAAAGAAGGCGACGTTAGCAAAAATATAGTTACATCAGACCTAGTGTGCACATATCCGAATCTTACAAACTAAGCAGCAAAAAAGGTTAGTGAGATTTGTGAAACTGACATTTGGCTTTCAAGATATCATCAATGTTTGGTTTGGAATTGCTGCATCCAATCAAGAGAATTGCTTTCAAATGTTCATCAGTCAATCTCGTTCGATGTGTTGACTTCACATACTTCATTTTTGAAAGTGTTTGCTCACAGACATAAGTTGTTCCAAACAATGATGCCATACCAGTGGCAAATTTCTTCAATTTCGGAAACTCAACATCAGGTAAGAAGCGGTAAAATTCAACAAGTTTTCCTTCTCTGTGCTTCTCTTTCAACAAGTCATTTGCTTGCAAATCAATGAGCTCCAACTGTAGTTCAACTGGCACATCATCAAGGTTACAATCAAACGGAATCTGGAACAGAAGAATGTCACTCTCAATTCTGTCGAGATCTGAAAATCTCTCCAAAAAATGCTTCTTCAAGTCACGAATAATCTTTTTAGGAAAATCGAGGTTGACATCTTCAGCAATTGTAGTGCAAAACTCTCTGAAACAGTGAAAATGAGAGAAGTTTTCTCCTTCCAGTTGTGCTTCAAACAATGACAGCTTTCTCCGAAATCCTTTGATGATTCTGTAGAGATCACAGATGAGGTTATCCTTTCCCTGAAGTTTCAAGTTCAGTTCATTCATGTGGGATGTAATGTCGACCAAAAATGACAACTTTGACAGCCAGGTAGGATCTGACAGCTGTGGATCAGCTCTATCTTTTTCAGTGAGAAAAACATCTATTTTGTTTCGGAGCCTGTAAAAACGAAACAGGACTTTACCACAGCTGAGCCATGTCACTGCTGTGTGATAAGGCAAGTCACAGAAATCAGAATCAATTTCTTCAAGAAAAGCCTGGAACTGACGGTGATTGAGTGCATGTCCCCGAATGAAGTTCACAGCAGAAACGACTGGTTTCAGTACACAAGAAATATCCAAGTCTTTCCCACAGAGTGCTTGCTGATGTATGATGCAGTGTATGAACAGAGTGCCCGGAATTTGCAAATCTTCCAACTGAGTCCTGATCTGCCCGACCAGACCTTTCTCACTCCAGCCATGTTTTTCCCTCCATCAACTGTAACACCTCAAAGCTGGTTCCACTGAAGGTTATAGTCTTGCAAAGTTTTCTGCACCTCCATGAAAATGTTTTTTCCAGTTGTTGTTCCATGCATGCAGCAAACGGATGCCAACTCTTCCGTTATCTGAAAGTCCAAATTGACACCACGAATGAACACAAGAAGTTGTGACGTACTCGAGAGATCAGTAGACTCATCCAGCACCAGAGAATACCACAAGTTCCTAGCTTTCTCGCATATCTGTAGCACTATGTTCTCTCCAAGTTCTTCTGTCCTCCGCACAACTGAACTTGCCGAAAGGCTGATACTTCCAAACAAATCGGCTTTCTCAGGACACAAGTCATTTGCTGCTTCCATCATACACTCTTTGATGAAGTTGCCATCAGTAAACGGTTTTCCTCGCTCTGCCAACTTATGCACTATTTTGTAACTTGTACGAGTGACAGATTCATTTTCAGCAAACTTTCTCGTGAGGAGATTTCTTTGAGTTTCTAAACCACATTTCATGGACCCATATTTCTCAGAGCGTAACTTTCCAGAAAACATTGAATATGTTGATAGATGTTTTGTTTCATAGTGACGCCGAAGATTGTACTCTTTCAAAACGGCAACACTTTCACTGCATACCACGCAACTAGCTTTCTGGTCCTTTGTTTCCACAAAGAAGTACTTTACTCCCCATTCTTCATTGAAAACACGACACTCGGCGTCCACTTTTCTTTTCTTAGTAGCCATAATAAAGGGTGAAGAAAACAGCCTAGAGACCAGGTCGATTAACACCTTGACCAGGGAATTTTTCTGAGTCTTCTTGCCCATGATGTGTCAATTATCCATGAAAAAATTAAAAAAATTTTATTTCACAACAACATCTTGTGTTCCATCAGTTTTATTACACAAATGCCCGGCCCGCGGGCCATAGTTTGGTGACCCCTGTCTTAGATCAAAGGTAGAGGTGTGATAGAAAAAGAATCATATAAATCATCAATGATTAGACTAGCAAAATAGCTAGATCTAGAAATGCTCTATGCAAATGCTCCATAAGAACAGACTTCAAACATAAGAATTCTGTTAGTTGAAAACCCAATTCAGAAAATAATCTGGCATGTATCTACTTGATATTGATGAACAGAAGAATGTAATAGAAAGCAAAAGCAGTTAAACAAGTAGCTAAGACCAAAATTATGTTAACAAGAACAAAAGAATGTTAATAAAAGATCATGCAGTGATGTATTCAGGAGTCAAGATGCTGACATGACAAAGTTTTAGTTGGTTATTCAATGGTAATCTTTAAAGCAGAAACTGAACCCCTTCTGATTGCAGCAGTAGATCAAAATGTGGATTTTTTTGTACAGAATGTGTTGCAAGTATTCAGAAATAGTTGATCATATTATATCTGCATGTCTAGTTCTGGAAAAAAACCAAATACTTGAAAAAAAACAAAAAAAAACAATGTAGCTGAGTACTTTCGTTGGCCAATCATTACAAGACAGATACTGCAGATACCTGGTGTGAACATAAACTTACTAGTAGTAGTGACCAGAACATGACAATAATCTGGAATACAAATTCATACAGACCTGTTAAGCGCAATAAGCCAGATATCAATATTAAGAACAGAGAAACCAAAACATGTCAGCTGATAGATGTTGCCATTTCAAGTGATTACAATGTGTAAGTATGACAAAGAAAGGCAAAACATACAAAAATATGCTAACCTACAAAACAAAATGGAATAGATAGATAAAGACATCAGAACTACAATAGTATTGATAAAACATGACAAAAAAGCTTGAAAAGATTCTGGACACCCAAAATGTTCATTCATTTTCTGCAAATGTAGCCATTTTGCAAACTGTCAAGAATACTGTGGAAATTCATTTCCAGCAAAGACTAATATGAATGCAATTGTTCTTGGAAAATCACTGATGTTTCTCTTCCTGAATGATTTGAAATGAGATTGATCAGGATGATGATGATGATGATGATGATGATGATGAAAATAATAATAATAATAATAGTGCCAATTTTCAAAGTAAAGATATATGAAAGTATTTTCTCAGAAAAATACTAAGTGAAAATACATTTTAAAAAATCAAAATAAATACCCTTGTGTCCATGCAGATATAAATATGAAAAAGAGTTTGACATAAAATCTATTATATCACCATTTTATTTCATTCCTAAAAATTTCTAGCATCAGAACCAGTAAAACAGGACAATACTCACACTTAACAAATTAACTGTAAATTATATTAATAGTTAATCAAAAAAAAATTTAGTATAGTTGAACCTTACTATAGTAAACCCTGCTTTTACAAACATCCAAATTGCACAATCTCAATAGCTAGAACAGAATTTTCCAAGTGAAATTTACCCTAGTTGAACAATGCAGAACAATAGGTCAACCTGGACATAACTTTTGCTGGCCTGACTTTTTTTGAGTTCACTCATGTAAACTGTATGCTATTATCTGGCTAGATTTCGACCAGAATTGTGGTTTCAATGGGCCTGCCTAGGAACTTGTATTGCAGACTCTCTTGCTGGGGATCATAATACTGCCAAAGGGCATAGTAATTTAGGGCTTAGACACCACCAAAAACTGCATGTGGATTTCGTAATTCACCTGTCCAAAAGGAGAAAACATGCATACACGGAAACATACTTTGCTCACACTAGCACCACAACCAAAAAAAAGCAAAAGAGAACCAATCACAGTGCATGTAGCATAAGTAATTGTATGTCATAATTGTTTTCAGTTTGAAATTTGAAAATGGTGAGGTTGACAACTGTATCTAGAGTTGAAACTACAAATTCCTCATGATCTAAGAGCAAAAAAGAACATCTCAAATGACAAAAGATTCAAATCTTTATGAATGGAACATTTCAAATGTTCAAACTCTGGCTAGACTGCTTCAAGCAGCAACACTATTTCAAATTTATTAGTTGTTCAGGAGAAAGGTGAAGTGGACACCAAGATGATTGCGCATAGTTAAAGGATGTTTATCCTAGAACTGTACTAAACTGTAGCCCAAAAGACAATGTCAATGAAACTGGACTATTCCACAAACTTCTACCCAGCAAAATACTTACCTCTACAGAAATTGACTGAGCTGGCACAAAAAAAAAGCAAACAATGAATAATTCACCTGTTTGGGAGGGAAGCATGGACAAATCTTCCTTCTCTATTCTGCAGAAGAGCAATAGATCCTAGATGCTTTAAAAATATGAAAATGCTGCCTGTCACTTACTGACAACAAAAAAGCATGGATAAAAAGATAGTCACAGCATCAAAAATTTCTACTATTCATTGACAAGTTTCCAGTGCATCCACTAACTTAAAGGCTGTAGCAATGCACTTTTTGCTTCTTAATTCCACCAGCATAGGGCAGTCAACGGACCAGAGTGCAATCCACTGCTTTAAGCCCTGGTATAAAAATTTCCTACTCAAGGCAATGTTGGAACATATGCAAAATGAAAAACCACCAAGTGAGCAAGTCATGCATTTCACAAGAAAAGTATGAGGGCGGACGACAGAAAAGTGTATGAAAAACTGTTTTAAACATGTTGGTTGGACTGATATTAGTGGTGAAGATTCAGATGAGATGTCTGTTTAAGTGATGAGTGTAAAAGACTGGGCATACCAGAAACAAAGCTTAATGAAATCATGTCAGAAGAAACTTGGATACCAACACAGGAAGCAGTGAGCAGCATCGTCATCATGAGTGTAGTAGCTAGCAAGAAGAATGAAGAAATGAAAGAAACTTCTGATGGAGATGATTAATAAAACTTCTAAACTAGAGATCCTTTCCTTGAAAGACTTAATGGAAGAGAAAGAAGCTGCATATATTTTCATGCAGTCTTTGCCCAGAACTAAAGAACCTTTTGGACTAATTGGTAAGATTTAAACCATGAGCATCAAAAAAGTGCAAAATTTGAATCAGTCCATTTTGGATACTTTTTCTTAAAGAATACGTAATTACCATGCAAGTTCAATGTTTTTATCATTATTATTATCATGAGCATTTTTTTAAAATACATAACTTGTCTAATTCTATCTTTAAATATATATTTAATGATCATGACAACACACATTTCTTCGTTTTTTTTTTTTATACAGCAAATTGCTAAACTTGATTCTAACGAACATCCTAATGCAGCAAACTGTTCCTCAAATCTCATGGGTGTTCGCTAAAGTGAGGTTCAACTGTATATCAAAAAGAAGTACATATTAATTATCTAAATGACCTTTCCTCATACTAAAAAGTTCCCCAAAAATCTGATTTTAAAAAGAAGCAAATTTTATTATCATCACCACCATCATCATCATCATTATTATTTAATAGTATTCAGTTTATCACAGATTATCTATCTATCATGAAAAAATGAAAACTCTAGAAGCATTCCACTAATTGGAAAAGACTATTTAAAACAAGAACTGGTTTTCTAACCAAAATATCTTTTAACCTTCCACAGAAAGTACACCAATAAATAGATTTTCTTACTTCCTGAATTAAGAGCTTAGGAACTGTCAGTTTTGAATACTGAGAACACCACAAAGCTCATTCCTTCTTTATTGTATATAAAATAAGTTGAGCGATTATTTTTATATTTATTTTACAAAAATTTTTTTTTTTTTTAAAAAAATCAAAAATAAAATAAATGTATTAACGAGTATATACCAACATTTAATTAGCTTGATTTGGTCTGACTTGGCCTGTTTCGGTTTACTATTACCGCTTTTTTTGAACAGATTTCCCCTAGCACCTCTGGCATTTTAGATTTTCAAGTTAAACACTAACTTGCTCAAGATGCCAAATAAAAGTGGGGAAAACAAGTCCACACTGTTCATGTCAGGTCAGGGGACCAAGTCCGAGCTTATATATATATATAAGGACTAATAAGGTTTCCCTTTTTTGAGGCACAGGATAATAATAATAATAATAATAATACAAGTGCCCAAACAGCTGAACCCTCCCTGTCCAGGCTGCTGAGGGGAATTTCCAAAGCTACCCCACAAAAGTTGGGAAATAGCTTCGCATACCAGAACTCGCAGTGTGTCATCCCATACACCCAACTACTAGACAGACCGACCCTTCTCTTTTTTCCTACTTCCTCGTAATCACCTCTTTCACACACTTTCTTCGAGCGCAGTCAGTTCTCTCTCTCTCTGCGTCGTGCAGATCCAGGGAAGGATTTTGAAAGAAACGCTTCGCGCAGTTCTAAACCCAATAAACTCCTTCCTCCCAGACAGACGGCCGATATATTCCAGTTTCAAACCAAAAAAAAGGTCCACTGGAAGTTTCCCCCCACCCCCACCCCCGGGGGGGAGGGGAAACAAAAGAGGTTTATCCCGCTGCCGTCGAGAAATGGACTCTCTTTATTATTATTATTATTATTATCGTGGGTGTTGTTGTTTATGTTCAGGCATCGCGCTGGCGGTGTGCAAACTCATTATCATAAAGGCCATAACACGGCCCCTCCCCCCCTCCCACCGACGGACGACACACGACCGGCGAAGGTCAGAAACTTTCTTTCTCAAGACGACAATTTCTGCGATCGGGGAGGGGGAGGGGGGAGAGGAGGAGGGGGAGGGGGGGGAGCGTCTGATTCCGCGATGCCAGGCGGATTCGAAAATCGCCGAACCTTTCGGCGAAAGTCTGCGGGGGAGGGGGAGGGGGAGGAGAGGAGAGGAGAGGGAGGGGGGAGGGAGCGGATTCGAGAAAGTTCGAAGCTGGGATACGGGAGTTTCGTCTAAACCAACATGGCGGAAACGAGCAGGAGACCGCGGCGATCGCGACCATGGGCGGTGTTAACGGGTACGCTTGCAAACCACCACCACCCCCCCCCTCTCCACACACACACACACACACCACCGGTGTGCCGCCAGCGATCCCTCTGGAAGCCGAAACCGAAAAAAAATAAAAAAAGAAAAAACAACGTCCGAACGCATCGCCATCGGTTAGTGGCAACAATGCCGACAAGGAGGAAGGGAAGGAGGCGCTGCTGCTGCGTAAGATGGGGGAAATCGACCGTCCTACAATGACTGCCCTGCCTGCCTGTCTGCCTGCAGATCGAATCCAGGGGTACAGCGAGCGTCGGAACCAGCCCTCTCCGGGGAAGGCTGCTGGCCCGCGGGCACCAGAAACCGGCTCTTGCACAACAGCTTAAACGAACCATCCTGATATTCCCCCTACTCACCTATACTTTCCGGTAAATAACCCAAAACATCGAATTGCTTCAAGAATTTACTATCCTAACGATGGTGTGTGTAGGTCCTATGACGGTTGTATACGCTACCCAATGTTTTGTATGATGGCGCGTTGCAATTTAGTACCTACATTGGAATTGTGTATTCATTATTATCTCGTATATATTCAGTTATTTGTTGTCGTTTTAAAGCTCGCATTCAACCTTCTCAAATATACTCGAATCATAACGTAATCAAAACGCCTGGTGTTAATTTTAGTAATGGGTGTTGGGCATCGCGGAAGAATTCTTCCCACTGCTATTGTCGGTCTCACTCAGGTGTCGATCGTACATACAGTCGACGCAGCTACGTATTTTTTATTTATTTTTTTTCAAATATTATCCGAATTTTCAGTATACATTAAAAAAATTGTAATAATTATTTATTATATAAAAAAACAAAGAATTTTATGAATATTTTATACTCGTGGTTCACGAATTCTGCGTATCACCGGTTGTCGGGATCGCCCATCAGTGCACACGGACGTCTCGTAGTCTGTTAATAAGGGTCTCCTCACTCAACGAGATTCACGTCTCCCCTCCTCCCCCTCCCCCCCTCTCCCCACCGCAGGTCCCTTTAAAAAAATAATTTAAAAAAAAACGGACCCTAACCGCGTATACTTCTCCCCGTGTAGACGGTGCATATTCTTAATTTCGTCTTTGTCGACACGATCAGGACTCGACCCGTCGCTGCTGACACAGTTCAGGGTGACCACGTCCATCCTCATTAAAGTCCCCACTTCGGGTCGCGAGCGCTATACCCGGGGATTCGACCCACATACGCTGATCCGGCGAGGCGGCCATTTTGAATTGAAAACGAGACATGGAGCGCATACAAAGAAAACGTGTTATCCGACACGATGCTATCATCAAGGTAAACAGAAACACAAGAAGCATCGTCGTCCAAGTTCGGCCGGGGAAACTGAACAAGGTACAGCTTAAGTATCTGGAGAAATGGCTGCACTGAAGAATGTTTCGTTTGTTGTTGTTGTTGTGGGTTTTTTTTTTTTTTTTATAAAGCAAAACGTCTGAGAGCGAGATGTAAACAATAGTGAAGATAAACCGATAAAAGGTAAAAGCGTGCGCATTTCTTTTCAGATCCTTGGGTGTTGTGAGGACTCCCCTCCCCTTTATTTTTCTACTGTACATATTTGAACAGATTTGGTCATAATAATACATTCTGAGCATGGCTGCTGAATTTCACTTTTCTTCCTCTTTTTTTTTTCAGTTTGTGTAGATTTTTTTGCATTCTACATACAGACTCCAAAAAATATTCCAACATTTATAAGAAAAACCAAAGGAGGAAAAGATTCTCTATTCTCATCTCTTTCTTTCTTTTAGCTTCTTTTGACATACAGAGAATTCCGTCCGTGGACTGATATCTTCAAATACCTATTCCGCTACGATCAATCAACGTCGATAATCTGAATTAAAGTTATCGATACAAGCAGACACAGACAGATTTCGTGTAGAAAGTCAATCACACTTCATACAAAGTGCCGATCTCAGGTTCCCTCAATGCGTTTGCCACTATTTCACACATTTTAAAAATTAAGTTCAGCTTCGCTTTAAGACACAGATTTGAATGTGGACATGGAGAACAAAAAGTCTGTAACGATGTTGTAATTTTGTGGTTAAACGATCGAAGAAAGAAAATAACTGTATTAGTACTTTCCCTGACAGACTTTTTTGCCAAAGTTTGCTTAGTTTTGGTGCAAACGTTGTCGACTCGCGATGGACTATTTCACTAGCGGAGCAGCAGCGTTAGTACTTAATTTGGGGCCGTGCCTCGAATCGACCCGACGAAGCATTTCACCAAAAATATATTCCGATCGGTTTTTTAATCTATATTCGATTACACTGTAGTCATATATATTTTTTCCAGCTGATTTGTGGTAAATACATATTTCCACCCCTTCATCTTCTTCAGCCCAAACTCCAGTTCCGTGTCACCGAGCGCTCTTTTTCCTACGTTGAAAAAAAAGGGGGGGTTCTTTTCGACTACTATAAAACTGATTATTTTCTTCCGATTTAAATTTCGCAATTTTTTTGGCGGTTTTATCTGATTTAATTTTCGCGGATTAATACACAAAGGGAAAAAAAATCAGTATATTTTTATTTACTTTCGCTGTCTTCACCCGTCCCTTTCCTCCCCCCCTTTTTTTAATCGCTAATTTTTCGATGAATAAATTCACTTTGGAAAACAGAAACAGTTTGGTTCCTACTCCATTTTATTCCATTTTTACTTTTCAGAGGATTAAGAATTACACTAAAAAAAAAAAAAAGAAGCAACAAACAAAAATTCCCTGCTCCGCACAGCGTTGTGGGGTTTTACATTTAAAGAGTTTTCAATTCCGTCAACTGGCTGGTCGTTTATTTACAAAGGAAACAATAGAGTTAAAGCGCCGGTGTTGGTCAACACGTTGTTTTAAGTGGATTTACATGGCACCAATATCGCGAACAACGAAAGCCATTCGAGAAAGCGGCCCGATATTGTGCGGTAATCTCTTTCCCGTTAAAGCCGTGTTTGTTCGCCAAGCAGCTTTGACAACGATGTCCAGACTAAGCGACCTTAAGGAAGATGTTGCCGTAGGGGCGGCTCTTTCATCGAGGCAAAGTTGCAGGACTGCCATGACACTGACATGGATTCGAGTGCGGCCGGACAACCAAGGGCGACGACTCTTGCGCGGGACCGGTGCATCCACAACAACCCGCCGCCTAAGGGTAAAAAAAAAATGGTAGGTTTCTGCCTGCGGCAGTTATAGCAACTCGAAGCACCGCTGACCGGCAGGTCGTGGAGGACCTTATCGGTGTTGTTACCCGTCAAGACAGTTGATGAACTATCGGGTTTTACACTTGCTGTACCTCCAGCTAGGTGATCAAGAGAATTATTATCAAGATAAATTTTAATTGCAGCATCTGACCCAGATATAGGTGTAGCTAAATTTGCATCGTTATTGTTAGTTAAAGCGCCTAAATTAGTTATTTTACCAAAAACGATTATTACTCGTGAAACAATTGCTATCTACTTGATTACCTATATAACATTTATTTGCAGCATTTAAGCTAATAATTATACGTCCTAGGTTAATTATTGTTATTTTCATATCACCATTAAATTTGAAATCATCAACATACTTCTTAGTTGCTGCATCATTATTATTACCCGAATTCGCAATGTTTACAATTTTCCTAACTTTAAATTCAACACGAAATATGCAGCATCGCCACCCCAACCTGTTATATACCGTCTTGCGCTGTGGAAAATGTCTATTCTTTAACATTTACTGTATCGTTAAAAATTTAAAATTATGCTCCAACAATTCCGTCCAAAAGTATTCATTCAACAAGGGGAGGGACATCAGAAGTTCCCTCCCCTGCCGCCGCCGCGCCTCTCCACCAGGAGGATGCCGATTAGATCTCCGATTTACAAATCTGTTTAAGCGTAGCGAAACTAAGTCGCATCCAACTGGTCTCAGTCCCGACCTCCGGCTTCTTTCTCTCTTTCTTTTTTAAATAAGCGCACAAACATAAGTATTTCATTAAATCAAATTGTTCTCGACGAGAAGAAAACGCAACTGACTACCACCGGCGGCCATATTGGCGCTACAGGGGGAGGGGCGGAGCCTCTTTCTGAGTCATCGCTATTTCGGCCAAGCTGCAGGAAGGAGAAACCGAAACCGAGCATCATGTCTTCCCAAGTAAGTCTTCCCTGTGTGTGTGTTTTAAATGTATTTCTGGTTCACCTGACGCAACTTCCATAAATCCGGTGTCCATCCTCTCGAATGGGGACCCAAAGCTGTTATTTGTTTATTTATTTATTTTTAATGGTTTGGCTGCCGATGCTCGATTACTTTGTCCTCCTCGGCAGGTGCTCGTCAGGGGTTCCAGTTCGGAATACTGGTTTAGTAGACTGGCGGCGGCGGAGATGCTGAGCCTCCTCTCCAGTACCAGTTTACACCGTTCGTGCTTGGTTCAATGTCTCTCTCTCTCTCTCTCGAATGGCTGTCACACGAGGGCTACTCGCTGAGGGGCGCGCCTAGACCTTAAGTGGGTGCTTGCCCGTTGACTCAGTTCTAGACTATGTCGATACCCTCGGCGCCGCCTTATCACAGACATTTTGAGCCAGCTTGGCATCCACAGCAGACCTCCGAGGTCAGATGCCGGAGTTTGTGAGAGTAGCGGGTGTGGACGTATCGGCTGGTATTGCTTGTCATATGTGATGGCCTCGGGCAAACCTTCCTGGTTCTGGTTACTGCTCGAACATGCCTCTGCAGTAAGATCTCTGTTTGCAGGTAGAGAAGAAATTCCAGCATCCATAATAGCGCTAATGTCATCATCCATAACGGTGCTGTAGTTTTGTAAAACAACCATACTTCAACTGATGGGAATCATGCATGCGCAAATCAAGGTACAGCCACAAGACTCGGTAGAATGTTATGTCCTGCTTAATTATTTTAGCACATCTATTAAAAACTGAAAATGTCGCATCATACGGGATGCTTCTTACCACCACCTATGTATTTTGGAAAGTATTCCCCTAACTGTTTGAGGGTAAATGCTGGTTGTACTGAAAATAATTTTTTGTCTAGTTTGCAGAATTTTTACAAATGATTTATTTTACTCTTTTTTTTCTATTTTTTTACACTTTAGAAGTACACTTTTTATGTGTTTGAGTGTTTCAGAGTGTACTCTGTTAATATCCTGTTTGTGGGTGCATAATATATATATATATAGTTCTTGTTTTGATTTTTTTCTAGGGTACCGTTCATGCAGCTTCAGGTTTTGATCCCGAAAAGGCTGCAGAAGGTTTGCGGAAAGCAATGAAAGGTCTTGGTAAGAAAGACTTTGTCTGTATCTCTTTAAGAGCTGGGCACCACTCTAGATTTATGACAGTTTTTTAGAAGAAAGGATATTTTAAATTTTATTAAAACTACTGACATTTTGGGCAAGTAAATTCACTTGAGCAATGATTTTACCAAAAAGAAAAAAATTGAATTCTCTTTTTCCCCCAACAAACTCTGTGACTTTGCATTTTGTAAAATACTCCTCTAGCCTACAGGAAAGGGCTTTGGAAACACATTCAACATTTATTTCAGGGCATTTTCTTATTTTAATTATGTATACAGTTTTCTCACAGCTTGCAAAACACCAGAAACACATTTACTGAATTACTCTGTCAGAATCAATATGCAATTCTGTAAATGTATGGATCATAGTTCTCAAAGGATTAATCAGATTATTAGACATTTTTAAAGAATGCTTACAAAAATTAATCTTACATGTGAAATATGTATTTTTGGTTAATAAAATGTGTGGTTTTTATTTTGTTTTTTTGTTTTTTTTACTGACTTTTAAAATTGTATTTATTTTTCTGAAATTAGCTTTACTGATTTCAGGAACTGATGAAGCCAGACTGATAAAAGTCATCACCAGCCACTCAAATAAGCAAAGACAAGTGATAGAGAAACAGTACAAAACTATGTATGGACGGGTAAATGCTTCGTATTTTTTCAATATTTATTGTTTATCCAGAGCCATCAGTGGCATTGGTCTGTCAGGATGAGTAAATAATCCTGTTGGCCTTTACTCCTTATATTCATTGCTGTCAAAGTTCAGGCCCATGTGGAGGACTTTCCAACTAAATAGAATTTTTTAAATTTCTATAAGTGATGTAGCCATCCAGACTTGGGCATCTTATGGCTACATTGCATCAACTTTGCTTTTAGTCAGCCAGGTTAATAGCAGCGATGTTAGTGGATTATTCTTGAATAAATCAAGTTACTCAATACGTTTTGTTTTCGGTTAAAATGCTCAAAGGGTTATACTTTAAGAAGTCTCTCTTAATTAAAAACCAAAGGAAAGTACAACAATCAAAACTGCCCCTGTAACCGAGTTTTTATTGCATTTTTAAAGTAGAAGTTACTTCCCTTAGATTATTTGAAAAACAAAAATGTCGCTCCTCAGTATTGACATCAAATATTTTTTCTGAAAACATGAACATGCGTATTATTAATGGAGACCTAAATAAAGAAGATTCAATGACTGTAGCCTGTATGTCTGAAAAAAAAAACGCAATAAAGGTAAGTAACAGGACGATGGTATTCCTGGTGCAAATAGTACAAACATTTTTATTATAAATATATTTGGATGTTTTATATTTTTAACATTTTTTCTTTAAGATTAATATTAAAAACCCACAAAATCTTGATTCCTGGCATGCTCGTTGTGAAAGCTCATGATCAGCAGCTGGCTGTTCTCAATCCTAGGGGACGAGTTTAGGTAACGCTTGAATAAATTGCACTTTTCCTTTAAAAAAAAGCTGCTTCATTATTAGTATTTTTATTTGGTTAAAAAGAAAGAGAAAAACTAAATGTAGTGTAACAAAAAAAACTTTTACAGGCATTGAAATGGCAAGGGTTCTTTGAACAGAACTGAATTCTGATATTGTAATTTTTCTTAGTTTTTTTTTTCAATAAAATACACTATTCTTTGTTAACAAAATCACTTTTTAGCCAAGATTTCTTTTGACGTGCTAGCACCATTTTTAATGCTCAAGATTTTGAGTAACTACTGAAGTAAAGTGGAAGTTTTCAGATCATTCGTAAGGCTGAATTTCATAGAATTTGTTATTTGTTAGAGTAATATTCCAAACATGGCACCAAGTTTGTCAGCATAGTGATAAATATTTTTCCCATTACACTAAATGACTTTGATCTACTTAGTGCCACATCAGTAGACTTTGTAGAAAGCTCTGACAATTCATAGAATTGAATTTCATGCACTTTGCTGCTGCCAACTAAACTATTTCTTTATTGGTTTTTACTCTAAAATTCTGTGAATGAAATCATGATGCTGAGAGAGTCTCTTTTTTTTTTTTTGCACAAGTACAATATGAAAGCAGCTTTGGTAGTTGTAGTATTAATCTTAAGGAATCCATGGTGTGGGACAGTGCAGTGGTTTTGGATGTTGATTAAAAGGCTTAAGTAGATGTAGCTGAAAGATGATATTTTTTTAAAAAAAAAACCATCTGCTGGGACCATTCCTTTTAGTGTTGTCAGTTATTCTGTATCTTGAATATGGTAGAAAAAACTGTTCACTGGTCTACTGTGAGGCTGCAAGAGAGAGTGTGTGGAAGATGATGAGATGAAGTGAGAGTGGCTGTTTGAGGGAAAGAGGCACAGATGGGTATCCTTACTAAAAGACTACTGCAGGGGAGATGGTTTGGGCTTTTGTGAACTCCTGACACCTACAGAGACTAAAAAACATGGTGCATCACAATGAGTCTGTAATCCAAAAACTATAAATTATTTATTTTTTCTAATGTTTTGTTTGAGATTTATTGATAACTTTTCTAAAGATACTTTAAACTCCAGTTCTGTGAAATAATGTATGCAGCCTCTGGATTAAATGTTTAAAATCCAAGTACTTCCATTTCGATGACAACCCATCCCCAGAAGTAAATATGTAATAAATAGAATGTGCATAAAATTAGATTAACAGACTTTCGACAGCATTTGAGTTCATTCCCTTTGTTTGTTTGTTTTCAGTTAAAAAGTTAAAGGAAGATAACTTTGGGCAATAATTTATCTTTTTTGAAATGGCCATTCTTAATAGTGCATAAGAATTATAGTTTAAGTAATGGATAAATTCCACAACGTTGGCTTGGTTTTTATAAATATAATTTTCTTTTTACACAAGAAAACTAACTTACACGTGGAAAGTTCCTTAGCAAATCTGCATATCTTTAAACAATCTTTGTGAAATCCTTGTTTAAAAGTTAAATCTACCATAAATTTTTTTTTTTTTACTTTTAATGTAGATGCATAGTACTAAATAGGTATAGTGATCGTGCCTTGTTTTATGGAGAAATGCCGTTTTGGGTTTGTTGAATGAAAGCATTGGGAATTAACTTTAAAGTGTGTTTGGCCTGTTACTTTAAAATGTTGGTTCTCATTTCCCTCAGGATCTTCGGTCTGACCTGAAGTCAGAGATAAGTGGTCGGTTTGAAGATGTAGTTCTAGGACTTCTTGACGAACCCAGGCTATTTGATGCCAATCAGATTCACGATGCCATTAAGGTGAGATTTCTCAAATTATTATTTGCAGGAATTATTGCCCACCATACAGTATAAGTTTGTAAGCTACAAACAGATATTGCAGTATCTATTCTGGTAAAACCAACTGACACAGACAGTACCTTTCTTCTAATTTCATGCTTTACTAATACAACCTAAGAAAAAGTAAATTTATTTAATAATTGATTATCAACGATATTTGGATATGTCAGACCCAGTGGCGTATCTAGGGTAAATGGCGCCCGGGGGCAAGCTCGAAATTTGCACCCTCCCTCAAGTAAAAAAATCGACCTGTTATTTATTACTTATGAGTTATAAGTAACTAAATCATTTCATTTTATTTTTCTAATTTTGCCCAATATTATTACTGCTCCGTAATATTCAACCCACTAATTCCAAACCGTCCTTTTTATAGGACATACCGTAAAAGGCAATGAACAAATGAGTCGTTCTTGCAAGTATCATATAAAAATGCTTATACTGTCATGTACCTGTTAAGCAAAGAAATTATTCTTGTCAAATTTCATTTATCTGCTGAAATGAAGTACAGATATTCCTAACTTTAAGCCCTCTAGAGCTAAATGGGTTAGGTTAGTTACTTCAAAAATCTATGAACTAAGAATTCTTAGACAGCAGTCCGATTTAACCCCTTTAAGGATTTTTTAGTTAACTTTATCCAAGTACTAACTATTGAAAATACCATGAATGCATAATCTAAAAATACTCTTATGAATTGAAATGGAACAAAAGAGTAACAGAAAGTATTTACAAAGGGATCTTTCTAGCTTTCATTGATGCAAATTGATCGATTATGTCTTCAAAATCGGTTGTGTTTGTTTCTTCACTTTCGATGCTGAGGAGGGCAAGGTCACGCAGGCGGCTTTGAGACATTGATGTCCGCAAATATGACAAAATTAGCTTGAGTTTGCTGAATGACCTTTCGCAGCTTGCAATTGAAACGGATATTGTTAACATAATCTGAAGAGACTGATGCGCAAATTAGGAAAGACGCTGTTATTTCCGTATTGAATAGTAAATTTGAGGAGATGTTCTGGTCTTGATATTGAAACTTTGGCGCAAGTGGACAACAACACCTGGCAGTCAATGATTTCTTTGAAGAGCTCCTCGCTGTCAATGTCATCACTGTAATGATTAGGCAACGAAGCGCATTTTGATCGAAGTGAAACGTCGTCTGGAAGTGAGGGATAACATAGAGTACGAACATCAAGGAGGAAACCAAACTTTGCGTCATTATCGTGTAAACGGGTGAATCTATGCTGCATTTCGGATTGAAGACAATGAAGAACAGTCTTCATGATTTGTTCTATCTCATTGGTTGGTGCTGATGTTTCATCTTCGGAATTATCAGAAGGCTGTCATTTTGGTCTTCCGCGATGTTTGTTGATGTCAACGTTCCAGTGTTGACTAAGCTCAATGCCTTCATTTAGAGATTGGTGGACAAGAGCATTTCCATTATCCAAGAAATGCTGCTGAAAGGCTTTGATATCATCCGCGGTATCCCGGAAGTTCATCGTTGGGTCTTGTAGCCGTTTCTGAACCCGGTCGATTCGAGCAAGAATCCTGTTCCAAAATCCAAGCAACGCAAAGAAATGGAAGACCAGCATTTGGCTTAAAAGATGGTCAACATCACAGTGTTTGTCGGATGTCTCATCATTATCATCTACCAAATTTTCCAGAAGGTTTAAAATTTTGTTTAGGAATGTTTCAAGATGTTTCACAGCATCTGCTCTTGCGCTCCACCTGGTGTCCGATGGAGATTTGAGAACCAAAGGGATGGCTTGCTTCAACTTCTCCCAATGCCGTGTTGATCGCGAAAAGAACGCAAACAGGGAATCGATGACGTTGAGAAATGAAATAATCTTAAAACTGCTCTTTGCTGCACTGAAACCAACGAGGTCGAGCGAATGGTTGCCGCAATTCATAAATATCACCTTTTCGTTCAAGTCCGCTATGCGTTGCTGAACTCCACTGGTGTGTCCGGCCATGACCGCAGCGTTGTCGTAACATTGTGCCTTGCAATCACTCAGTGCAAGGCCATCATCTTCCAATTCCTTCAAAATTATGCCGACAATACTGGCTGCATCTTTTTGAGTAGGGTGAACCAAAGAAAGGAGACTCGGACACGAACAATCCTTTTGTCGAAGTCAATGTCGACATATCTCACCATTCGTGATAGTTGGTCCCGATGAGGTTGGTCAATTTTGCGCCTCCCCTCAAAACAGCGCCCGGGGGCACGTGCCCCCTCTGCCCCCCCCCCCTAGTTATGCCACTGGTCAGACCAATCTATTTAATTTTTGTTTGATTTGGTTTTTACATTGCACAGATTCAAAATTCAAATCAGTATTTTTACTACTTGAGTTGTCGTCATTCCATGTGACCTTTTGGATAAAGGAGAATTTACCCAATGGAGATATTACTGGTGGGGCAAAATTGTTTTGGAGTAACTGGATCATGAAAACTGGCCAAAAAATCCCACCATGCTTTATTAACATTTAATTTTTATTTTAAATTTGATGGCCATATTTCAGGAGAGTGCAAGTGGCATGTGGTATTTATATTCATTAGGCAACAGTGCTAAAAAGGTGATACTATCACCAAATGGATAGTTGCTTGTCAACAACGATTATTTGACAGATGATTGCATTATTGTTTGATTATTGTCTCAGGTTCCTTGCTGTTGTAAGTAACCTATGGAACAGCACTTGTTGTGGATTCTGCAAGCTTCTCTTTATCTAATGCATTATTCTCCCATCCCATATATTAAGAAAACATCTCCACCTTGAAACTTATTTTGAATAAAATTTGAAGCAGTTTACATTTTAAAAAAATAAAAAATAGAGTAATATAAATTTATTACTTTATATTTTGATGATTACTTAAGCCAAAGTAATTCATTGTGAAAACTAATGAATAGATTGTTCCATCATCAAAATTTGAGAAAAAAAGAGATACTGTACTTTCAGAAAAAAATATTTATATGGTTATTTTCTTGTACCTCTTGCAATATATTTTACCACTCATGTGGTACAGCTGTGATTACTTTGTAAATATGAATAGTTTAAAAGTTTGCTGTAATTTGGCATTTTTAAAATTTATACTAAGAACAAATATTAATTTTATTCAGGTATTCATTTGATTACCTACATACACACATAATGTGCATTTAATTTGCATCCATATTTATTTGAGATTTTTAAAAAATACTATAGTGATCTTGTATTTGTTTGTTTTGTTTTTTTAAAGGGAGCTGGGACTAATGAAGCAGCCTTGATAGAAATCTTGTGTTCGCGTTCTAACCAAGAGAAAGAGGAAATAAAGCAACTATATGAATCATGTATGCCCTGTTAACAATATTTGAAATCAATCTTTGCAGTCAGAAACGGAATACTGACCAACCAGCCATCATCAGATCTATTGGTTAATAACTGATACATTTTACTCTTAGCCAGAAATAATTGCTTGTAGTTGGGAGTGCTACAGCAGTATCATATACTTAACACCTTGACATAAGTTAAGCACCACAGATTTTCCATAAATAAAATTTCTGCAGAACTGCTGTGTAATCAAAAATGAAAATCAAAACCACCAAACAACCTAATGTGATAAAGTACCAATATTTTGGACAGGACAGGAACAGAATATTAAATGTTGGTATTTGTTTATTTTGTTTTATACATCACTTCATAAGATGTAAAAGGTATCATTGTAACAGTCGTGATGTTAGATGTATTATCAGTATTTTTACAAAGAAAAATGTTAATGTGCTGGATGGTCAGTTATGATGTTTAGGTAACCTTTACTTGCATGGATTATTTCCTCTCATTACCTTATGCTGCTTACAAGACATCAAATGCATATTTATAGTATTCTCAGTCACCATTGAGCAATGTTCTGAGCAGGATTTCTCTTCACACTATACCCAACTGTACTCTAGAGATCCTCCATGATTTGCCCTGCAGATAGTGCACTACTGCAGCTGCATGGTTGTGCCTGGTTTTCTCATTCACAAATATTGGCTTACTAACAAGTTGCTGATCAAAATGGAAAACAGGCAGATTCATGGATGCTTGGGATTTAGGGTTATAGAAAGTGTAATAGTTGTAAGCTGAATGTTCCTACACAAGCATCAATTCTAGCAATGCTTCCCAATGGTTGTAACCTTATACCCTTGTATTCTCAAACAATGCAGCACAAGAGACGGACCTTTATCAGGTGGATGTGCATTCTCTCTCCTTAAATCCCTCTGGAAATGTTGATTGGTCTAATTAAGTTTAGCTTGTTGAACTTTGGACAGTTCACAAGGTGACTGGCATGGAAACTAGTTCCCTAGATCAGGCGTAGGGATTGTTGTAAATTTCATGCATAACAAACTGCCCTATCTTCTCTAGGAGTAGTTTTGCAGGAGTATCCACTACATGCTATACTGACGACAGTTTTGCGAAAGTATTTAGCAACATGACCAACGACAGAGCAGTGTAAGTTAAGTTTTCTCTCTGCGGGAAATCTCAACATTCTTTATTCCAGGTTTCTGTACTATTCTTGTGCACAGTAGCAATTGTAAGCATGCATGAATCCAAGTTTATATTGCTTTATGTGTGCATGTATAGACTGTGCCATTTTTGCATTTTTCACAAAGCAAAGCCACATTCTTGATCAAAATGTGTCAAAAAAAAAACTGTGTGTGAATATGAGGAACGTGCTCAGTTTAGATGAGAATTTACTCAACAGCACCTTATTTCTGCAGTGCCTTCTAACAAACTTTTATATACTTAATCACAGGAAAGTTTAGCTAATGATGAAAAGTCACATGACCAAAAAAAAAACAAAGTGATGT
Source organism: Nautilus pompilius (assembly GCA_018389105.1). Taxonomy (NCBI): domain Eukaryota; kingdom Metazoa; phylum Mollusca; class Cephalopoda; order Nautilida; family Nautilidae; genus Nautilus; species Nautilus pompilius. Next base: position 181,116 of record JACATO010000124.1, on the reverse strand, counting down.
CCCACGCATAAAGTAGCTTGTAATTGAAAAACATTTTATGTAATAAGTCCTTAATTTCACGGAATTTAAATTCATTGCTCTTTCAAACACACGAGTGCTGGCATAACTCTCTTGTGAAAAAGTGCAGATAAGCTGTGTACATCATAGTCCTGTATGCTGTTTGGTTGTGTGTCATAGTTTTGCACATTTGTGCCGTCTGATGTCTGTGTGGACCCTGATATCAGCTCAGAGGAGAGATGGAAACTTCTAAAGTAGCAAAATGAAAATTTTAGTTTTTATTTACATATGATTATTTGTGATAAGATTACTAATCTATGAAACCAAATCATAAATAGTGGTACTACACATGAAAACCATTTAGGATGTGAGTATTCCTTTAAAGGATGAACTTTTTTTAAAAAATATATTTGTAATGCAGCTAACTTTGCATCCTTACCTAGGTTCTTAATCTATTTTATAAGTTTAAATTTAGGACTTGATTTCTGATTCTAATGCTCCATCTAACTACTACTATTTTTTTACAGATGGTAAAGTGTTTTTGCTAATTCAAAGTTTCTGACAGTGTATTACCCCATACACTGCATTAATGTCACTGGTTTGTTTTTGTTTTTTTTTTACATTTTGATTTTAGTATTTGGCAATTCCTTGGAAGACGACATTCGTTCTGATACCAGTGGCCACTTCCGACGTATGTTGATTTCTCAGTTGGTGGCAAACAGAGCTGAAAATGCTCCAGTGGATCCAGCGCTGGCCAGGGAAGAAGCACAGAAGCTGTATGATGTAATCAGAGATTATACTAATTTGCATGTACCTAAGTTTGGCATTTCCAGAATTTCTAAACTGTCCCTCTGTGTGCACAATGGACATGCCTCATAAATTAATTTAAATCCTGGTTATGTGAACAAGAGTCTCTCATCAGCCACCATGACGAGCTGATGGTTCAGTGATTAGAATAGAACAGTGATGCTTATACCTCCATGACATAGTTTCAGATTTACAAGTAAGGATCACAAAATGGGAGAATGCACTTAAAATGGTTCTAACCATTCAGGCTTGTGAAGCCATCTATAGTTAAAAAGGGGACTGGATTGAAAGCCAAAACGTCAGTTGCGTTGACATGGAACATGGTCAGTAACACTTCATAATCATCTGTCCTTTTCAGTAATGTATGGGCGGGTATGCTGATTACAGAAATATTTGCCAAATACTTGCCCATTAGCTGCTTTCATGAAGTAAGTTGATGTTATTTAACTGTCAAACAATGAAAATACATTTTCCTTTGGCAACAATTGAAATACCTTCTGTTGACCAGTATTTCAGTGATAGTACACACACCCATAATTAAGATCATTATTCTTGTTCCATTAGAAAATAATTTGCTCCTTAAAAATTTTTCTAATTTAGAAAATGATTTTTTTTTTCTTTTCCTTTTTAGGCTGGAGAAGGCAAACTGGGCACTGATGAATCTGCTTTCAATAGCATCTTGTCAACCCGAAGTATCTTACAACTTTGTGAGACATTCAAAATCTATAGCAGCCTGGCTGGCAGAGACATCGAAGACTCGATCCGCCGAGAGATGAGTGGCAATCTGGAGAATGGTTTCCTAGCTATAGGCAAGCTATCTTTTACTGCTGTTTTTTTGTTTAACAATTATTGATCACCTGGATTAATACAGGTAAACTTTGGTATCTTTTAAAAAGATCGGGATCTTAATATCTGTTACATTTATACCCACCTCTTCAAATTGTAATCTTGTTTTAGTAGATCAGACATTGGACCCTCCTATCTATCTTTGCCCGAGTGTTTACATTCCACCGTTCTGATTTCATCTTTTCCCTGTGCACCGTGCTGCATACCAAATGTAGGGAACATTAACATCAACAAGGGACACGTTTAGTACCGAAAAGTGATTTCCAGCGTTAACACTGTGCTGAGACTAGTATTTGCAGGTTGACAATGCTGCTATTTCAGGATGATTGTTGGTAACCATAAAAGGGGATTTTTCTGCAACAAAAAAGAAAACAGAATCTCAGTTTTCTGAAATAATGGTAGTGCAAGAATCTCTTCCTTTGTGTTGTATACAGAATTTCATCATGCACGGCCGAGCATTTCTCCACATTTGTGTGCTTAGCTAATTACGGTGCCTGTTTAGTCATCTTTTGGCTTTCCTGGTGGTCTGTTTTTTCATCTGACTCGCTCTTTACAGAGTCCTTTTGCACATAGGCCCTACAGCAGCTGCGCCGAAGTAGAAGAGTAATTATTTCCAAGCTTTTAGCATCCTATTTTATTCTTAAATTTAATTTTTTTTTTTTTTTTTTTTTTTTTTACCTCCAGTAAAATTTGCAAAAAATTCTCATGCCTACTTTGCGGAATGCCTATATAAAAGCATGAAGGGTGCGGGGTCCAAAGACAAGGACTTGATAAGGACTCTTATCAGCCGGTCAGAGGTTAGTACAAAACGAATCTTTTATTTCCTCAGTCTCAAATTACCACAGCGCGCACCTTTTCTGTGTAGATATTTTAAAGTCATTTAAGTGTTGTGAAAGATGTACAGGTGATGGAGAGAGAGAAAAAAAAAACAGAGCTTTTAATGGACCTTGGATGCTTAATGAGTAGATACTAATTCAAACCGTGGGTTTTCCTTTTCAGTCTGTAAGCTGTTCTTGTTTCTGAAGCTGGCCCACGTATCAATGTTTTGTTGCTTTTGTTTCCAGATTGATATGGTTCAGATAAAGCAAGAGTTTGAACGACTGTATGGTAAAACTTTAGCCAGCTTCATCAAAGGTGACACCAGTGGGGACTATAAGAAAGCTCTTCTGGCTCTGATTGGGGAACAGTAGAAAATAAATGTGGTTGTCTGGCAGCTGAAATAAACTTTTTTAAAAGTGTTTTTATTTGTGAATCATTAGTTTTGTAATTCTGTTTCATTAAATCTAAAAGAAAAAAATTCTAAACTTTAAAAACTCAAAAAAAAAAAAAATATTGTAGGATGCTGAGTTGGCTTATTTTACTTTGATGAATGAGTAATAGTTATTATGATGATGATTATCAGAGAGAGAGAAATTAAGAGATGTGACGTATATTTATTATGGTACATTCTACTGTAGGATTGAAAATCTGTTTTGCTGGACTGTACTGTTGTTAACCTTATACTTACATTTCAAACTTCTCAGCCTGCTCCTTTTACATGGTTCTTCAAATGATTGTGATAGGGTTAATATGATCAAATTTATTTTCTGATAAATATTGAACTTTGGGAAAACAATGATTGCAGTGCAAGATGTTGTCTACTACACTTTTATAACCTGAGGATTTCCCAGACCACACACTTATTACTACCACAACTAAATAAAAAAAAATTTTGTTTTAATAGTTGTTTCCAAAAATTGTTAATCTCTCTCTCAGGGTGTCTTTGCCATTCTGTTTGAATTTTTCTCAGCATGTTTTTTTTAACCCAGAGTTTATAACTATTTGCTGTCTTGTGGTGATTATTTCCTAAATCTGTGTAAGCATGATTGCTAAATTTTAAGAAAAAAAATTTTTTTTTTTGTTTTTCGTTACTTATCTGACAATTTAACCCCCTGGCTACTGTTGTTAAAGTTATGAATGCCCATTGTTTGAATTATCCTACTGATGTCTCAGCAGCGTCTGGTCAATCAATACACTTATGTATGTCAATTAAATTTTTTTTTACTTGTATTTACATTGAACATGAACTTTTAACATGTATTTTTTTTTTAAAAAAATTATATAAAATCCCATGATAACTGATAATAAAGAACATCCCAAATCTTATTTCTCTTTGCTTGATGTTGTTTTATTACAGTGTTTCCACGTTCTAGTTTTACTGCAGTATTCACCGGGTAGAAGTCGCTTTCATTTTTAAAAATATTTGTCATCGATTCTTTCTTACATCTTGTACCTCCTAAATGGATCAGCTTATGAACTTTCTGGTTGGGCTGGGTTACTTAGCAACAACCTTCAGTCTGTGGCTCACGACAAACAAGTTTCTTTCTTTTATCCCCGCTGCTGGCCCCTTCACCCGCAACTCACTACTGAACCTCTAGTTTCCCTTACTGCGTGTCCACTAAACATGCAGCATCTTGTTTTTCTTTTCTTGTACAGTTGGACTTGAACCAACTTATTGCCTCTTACCTCCCACTACAGACTTCAGCAGTTCAAGGCCTGAATTTACTAGTTTTTTTTTTGTTGTATGGGGTCATTTAAATGTTAACCCTTTCCCTGTAAAAAAAAAAATTTTTTTTTTTCCACATGACTAAATTTAGAGAATATTGAACTCAGACTGTCGAGAAAAGGGCATATCAATTTAGATTTTTCATTTCAATTTTGATCCATAGAAACCCACTTCTATGATACTAACCCAAACTAGCTTTGCTCACCTGTGACACTACAATATGTTGAATACGCTGCTTTTTTGTGACACCGAAAACACTTAACCGATTATCATTGTTTTGTGCAATAATCTGAACACATGACAAACATTCAGACTTTTCAGTATTGTCTCCCTTGAACTAGATGAGAAGTAATTATTTCGAGGGGCAATTTAGTTGGCAAACTTTTACATTTGCTATTTCTTTACTTTTAGAATAGGGCTAAAAAAAAGAACACACAACTTTCAAAGAATTGCCAAAAAATCAAAAATAAAGTCCATATTTTTGAGAAATATTTTGTGTAATGAGATATTCTGGAAACAAAAAAAGAAAAAAATCTGTATTTCCAAACAAATTTTTGCATTTAAAGGCTATTCACTAGTTATTTCTCCCAGTTTATAGGAAATAACTCATATCATCTAAACCTGGATTTTTTTCACAAAACACTAAAATGATGTGTCTCATTTTTAATGCATCATCCAATAAAGCTATAATTGAATTTGCTTTGTCTTATTGCAAGAATAACAACTTTTCAGGACAAATCCTTTAATGCGCAAATTCTGATTGATTGATTTTATAATTTCGTTCTGTAAAAGGGGCCTCTTCTGAAATGTCAATTTAAAGAGAACCATGTAGTTTTACAAATTAGTTCCTTAACTGCGGGGTTAATTTTTGTATATATTAAATGCTTCTGTGATATCCTGACCATGGAATAATGGGGTGTTTAACACACCTGTTTTAATGTAGAATGTTGAATGAAATGTCTGATTTACACTGGATAACTGGTCATTCGTCCACATCACACTCATCGCTTTCACTGCCAAAATCCGGCTGACATGCATAGCAGCTTTCCTGAAAAACAATAAGAAAGACTGAATAAATGTTTGGAAATTGTAGAAATTCTGAAAAAAAAAGACACAAAAGGGATAGTTAAGTAAACAGTGCAGAGTATCTTGGGTTTTCAATTTATTTTGAGTTGTTGCAACTTAGTAACTTCTGTAGATTATTTTCATGTTGGGAGAGCAGGATAATTTTTAAACCTCTACACACAAGATGCTTTCTGACCATTCTAATTAAAACATACTGGTATACAGCTGTAACTGGTATCATAAAGATCTCAGAAAACCCTTTAACTTCTGATCAATTACATGTTTTATAACTCTCTGTAGTCTTGGTGAATTTTGTAATCTTTTTCTGAGATGTGGATTGAAATGGGAGATTTAGTTCCTGTGATGGCCTAGGTTCCACAGAATATTCAGGTTATTTAGAAAAGTCTTCCAATGATTTACAGATGGGAACCTGAACTACTGAAGTTTTATTACTGATGTTGCAATTTAGTTTAGCTGAATGGCTTTGATAAATATTTGTTATATACTATAGCTCTAAAATTCTAGAAACAATCAATAAACTCAAATGGAAGTGGGCTGGCCATCTATCGAGGAGGACAGACAACCAATGGACAATCAGAATCACAAATTGGACCCCTCGAGGCTACACTAGAAACTGAGGACGACAAAAAAAAACAAGATGGAGGGATGACCTCGACAAATTCCAAAAACACTGGGAAAGAGCCGTTCATGACAGATGTGCATGGAGAAATCTTGGGAAGGCCTATGTCCAACAACGGACTTAAACTGGCTGATGATGATGATAGCTCTAAAAGCCTTTTCTTCTACTGGTGTAGTTGTGGTAGCTTAGTTCATGTGAATGGCTATTTGAACCTGGGCATGGCTACAAATCTCACCTTGCATTTCAAATATACTAATCATTTACATCACTTTGCATCAACTTAACATCATCGCTACTGTTAATCAATCTTACCATATATTTTAGTCATAAAGGAATCTCATGGCTTTGTTAGTGGTTCCAGTATTGATATCTATTTTTTTTTTTTTATTGTTGAAATAACAATTTTATAATTCATTGATATCAGCTTGAAAGAAAATAAATGAATGCTTCAAAGAATTTCTGTTTGTGTATTAACAGAACTGCAGACTTTCAGCCTTGCTCTCTGACTGTAGGTAAATAGAGCAGTACCTTGATGTCGATCCAGCAATCCAGACAGTAACCGAATGGACACCCCAGAGTGGTGCACATCCTGAAGTATTTATCAGCTGGCTCTGAACAGATCAGACACCTGTCTCTGGTGCCTGGTAAAAACTTTAAACAGGTGAACAACTTGGGAGACAAGTGATACACGTCGTTCAGGATGCTGCTCTTTATCTGTAATAAACAAGCAAAACAGAAAACCTAACGTCAATGATTCTCCTGCTGTTTGCTTTTCTCGATCATTTATTTTAGGGTTATAGAAGACTGCTGCCACAAAGAAGAGTTCCTCCCCTCTTCCCCTTGCTGCTGACAGTAGGAGGGAGTAACTCCTCCAATCTGTTTAAGTTTTTGCAAAAACTACGTGGTGATGGGTTTCTTTTTTTTAGATATTGCAAATTCTGACAACGATGGGAGCTTCCTCAGGTACGCGAGTATTTCAAGGTTAATTTAGGTTTGCTGATAAAACACAATACTGCTCATCACTAATAGCAGACAATTTTAATTATTTTTAGAAAGACTTATCTCTCTGCCACCAGTCGACGAATTACGACAGTTTGGGTGGGGCGAAATGTAGTCTTTTGATGCTGCATCCAGGTACTGCTTCCTAACATCGGCATCTTCCTGAAAGGTGATGGCGTGAACGAGAAAACTAATATTTGGAGAAGGCAGCCACCTGCCGTCATGTTGAAAGGGAAACAAGTCACGTGCTCGCCGATAAGAATTTTGAAATGTTACACTTTGGAGAACTGGATTAAAGGGACCAGGCGGGGAATAATTATGCCGCACGAACTCATTCAGGGAAATCGCTTTGATTGGTTTGTTTTAAGATTCGAGATTAACGATATTTTTTTAAATGGTTCAATTACTTGATTAATCGGAATTTTTTATCGTAGACATAATTCAGACGGTTTCTGAAGTTCCACATTTCAAGTATGGATCGAAATGTTGCTACGCATTTTGGCGATAACGAAACGGATTGTTGCTGAGAATTCCAAGAGGCTCAGTCTTACATTCCGTCAGACAGAAATACGCCCATCGCACATTGTTATTTGGAAGATTTTTGACAGCCAGAAACTTTGTTTTTCAGATTTAACCCTAGCCCTCCAGTTCTCTGTCATTTGTTGCTGCTTAAACGTCCGGTATATTCTAAGAGAATCCACGCTCAGGTCTCTCCGGCATCTTAGAAGCCCCCATTCTCTTAGTCTCTTCAACTAGGGGCAAGATGCTTTCTTTTGATCTCCTTTTCTGCAGCTTCGAAAATTCTAGTCGTGCACAGAACCCAAAATACATGATTTCCTCCATGTTTATTCAGTTTTAGTATTCACTCGGTAGGCAGCATCTAAACCTCCAGTACTTTGTGAGATAGCTCCCACATCGGCATGGGATCGCTGAGGGAGAGCTTGTTCGATGATACCCATGTTAAGGGGCCTGGAGTCCTTTCCACACTTTCAGTTGAAACCCTGTCTTTCACCGGCTCAGTTAGTATACCGATGGTTACCGGTCTTTGGAACAGGCAGCGCCCCCAATCTTGCTTGGGCAGCAGAAGGCAGTAAATTCGAATAGACGCGCGTATACCGATGGTTACCGGTCTTTGGAACAGGCAGCGCCCCCAATCTTGCTTGGGCAGCAGAAGGCAGTAAATTCGAATAGACGCGCAGCTGTCAGAAAACAGCCATTACTAATTCGCTGGAGCGAGGAAGAGGGAAAACAAAACATTTGATTAGCTAAAAGGGTTCGTCGGCGCATCGGGTAAAATCTGAACTCGCTGGGAAAGTGTGGGCGGCTGGGCAGAGATGCGCGCGAAGAGATCGCCATCCCGCAGTAATGGGGCTGGCTACGTGGTCGGATTAGGCGAAGAGCAGCATCCAACAAAAACATCTCCGCTACACCAGCCGCGGGCAGATCCTTATTTATTAATTTATTTATCGACGCGATACGTACTCCCCCAAGTTACTGCAGCTTCTGTGAGCCGCTGAGGACAATAATCAAACGAAACTCCGTCAGAGAGCAAATCTCAAGAGAAATTTGGAAAATCCAGCAGAAGGAGCAGCAGACCCCATTTGGCGAAAACGATGACTGATATCGTTATTCAGTGATTGAACCCACCCGTGTGTGATTAATTAGCGTGTTCATTCCCCGTTGTCGAAGATATTGCAAAAACACGTTCTTACCTCCAACTGTAGCTTTGTTAGAGTTTAAGGATATTGTATTTAAGTAGTTAAAGAGTCAAGTTAAAAAAATTGGTATAGTCATAGATTTTTATCCTTTCGTACCTACGTACAAGCAGCTACAGGCCTCGCATTCTGTAACAACCCGATTGGCGAGCCCTTCGGACTATAGTGGTCTATCGTAGATCTATTTGCCGCGGAATTACAGGTAAAGGGAAGAGAAGCTTATAGAAAAAAAAGAAGGCAGGACACTTAATTAAATAAAGCTTTTGCCTCAAAAAGCCATGTAGAATATTTTAAAAGCAATTGATACATTTCCTTTCAGCTATTTACCTTGGTATAGCAGAAATTACTTAGCACGTGATAATCGGATATATCTGACGTTTGCTTATTTTGTACCAACGACACCGAGTGTGCGCGTGTGAGAGAGGGAGAGAAAGAGAGAGAGATGACGTCAGTACAGAGAGAGAAAGATGGCGTCAGTACAGAGAGAAAATAGAGAGAGATGACGTCAGCACAGATAGAGAAAGATGACGTCAGTACAGAGAGAGAGATGACGTCAGTACAGAGAGAGAGAGAGATGACGTCAGTACAGAGAGAGAGAGAGAGAGAGAGATGGCGTCAGTACAGAGATAAAAGAGAGAGAGATGACGTCAGTACAGAGAGAGAGAGATGGCGTCAGTACAGAGAGAAAATAGAGAGAGATGACGTCAGCACAGATAGAGAAAGATGACGTCAGTACACAGAGAGAGAGATGGTGTCAGTACAGAGAGAGAAAGATGACGTCAGTACAGAGAGAGAGAGAGAGATGGCGTCAGTACAGAGAGAGAGAGAGAAAGAGACTCTTTTAAGACAAGTAGCTAGCTGCACTCTTTCACCTCCAACTTTTTCTCTTTGGCCAGTTTTCGAACATGCTGCCGCATATAATGGAGAAACCCTCGTCTTTTCTTCAGCATTCCATTGTAAAGAAATAAAATCCGTTTCTTCTCTCTCTTGTATAAAAGAAGAAAGAAAAAAAATATATATATATATATATCAGAGTATCAGTATTGTATACCGAACAAAAGGTCAAACAGAATGAAAAGTGTAGTCTTTCTGTAGGTAGCGAGTCAGAGAACGAACGCACCAACAGACACGGAATCTGACCGCCCACAGAATCCATCGTCAGTTTATGGTGAGATGAAAATAGACTCATCACGATTCTGAAACTTACTTTTCACAAATCAGTAATTAAAATTAATTTGCATTAAAATAAACAATGAATTAATATGGAAATTAAAATTAAATGAAAACAACATAGTAAATAATAATAATAATAATAATAATAATAATAATAATAATAATAATAATAATAATAATAATAGAGGGCGGCGCCAGTAGTTAGTCTGGTAAGATCAAGTTCCGCAGTAGACGGCTCGGCCGAGTGTGTGTACCTTTATGGTACGGTTTCTCTGGCTTTTCTTCCCCGAACGGAAATGTGGGCTACATACGGGCACTTTAGATTATGAAGAGTAGGGATGTTCTGCTGAGCCGCCTTTTGTATTCATGATTGTTTGTCGGCATTTTCAAATGTTAGACGAATTGCATTTGTTATCCGGTTGTTTTCTCTTCCTCACCGCGCTGATAGAATCTGGTTCAGAAGAAAGGTTTGAGACCAACAGTAAGATGAGGAGGAGGAGGAATTCGAATAAATGTCCAGACTTTATCGCATAAGCATTTAACATGATTAACCTTCATCATCAACAACAAAAGAAGATAGGGAAAATGACTGATGCTGCTCTCTTCGGCTACCTTGAACTCTTACCCCATCCGACATTTTTCAGCATGCGAAAAAAAAAGGGGAGGAGAGAGATGCAACAAAAGCAAGGAACAGTTACCTGACGAAAGAAGAAACTGGCGACGACTCTCCGTAGTCTGAGACCGTAGGTTTGGAACAGCATGAGAAACCAAACAAGGCCGAAGATGGCGCCGATGATGTAGGCGTACGTCTTATCGTAGCGTCTCGGGTTAGGCTGGCAAACTTGACGGCGGAAAGAAAAAGGATGAACGTTAGGTCTGCGCCCGAACTTGCGGTTCTTGTCACCTGACCGGCGAAGAAACAAAAACAACAGCTGACCGAACAATGGTTAGCCGCGATAGTTAATTGGGAGCAATACTCCAGTGTCTTACGTCCATCGCTCTCCGATATTCTTGCGGTGAAGTCTGGGACTGCTGGATGTCCCGGCCCAACACTCTGCCCCATCTTCTTTCGGGCCGAAGGCGCGAGATCGGCTCCAAATAGCCGAACAGCCCGAGATGCCCGTCCCCTGGCGGGCAAAGTTCGTTTTAGTAGCAAGTTACACATTGATCCTTTAAATATCGTCTTCATGCAATATACGAGACCTTGATAAGAGTCGATGCGTTCAACTGAATGTCGGCTTGGGTAGGAAAACGTTCGCATACATGGGCAGCTCGAACCTTGCGGTAGATCTGATCGAAAAGCTAAACGTCAAACCAGCTCGACTGTCTGTGATGCCATCTTGCACAGTTTAACTGGATAATGTGGGCGGCAAGAAATTGTCATCCTCTTGTTTTTAAATTCATAAAATAACAACAAAAATATGTTGATTCTTTGAATCTGCACATATTCAAAGGGCCTTGAAAATTCTGAATATATGTCAAATAAGTGTATTTCACTGTAAAATTGCTATTGAAGTAAGATCGAGTATATTTTCAGTGGTGGCAAAGGCTACAATCTGCCGTCATCGTCACCAAGAGATGATGGCATGTCTCCCGTATTCGCTCTTTGTATGCATTTTTTTGGCGAGCTAAGCTCTCAGAATGAATGCATCAGCAAACACACGCCAATCTCAACCTATACACTTTGAGATATCCAGTATTATTTTTCTCTCAATGGATAAAATTATTAGAATATTACAGACCCATAAGCAAGAAGGGAACAAATCTTGCATTTGTTCATAAGATTCAGATTTAAAGCCAATGAATTGGGATGGGAAATAGCTCTCTTCGAATTCTCCTTAGTTGTATGCTAAAGAGAGATATCTCCAAAAAAAAATTCTTGTTGTAGCTGGGGACACACACACACACACACACACACATGCAATTCAGAAATAAACTTACACACTTTAAAATAATGCAAAATTTGAATGTAAAAAGTCAAATAAGGCAGTTTTTTTTTCTTTTTTTATGTGACGGACCGAGTTCTGCAGTATTCAAAGTATATCAACGAATCTCACACTTCAGGCGAAGAAAACACAAACGAGTATGACCGCCTAACATATAAAAAGTAATACTCAAAGCGAATATTTTTATTTGCAGCAAAAATTGATGACTTAAGCAAAAACTATTTAATCTCTTTTTTTAAAAAAAAAATTGCATTTCCACCGCTTTTAGAAAAAACTCCTAAAGTTTTGCTGCAAGTAGAAATATTTAACCCTAACCCGACCATCTGGAAACAACCGCCTATTTTTTCTTGCTAGTCAGATCATTTTCTCGTTTCTGGTTGGTCAGGCAGCGCAACGGACCTTGGAGTGGATCTGAGCTCTGCATCTGTCAGAAGTCACGTGTATTACAGCAAAATAACAGAGCTATGCTCAAAAGTTTGTGGTTGGCAAAAGACAAAAAAAAAACAAAAAAAACTGCATTAAAGTTGTGTTGTAAGTGTAGAACCGTCTTAGCTTAATGGCAGAAGAAGAAACATTAATTTTGCTGCTGTGTAAGCACAAAGTGGTGCCGAGACCACGATGTCTCGCTATGACGTGTTGACGTTCGCAGTCGTTCGGTAAGTTCTGTGGCGTTGTCAACGAATCGAACGTTTTCAAGGTTAGGCCGATATTTTGGCTATTGCACGTCTTTTATTGTACCTACAAGCATCCATATATATATACCCGCTCGGTTTTACTCAATACATTGTTTCGAATTTCAGGAAACTGTGGAATGACAAGTAAGTACTACATCTTTAAAGTGAAAAAACAAACAAAAAAAAAAATAGAGAAAATTAATTTTTAACAACACGATTTTAAATGTTCGGAACAGCCAAGATCAGCTTGCCGAGGTTGAGCGGCCCCAGCCTGAGAGTTCCGCTGACGACCGCTTGGGTTCGGTAAACATCCTGTGCCTTCTTGCTCTTCTGCTTTCCTCCTACAGTTTTAAAGAAGAGTTCTAAAAGGAACTTTCCATTTCCCGCTGAAAACGAAAAGTAGTTGCCAGGCCCGCCGAGGGCGCAGAAGTAGCAACGCTCGCTAGCGGTAACCAAAGGCACTAGGTGTGCCCCTATCTGCAGAGCCGACAGGAAACGCGGCTTTTTGGGGAAACGCAGCACTCGTACAATAAAAAAAAAAACACTCGTGACAATAATGCGTCTTCCTTCTAAACTTCAGGCCGTTCTTCTTGTTGTTATTAATAATTTTGAATGTCGCTTTTAAAGAAGCACTTTACTTTGTAGGATGTTTGAAAGCGAAGAATTAGCCATTGCGGTTTCCGTTCGCCATGCTGATTCGGTACAGCGATTGCGCTACCGGCGGAGCGGTTGTTAACTAATCTCTCAACTAAACACTCGAGATCCCCCCCCCGTCCACAGATGGACTCCATCTCTCTCCTTTTGTTTTTGTTCCGTGACTAAACTGACTTTTCCCCCCAATCAAATCACGTGACCCTGGACGTTAACGCCGGATAATTCTAATTCATTGCCCGAACAAAGCTTTGTCGCGTCTTTTAATCTTACTTTCAATTTCCTGCCGACTCTCCGCTGTATGGGAAGCCACACAATTATAAAAATAAAAATGTATTGACAAGATTGCTTATCCAGGAATTAAACGGTTTTCGCAGTTTACCGAACACGAATTGAAAATATATATATATATATTAAAAAGCGATGAGAGGTAAAGTATTAAGTTTATGGGCACTTCCCACTTGGCGTCGCCACTACGACACGTGATTGGATCCGCCAACTAACGTAGCCGTCACTGGCTGCCAGGCGACGAGATTCTGGGCGGATACTTGGCAGACCGTCCTCGGCACATTTTGTACTAGACAGGAACACTACAACAGACGTCACGCGAATTGTTTTGCAACATCAAGCGTGATGCCCCCGCAGTGATGCGGGTCCTTAAAGAACCAATGGAAAAATAAAGCATTTCTGACGGGACCAGGTGAGACGTGGGAGGTTGTGTTGTTTACGCCTTGGATAAGATCAGCGGTTTTGCGACGGAGTGAACCATCCGTTGCGATGTATCGTGAGATACACGCGAGAACTGGCGTTTTTAAGAGTCAACCGGGTTCCCACAAACACAGAACGTAAGATATCAGCGCCAACGAAGGAGGGACCCCCCCCCGTTTAACGCGCGTAGAGACTGGAAAGATGTCTAAATACAGTAAATGGTTGTAGCGTTTGTGCCTGACTGAATAACAAATCCTTCACTTTGGAGAAAGAACACGCAGCCAAACCTAAAACGTGAAAGAGATTTACCTAGATTCGTGGAGACCCGGTCCAGAGTATGATGCTGATCAAAGCTCTTCAGCATAGTTCTCAAGACATCGCTCATAAAACCGATACCTTCGATCTTTAGAGATATTTTCTGGAACCCTGCGGAAAGGGAAGCAAAAATTAACAAAAAGAAATAGTTATCGGAGCTGAAAGATAATTAATTCGCTCCAAAGAAGAAGGGGTAGAGGTAGCTCCACTGACAATTCGCAGCTGTATCTGAGAGGAGTTTAAATTAGTTATTATGGCTTACGCAAGTCACTGCCATCGAAAGATAGCCATATATAAAATCGCCACTGTCACCCCCCCCCCTAGAGACAAGTTCCTGATAAAGTTATTCCGTTTAGATGCGGTTCTTTTAGCGGACAGACATTTTCCAACAGGAATCTTTGCTAACGGTTTAGGAAAAAACCTATAATTATATCTCCTGATATTTAGTAGCGACCTCCATCGTAGCCATAGCTTCTTCCTGCATCTACTGGCGGATCCAGTACCCCACCAGTCTCCGTACCTTTCTGTCTGTACTTTATCTTGGTTTGGTTCTGTATAATGTCCAGGACGGTGAAGATTATTTGGTTAACGATTATCAGAATTACTGTAATCGAGATCCAAACCAGTTGCATCAGTGTACCAATGATCTTTTTTTTTTTTAAAAAAAAAAAGAAGGTATATTTAAAATAAAGAAACTTTCTTTATTTCTCATTATTAAATAAAAAAAGACTTAAAATTCTTTTAATTCAAATCTTTCTACGTGAAATGATTTTTTTTTTAAAGAAAAACGTTAACTTATTTTGGGATATTTTAAAAAAGAAACAATTCACTGTTTTTAATGGGAAACTAAAAGAAAGCACATTTAAAACCAAGCATTTAAAGGGCAAAAACATATTATACTTAAATTATTTTACATATTAATTTTATTCCGGGAAAAGCACTGCGCCAGGATTCTGTAAATAGGTTTTCCCGACAGTACAAGAAAACCTGTCTGAACCTTCCACGGTTTATTCTAGAGTTTCTGAAGGAGAGATCTTCAGACTTTCACCTGTTAGTTTCCAGATATAACTTAGTTGAAGAATTCTTACGAATTTGGACTTTTCTCCTTCTATCAGGTTTGGTGCCCACGGCGACGTTAAAACCTTCTTTTCTATCTTTTTCAGCGGCAGCAAAGACTTTTTTCCCTGATTTAAAAAAAAAAAAAAAAAATATGCTAATTTTCCCCGGTACCATATTATAATGTAGGCATCGCGAGTTAAATATACATATTAGAGAACTATGGGGAAAAATCCCAGAGAAATGAACAGACGTGGGAGAGAGATAATGAGCTACCGAGTAAATGGCCCTACAGTGGAGTCTCACAAATCACACCTCGATTATCGGAAAAGTAATTAGGGGGAGGCGGGGTTAAAGAAAATTTAGGGGGGCTATAAATACGGGATGCACTATTGCAGGTAAATTTCTTTTTATTTAGTTTTACTTTAAATCATAGAATAAAGATTTGCGAATATTCTGATTACTAGATTCGTGCAATCTTTTAATTGATTCTAATTTTGCGCTGAGTCGCGCATTCACTCACTCTCACTCTTACACGCGCACACACCTACACATTCACCGACACACACACGCACGCACACACACATACACACACACTCACACACACGTGCACACACACACGCACACACACTACTCACTCACTCTTAAACACATACGAGGTCTGTCCACAAAGAAACCGAACTTTTAAAACCGCGCCAACCAGCCGGCGCAGCGTGCTCGCGACTGCAGTTCTGTGTATCGGTGACCCTGACCTTAAGTCTAATAATAGCCGCATCACGTCACGTCAGTTAGTCATCGGTCTTCACGCGCTAAAGTGAAAGTATGCATAGTGCAGTTGGCGATTTGTCGCAAGTTGAACAATGAAGGATCTTGAAGGGCAACGTGTTTGTGTGAAATTCTGTTTCAAATTGGGAAAGACTTTTACGGACACTTACTAATGTTGCAATAGGCCTATGGGGAGGATTGTTTGAGCCGTACGCAATCTCACGAGTGGTGTCAGCGTTTCAAATCGGGAAGAACATCCACCGAAGACAATCCCAAATCTGGACGACCTTCCACGACAAAGGATGACGATCACATCGAGAAAGTGCATGCTGTGATCCGTGGAAATCATCGCCTGACTGTCCGTGAAGTTTCCCGAGAAGTAGGCATCTGTAGAAGATCGTGCCACGTGATTTTAAAAGAAAAATTGAACATGCATCGTGTAGCCGCAAAATTTATGCCACGTTTGCTGACAGATGAACAAAAAGAGAACCGAGTCACAGCCAGTCAGGAGCTCTTTGATCATTCAGATGCTGATGAAAGCTTTCTGAAAAGTGTCACAGCAGGTGACGAAATGTGGGTGTACGGCTACGATGTTGAAACAAAAAGGCAGTCGTTGCAGTGGGTTGGATCATCGTTGCCGTAACCAAAAAAAACACCTCGAGTCGCTCAAATGTGAAGGTGATGTTGATCGCCTTTTTTGATTGAAAGGGTGTCGTTCATCATGAGTTTGTTCCATGTGGTCAGACGATCAATAAATAGTTTTGGATGTCCTGAGGCGGTTGAGAGAGGCAGTGCGAAGGAGGAGGCCTGAGGCATGGAAAAACAAAACCTGGATGCTGCACCACGACAACGCACCTGCTCACGGGTCACTCCTTATCTCTGACTTTTTGGAAAAGCACGAGACGACTCTCGTCCCCCATCCGCCCTACTCTCCGGATTTGGCCCCTGCGGACTATTTTTTTGTTCCCAAAGTTGAAATCCACCCTGAAAGGTCACCGATTTCAGATGATAGAAAAGATTGAAGAAAATTCGCTTTGAGAACTGCGCACTGTCCATGAAAACCCGTTCCAGGACATGTTCCAAAACTGGAAAAAACGTTGGGAGTGGTATATCAACAGTGGAGGGAACTATTTTGAAGGAGACGAGTCTGATTAAATTGTAAGTAAAGCAATAAATTTGTTTGTTTTTTTTAAAGTTCGGTTTCTTTTTGGACAGACCTCGTACACTTACACTCACTCACTCACTCTTACACACACACGCACACCTACACCAATACACTTACACTCACTCTTACACGCACACACGCACACCTACACCAATACACATACATACACTTACACTCACTCTTACACACACTCACACTCGCCCACAATTTATACTCATACATCCAGTGTTTTCCGTTGTTCTTTCACCTGAGTTTTTCGACGAACGTCTATGTGTCGGAAGTACGAGGAAATATAATGATTGTCAAAAGATAAATCGCTCAGATAGTTCTTCGTATACTGATAGGCCCTAGAGAGAGGGAGAGAGAGAGAGAGAGAAATAATTAAAAGAATGAGAAATGAAGTTAATATTTTTGTTAAAAAGATGACGAAAACTCTCTACGTTAGCATGGTGACGTTTTCCAATGACGTCACATGTTGTCATTTTGGATCTAATTTAAATGCTAAAGCCTGCAACAGCGTTGATGGTTTTTCCACATTTATATTTTTATTTGAAAAAGTAAAAAAAAATTAAATTATGAAAATGTCCAAATATTTTACTCTGATGAGAACCCGCTGGTTAATACCAAGGCCTTTTGTGGCAGTGATGGATATTATTTAGTATCGTTCTCGCCCGATAAGTATTAAGTAATTTTTCCTATGGATACTCAGTAACCAAGGTAGCTGGAGTTGCGCCTCTTCAATCATAATTCCATTATCTAAATATACCAGTTAAATCCAGAAATTCCTTTCAGTCCGGTAACGTAATAAGATTGCCATTTAGTTTTCCGACTGGTGCAGGTAGCAAACAAAGGAAAACACAGAGAAGAGACCCAAATTCACTAACCTGAGCACAACGAGCAGAAAGGTGAAAGCGAGGAAGCGCTGAACGATGCTAAGGAGGAAACCGACCCACATTTCTCGCTCTTCAAACTCATGCATCGTCGCCAGGCGGAGCTGCGTGACCGAGGTGAAGTCCAGCTTCTCGGGTGTGTCCACAACCTGCGGAGGAGGAAGGAACGTAACTAACTTACGTATGAGACAAATCAACCTCGGCATCAGCTTTAAAGCGGGTATGTCTGAAATTTAAAATGTTTTTTTTTTTCTTTTAAATCGATTAAATTATTTTTTGTTTAAGTTTGGCTGCCGTTAAAAACGAAATAAGCTAATTTAAAATCCAGACGCTAATAAATGTCCACTTTACGCCATCCTGAATTTATCTGCATCGAAAGACGAAATCATGAGATAGACCAACCGGGAGCCTAAAAGAGTTCTGTGGGACGGTAGCCGCAAGGCCTCGTCCCTTCTGGAACGAATAATTAGAAGGATTTGGAAACCTGTGAACTATTCGAAATAATTTCCATCGTAAAAGCTCTTTAACAACTGTATTACGTAATAAAAGGTGAAAGCACTTAAGGTAGCGACGTAATGGAATTTATTTCGTTATGGTTAAAAGCCGGAGACACTTTTTTGTAGAAGAATGGCATTTGCACACATGGCTGCCGACAAACAGCCATACGCGTGGAATATAGATGCTATTTGTACCGCATTCTACTACACTGCAGAAACACGCGCCCAGGAACTCCGCCGTTCTGAGTTCTATTCCAGACTGAGACTTGGAAGAGTTCTACTCTGACCTTGTACTGGAAGTTGATCTTCATGCCGGAGTCCATGCCGCGTATCATCTCCTTTTCTTTGACGTAAACTTCACCAAATCCTGGATTTATCACCGGCATGGCGTCACACGTGTATCCGAACAGACCCGGGAAAACTGGGGGGAAAGTCAGAATAGGGATTTTCACAGTAAAACCACATTTCTTTGTCTATGCACTTCTGCCATTCGATAGTCATTTTTATTTACTTTCTTTTTTTTTCAAAGAAGAAAGGGAAAAGACATTAACGCCGGAGAGATACTGCTGCATCCCTGGATTTTAATTCGTTATAGTTAATTGTGCTTGCGCTTCTTATTCGTTTCAACTCTTTTTTTGTTTAAATTTTGCTAACAGCTATTGAAATGGAAATAACTAACTAGATTATCTTTTCCTTTCATTAAAAGAAAACACGTTTCCTCGCTCAGTGACACTAATTACCTATAATCACCGCTTCTAAGAATCTCCGTTTAGTTTTCTCTAACTTCACGCAAAAAAATAACACTTACGCTTCAGCAGAGAACACACAAAATTAGTCCAGAAGATGACGCAGAGCACATAGCCGATTATGGGCACCTTGTCAAGGCACTTATTATATGTGCTACTCATGACTTTCTGGCATCTCATGACCGCAATGCTGAAGATGTCTAAAGATAGAAATCAACGTGAAAATTAGAAAACAATTGACTCCAGGCCATCTCGACACCATAAAGTGCAAGCGACAAATATTAAAAGTGGAAAAGAGTCTCACCTTGGCATCGATATTCGCCTTTCCGAGCGTAACTCCGTTCGATCTTGTCTGCCTCGCTGTCGGAAGGGGCAGGCCTTAGTTTTTCGTCAATATACTTGGCTCGAGAGGCGGCCTGCTGAGTTCTGTCAACTTGTTGAACTCTTCGTCGTTCATCTTTTATTTCTAATTGATCTTCGATCTGCAGGTGAATAAGGGGAGCGCTAACTCGAACCGCTGCCAAAATCTCTTTTACAACCGATATATCGCCATTGATTTTTAACGCACAGTTTACCTTTGCGTTGACTAATTTATTGGAAAATAATAATTACTGAAGAAACAGAACGATGTCTGTACAGCTTCTACATATGGCGGCCAGCAGATTTTGAAACGAACTGACTTTAAAAAATGTGAGATAACGAGTCCATGTTACTACCATTTTCCTAATTAATATGCGAAAGCTCAACTTTCGCGTGCGATGAGTTTTTTCCACATATAAAAATATTTCAATCGTTTTTAAACAAAACTTATTTTGTTAATCAAAACAAAATATACATATATATATTATTACCTTTGAAACTGGACAAAATAATATGATATAAAAGTTTTTTAAAAAAAATAATTGTTTTATTAAAGTGTTCCTTTAAGAAAATAGAGTGAATAAAAATTAATTTCAGGATATTACACCTCGAACCCTTTAAATGAAGCTAATCTTCATTAAAATAAAGTTACAGTAATGGTTAAGGTTTCAATTCTTTCAACAAGAAAACCATTGTTCTCAGTGTAAAGATTACTATAAGTGCTACTGCCCTGGTCCTTTCACCTTGAAGCTAATCGTCGTTGTTAGCATAAAGATTACAGTAATTATCACTTTATTACTTCCTTGATCTCTTGAAGCTAACTGTTGTTGCCAAGATAAGGTATCCACTATTATTTAGTGTTTTTCAGGATGAAAAATGAAGGATACCTGGATCTCATCGCCTTTTAACTGACTGTTTTCTGTTGACTCTTCGCATCTATAGCCGGGTTGCATTGGTTACCCAGAAGAAAACTCATGCTAACAAAGAAGTCTTCTTAGAGGGGCAGAGGAATGGTTTGCCTGTGAGACAGCAAAGTAGATTAATCTGAATAAGAACCTCGTGGAACTGCAAAGCCTGACTGCGCCGAAACAATCAAAGCTAACCTATTGTCTTTGCAGTGTCAGAGATGCGTAGAGAAGGCGCTTCATTACTTACTTCAGTCTCTATTCCCGCGAATGCCCGCTTCATTTCATGAGACACATTCTGCATTCTGAAACCTTCCTGCTAAAATGAAAACAAAGAGAGAACTGCGTACAAACGAATCACGGAGATCGTGGAAGGTAAAGAGTTGAATAAGAATGACGATAGTAAAACATCAACAATGGCGGACTGTCTAAAAAAAAAAATTTTTAAATATGAAAAAAAACAGGTGTCTTTGTTCTGTCGGATTTTATCATGATATTAAGTTGGATTTACTACCAAAATTGTTTTTTCTTTTCAGTTGAAGTTTGTTTTAAAACGCGGGCTTTGTCGCCAGGACAGCGAGCAGCTCGACTTGTGCCTCCAAAACCCGTCGAGGCAGCAAAGACCGGAACCTTTGGTCCGCGCGTTACTCCAGCGGCAGTAAAACCAGTTGGTGTGGTTTATTCCTCTGCTCTAAATAATTCAATTTATACAATTTAGAATATACTTAAAAGCTAATTAGAACTAAGGGCGTCTTAATCGGGAATCCGAGTGAACGGCCTAACAAAGACGCAGGTCGTAGAAGTGATCGGATGCAGCTACACAGATTAAAGCCGAAAGATCCCAGACTTCCTCAGGTGCCCGACGAATCGGCTGCAGTTCGTGGAGTTGCTCCGGACGCAAAAAAAAAAAAAAAAAAAAATTGGGTGCAGTAAATTCGGGGGGGGGGAGATGTAGATTCTCGAGTAAAAGGAGACTGAAGCGTGGGAGAGAAAGGGAGGTATGTAACAGGAATAAAGGAATAAAGAATACATAGAATAATGGATGGAGTATTAAAAAATCTGTTTATTCAAAGATGAATCAACAGGTGTAAAATCCGGAGAGAGGCGAGCAGATACAAACTGCGATTGGGTTACAGACAAGAACCACAGTGAACTCGAGTGCAAAGGTTTGTGAAGTCAGTACAAACACAGGGACGTGGAAATGCTACCGTACGGTTACTGTAATAAAATAAATACCTGGTGAAACAGTGTATCTCGAGGAAGGCCGCTCTCGAGCTGGTTACGAGAGTGAGGCGGAGAATTCATTAACGAACCCTGGCTTTTCCGATAAATGGATCCTTGTGTCTCGAGGAACTTTTTCAGGTTGTCTACTTTATAAGTTTAGAACATTAGATCTGAAAATCGTTCTGGCACTGCAGAGTCAGCAAGGAAAAGGGAATGGTGGGAGGCGGAGAAGAGCGTTTTCATAGCTGACGATATTAAGTATAAGTCATTTTAAATTTAAAACAAATATTTAATGAAGCAGCGTCAATTTCACCACGTGGTACAGGTGAGACAGCCTTCGTAGCGAATAAGAAGACCGGCCGACAACAGCTGACAGTAGTTAACATTTCAGTCGATCGTGATAAAACTCACATCAGACTCCAACATCCCTAGAGTTTTGCGCCAACCACGCACACAGGTATACACAGCGGTCGGAATACAGTTAACTAAGTTTCTTAACGATTGGCTTAGTTATTTACGTAAGGGTTTTAATAAAAATATTTACACCGACATCAAGTCCCAGGGTCTTATCAAAACCGATTTTTTTTTTGGTTTAAAAATTACGCGTTAATTAGCGGGGAGACGAATGAGAGCCAGATAATTAAAGGGGTCGTCTTCCCGAAGGATTGGGTATAAGCAATGATCCCCTAGCCAAAGTAAGAAGGTTACCTGCAGCTGCAACAGAGCTCTTTCGAGCGGTTTCCGACGAAACTCGTATTTCGTGTGCGAATGGTTTTTCATCAGTTCCGAGGTGCAGCTCAGAGTCCGAACAATTTCCTTTCCATTGTAGATGATGTCGGTGATGGGACCTGGTCAACGAGAACAAAAAGGGAAACACAAAGCGAAACGAGCCACACGGACGCGCGCACATCACGGAACCAGCGCAGGCTCCCATACGTCACACGCAAATTAATTAATTAGTCTTTTTTTTTTTCCTAATGACCTATCTCGCAGGTAAGTACAGGTGAGTAAAGGATATTTCGCGTCAGAGTTAAAAGTCGCAACAAACAAAAACCCGTTAATTCTGGACACAATGCGAGGTGTGAAAGTCGACCTAACTCTGTCTTAACCTGTAAATAAATACATTTTTTTTTAAAAATTAGAATTAGAAGTTTTTTTTGTTTTTTTTAAAAATATTTTGCGATTTCCAGAAGTTTTGCCAAAAATGACGCATCGTCGGCAGGTGGTCTCTACTCTGCTTCAGTAGTCTGGGTCTTCGTACAACGTACAACGATCACGGAAGTTACAAGCGATTCATTTTATGAGTTCAATCTATTAACCGCAATTTCCTAGTTAATGAAAAAAATTACTAATATGACAAAGCAGTTCCTTGTCAGTAAGGAGCCACCAGGCAATTCGGCATCTTCTTTTTTTAAAAAATTATTATCTTGTTAATAGTCAGAGATAATTAAGTATGTAAATTCGTAAGAAATTGTATAATGTAGTGGGGAAATATTAAATAAAATGCATCTGACAGTAATTAAAAAAAAAAATTATTTAGCGAAAAGGTAATGTAGATGGGATTTTATCCAAGGCTTTAAAATCCGCGTTTCGAACAAGGCAGCTGAAACTTTTCTGCAGATTTCGAACGTAAAAATTAAATGTTATCAAAAGCCACTTGATCTTCTTTCCATCTCTTCTCTCACCCTCTTCTGGTTTTCTGTCTTTATGCGGAATGCAGCAGGTTTGGATTCTAAACCGCTGCGCGATTGATGATTTTCGAACCGGTATACATCGCGACTGAAATTTTAATTTGATTCAAATTAATTAGACTTCATTAAAACTCATCTTAAAATTTACGAAAGAAAAATAATACATTTTATAAAAAAGAAGAAAAAATTGCGAAAATCGATTGCACGAGGTGCAATATATTTTCTTTTCAAAAATGAACTTAAGTGAATGCACTGGTTTTTGCCTTCATCCGAAGTGGTGACGAATTTCGAGATCGATTCGTGTTTACTGGAAAATGATTTCGGTTTTGGAAATAATTTAAAATCTAACTTTGAAATAATGCGCATCTTATGGAAAATAATAAAAGTCCTACACTTCGTGTCCAGGTAAAATAAAAATTAAAAAAAAAGTATATTAAAGTTAGACAGACAGAAATACCCATCAATTATGATTTAAATATTCATTATTCGTCATTACTTTGGGTTTTGGTAAATTAGTAACTTCAAGTCAGTTAATTTATTTTTAAAGTAGATTTTCTTGGCCGGATACTATGGGTACTTTATTGGTCTGGAACCCGAAACCATAGTCGTCGTCGTCGTCGTCGATTAGTACCGTAAACCGATTTTCGTTGTGACTCGTCACTGATCTTTTCCCGCTAGTCGCACAATGACCGCTAGGAGGACAGCCAAGGTAGGTAACTAGGTAACTTTTTAAAAAAATTTTTTTTTTTTACTTTACTTTCCAATTTACGTTTCGAGTAAAATGATTACAGCGGCCTGTGATCCTAACAGGCGTTGTGTACTGGCGAACTACCTGAAATGAGATATGCGATGGCAATTGAAGAGAGAAAAGACCTGCCGCTTTTACCAAACATGGTGGGCACTATTATCCACATGATGCAGCGGATCTGGCCGGAAATGACGTACCCCAGGGAGAGGCAGACGCAGATGGTGACGCCAAGCGCGTGTCGAGCCGGCAGAGGCATCTCGATTTGTTCGAGCACAAGAAAGTACAAACCTGGGAGGGAAAAGAGAAACATTGGAATTGTCAGAGAAGAGAGGTTGCCAGTTCGTTAGCATATCTATATATACGTGAAATAAAGACTGATAAAGTCCTGTTTCTATAAGTCACGTGGGAATGACACCCCCATTTTGTTAAAGACGTAGTTCCAATTTTTTAAAAAAGGCTTTGATGGCCGGAGAAGTGCTGCCAGGAGGCCTGTTGGTAGATGACAATGTTGCAATAGTTCGCTAGCATTCTTTGAAATTCCGTCGATCTAAATCGTTCCAAGTACGAAAACATCTCTCACAGCGACCATTTTCCAGAGCTAAAGGCGTAACATCACACGGTGTTTACAGTCGGTTCTCGGGACTTCATAAATTGCCACGTGATTCCTCGCATATAACTGGCTCGTGACCGACTGAAATTCTCGGCAGTCTCGTTTGTTACGTTCTATCACATGCGTCTAATGCGTTGTATCAACATGATAAAGATTGCTTCATTATCCTCTTGCATTTGCCCTCTCTCTGTCAAGTTATTTCGCAGCCTTCTGTCGTTTGTGTATCAAAACGTTAAATTTACAGCAGCGTTAAATATGGGCGCCATTAAACTTATCCGTAGCTGCCCCTGAGACCATAATAATTTCCCTGTTTTGTCTGGAAAGCATAAAGCCTATCAACAAGGTTCTGAGTGGGGTTTATGGACAGTCAAACAGATAAAACAGAATGCTTCTTGATAATAAAGCAGTCACTCATTTAAATCTGTTCTAGAGGCGGTTTCAAATTTTCTTGCTATTTTGTGCCACATCCCAGTTGCTAAGAGACCTACGTGTCAAAGCCACGTCTTGTTTGCTTTTCTTAAGTTCTAAGGAATTACCTTTAAAAATACAAACTTTATTATATCGACCAGGAAGGTCTTTTTTAAAAGTTTTTTTATTGTTTTTTTTTTTTAAGTTACGCCACGACTTTGACAACCGCAACGACATCTTTTTTGTAACCAGCCACGTGACACCACAATCTCAAATGAACGAGAGCAAACCGTTCTTTGTATACACGGCAGGTAGTTAAAATCACCAGGACTCGGGAAGCACTCGGTTTGGGACGGGGCATCCTCATCTCCACAAAGTCCACGACGGTCTGACTGTCAGGGCAGGCAATTTGCTTCTAAATTCTTATAGTCTTGTGGCACCAAACAATACCGCCAACACCGCAACAACAACAACAACAACAACAACAACATAATAATAATAATAATAATAATAATAATAATAATAATAATAAGAAGAAGAAGAAGAAGAAGAAGACGAAGAAGAGGGAAAATGCAGGAATATACAATTAAACTTACCGGATCCAATACCAAATCCTATGGGTAACCCAAGCAAAATTTTTATTGCTTTGTACTCATCAGGATTCGACCGTAAAATTCTCACCGGAAGCGCTATATTCAAGAGTAGAAAGAGGTAAGAGAATTGGAAATAAAAGTATCGTAACATATTGTTAAAAAGAGATTAATGTGAAGGAATTAAACGCAGGAATTTTAACATTTATGATAAACTAAAGGTTACCGCGGTAGCAGAAAATCGCGCGCGAAGATTTTTTGTTTTGATTTTGAAAGCAAATTTTACTTAGGAACAAATTCGCGCCATTTTCATTAATCTCTCTCACGCGCGTATTCGGTGTTTATCTGCCTAATGTCTGCTACTCTTTCGCCTGATATTTAATAGGATTTCGGAGAAAACTGTTTCTTAGACTGATAAACACTTCAGAAACAGGAGCTTTGCGTCTATGCAGCGTTATCACCACCCTGACTGCTTTCCGGCAGTTGAACGACAACAGACAATCAACAAAAATTATGCAGAATATAACCGGGAAGTGCAGACCAAACGATAGAGAAAAAGATAATTTACTACTACTAACCCGGCTGCTTCTCATACCGCCCTCCGCCTTTCTCCATTTTTCAAAACTAAGCATGTATCATTTGGAACAAACTGGTCTGGCGTTCCGTTTGTTGTTGTTTTCCTGTTTCTAACGTATGTTGTTAGGTTGATGTCGTAATAGGACTGTCTTGATACCCTTTAGTCAAGTTAGCACAACAAGATACCGCTAGACAAGAAATGTCTCACATGGGGTTGTTTATTCGAACCATTCGGACCCAGCTTGCCTTAAACAGGCTGGCTAGGGTGAAAAAGAAAACATTAAAGCAGCTGGAAGATGCCCGTCTTGGACATGTTGCCAAAGAAAAGACATTAAGTGGCCAAAAGTAAGTCGTTGTTTCGTATGTCACGGATGTTGTTTGGAATCAAGTTCTTCGCGTGTCAACAAGGAACACAAACGATCGCATGGTGAGAAACCTTCATGCTTTCAGTAATCAAAACTGCCTTGTTTTCAAATCACTTCGGAGAGTAAAGCTTGCAGCTTCTTGTCGGGGGTGGGAAACCTTCATTGCGCATGATGGCTGATAGAACACTTACCAAAAGTGAAGAGAAATGATAAATCAGGTACAGGCTGCGATATTTGATGAACAAACGGCCGTAGCTATTGGATACGCATCTTTCGAGTGTTGCTAAGATGCTGGTTTTACTAAAATTTTAATGTTTTTCTTTTCCCGCTTTTGTTGCTATTCGTTTTGCAAAGAGAATTCGCCCGTCTCTCATCCGTGACAGACGCGAGCGACAAAGTCACAAGGTCGTCAAAAACAGAAATGACGTCATCAATTATGACAACAAAAGGAGGGGGGCGGAGACGGAATGCTGCACGTGACCACGTGTCACGCACCGCCGTTCTCGACGTGACATAAACGCGCGAAGTTTCGAAATGACGAAGCCAAATCTCACAAATTTGCTAAAATCTTTAAAACTTAAAAGAATTCGAATCAAGCGCATTCTTTAGCCGTCTTGCTTGAATAAGAATTTTCACCGAAGTAATTCTTGCGCTCGAAGGAAACATCAGCCCCATTGTAAAGGTAAAAAGAAGGGGAAAAAATAGACAGCTTTAAGAAATTAGGGTTCTGCATAAAGGGTTCTTGATATTCCTTAGACCAGGTGGTTTAGGGGAAGAATGACAAGCGACGGAAATCTCGCGAGTAAAACTTGACGCGTAAATAAGTTAATTGGGTGTTTTTTTTAAATTAAATTAAATTTAAACTACGAACATTGAGCAAAAGACACGACAGAACTGTAATAGTTCCTTTGTTAAAGCGCGCTGACTCTACAGCGGGTTTCTCTTTTTAACCCTTTTCTCATGGTTCCAGGTTAAAGGCGTTGTTAAGCAGAGCCGCCTACATATTTCTCGCTGCAGTCACCTGCGCCCGGCCGCGGACGATAAGCCTTAGAGAGGATGCCAATTTTCGGCAGCTGCCGTGTGTAGCTTGGTTCCTGGGAGACAGTTTTGTAAAGGAAATCCTCAAGAACTTCCTTGGTACAGTATGTCCCGCCTGTTTCTACAATCTCTTTCTAAAGACGGGAAAGCTAACTTTCTAGGACACATTAAATGGTCATGGCCACCGTTTATTTAATATTTAATCAGAATTTAGAAAAAGTAGATAAAAATCTCCAAAAAATAACACAGTGCGTGTGCCTTTTCTCGTTGTGTGTGTGTCTGTGCGCGTGCATGTGTGTGTGTGTGTGTGTGTCTGTGTGTGTGTCTGTGTGCGTGCGTGCGCGTGTGTGTGCGTGTGTCTGTGTGTGTGTCTGTGTGTGTGTCTCTGTGTGTCTCTGTATGTGTGTCTGTGTGTGTGCGCGTGCGCGTGTGTGTGTGTCTGTGTGTGCGTGTGTGGCGTGTGTGTGCGTGCGTGTGTGTCTGTGTGTGTGTGTCTCTGTGTGTCTCTGTATGTGTGTCTGTGTGCGTGCGTGCGTGTGTGTGTGCGTGTGTCTGTGTGTGTGTCTGTGTGTGTGTCTCTGTGTGTCTCTGTATGTGTGTCTGTGTGTGTGCGCGTGCGTGTGTGTGTGTCTGTGTGTGTGCGTGCGTGTGTGTGCGTGCGTGTGTGTGTGTGTGCGTGTGTGTGTGTGTGTGTGTGAGGGAATTACAGTAATGTAAAATGTATACTACACAATTTAATTATTATTACTTTCCATCTTATTCACACATTCTTCCACCAATTGAATTAATTAAAACAGCCATATACTGCTAAAAGGAAAACAGAAGCGCTGTTACAGTGGCCTACACCTTGGCAGACGACATCTCGCTTCCAGAATCGAAACGACAAATGTCTCCTGTAGTGGCACGCGCACTGTGACGGGTCTGTAGTAGAGAAGAAAGGCAGACGACAATGCGCTTTGCCTCTCGTCAGCTACGGTGGCCGGTGATGGCTGCTCCGAGAAACGGCCGTTATGAAGAGCTCTGCCGGACCCTGCCAGCCGTGAGTCGCTGACTGGCTTGTAAACGGAATTTCTTCTTCCGTATTTTCTGAGAATATTTTAAAATGTTTGAACAACGTGAACAATTCGAAAATGGCCTCGCTATACGGCCAGCGAGTTACAGCCTAGGGCAAAGAATAAAAACAAAAAGAAGAACACACGAGGCGTGAACCGTTTCGGTTAGTACGGGATTCCTCAGTAATATTTTACGGGACATTACGTATTTATTCATCCATTCACAGCCTGCAAAGACCCGTCTACCTTTTACAGGGTTCATCTTCGGATCGTTGCTGACTCTTTTCCTGTACGCGGTTCTCGTGTCCCAGGTCGAAACCACCGCGTTCAGCGCATGCGCCGTCTGCTCTATCGTGGGCTTCGTTTTCACCCTTGGAATGGCTTTCTCGCCATCGATCCGCTGCGTCCTTCTCCTCGCCGTTCCGGGCTTCTTTTCGAGTAAGTAAATTAGCTCGCCTTCTCCCCCTTTGTCCTCTCCCGACTACCCGCCATCCTTTGCGCAGCCAGGACGTGCCTTCGCCGTCCCAACACCCGGCGGTTAATTAAGAGCGGGTTTCCGTTCGTCGCAGGACACACGCCGTCGCCAGCACGTTTCTGGTCGGCATTTGGCGATTAGTTCTTTAGCGAGAAGTTAAAAGTGAAAGAAAACAAAACTTAGCGCCCCCTCCCTCCCTCCCTCCATCCTCTCCTCCAGATATTATCGGTTGTCGCCATGACTGCGCAAACGGATGCCACGCGTGACGTCGCTGCGGCGATGACGTCATATCTATCAGCGACTTGCTAGGTTCTCTCGCGTGCTTTCATTCTGTGGATCGCAATACCATTAAAGCACTTTCCACCTCCATTCCGTGTATTGATTTAAGCGGCGGAATATATCTTTGTTTACTCTGTACATCAATTCTACTCAAAACCAAGCACTCAGTGATACAATGAAAAATACCACAGTGCATAAATTATCCTCCCGGTGGCTGGCGGCGCTGAATTTGTAAAACGCATCTCACAGTTTTCTGTGGAATGACTCGGATCATCGCTGAAGAGGAAACGTGGCAACTGACGTCATCTTCGCAGAGACGCAATGGTGAGACGGCAGCTTCCAGGAAAATTACTTATTGTTGTTGTTCAAATTTCCTCTGCCAGTTAGTTAAACTAAACACTGTATAGCGCACATAGCAAACGGATGCAAGATAAATTATTCAAATAAATGGTTTCCGGACAGCGTCAGGCATGATCTCGAATGAGTATGCACTGTAAACCTTTTATAAAATGTCAAATGCACGTCTGCCTAAAAGTTTTGGCATCTATTCATTTAAAGACTTTTTCTCCCATTTACTTTGTCAAACAGAATAAACTAAAGAACTGCATTAGAATTTTCTAACATCGGTGACTGGTTTGTATAAACAGCTTAACTTTTTTGTTTAATTTAAAATTCTACTAAAGAACTGCGCAGCAAATACTTTCAAATTGTCAGGTGTTCTTTGTATTTTTTCAGATAATATTTGGGAGGACAGTTTTTTATAAATTCGAAAGATATGAGGCACGCATAGACTCCTAGATTTTGCCTAACCCTCATCTCTTTGCAGTGGTAAAATCAAACTGCGGTTACTAGATCTACAGGGAAAACCCGTTATCGTCAATGTTGAAATAGTATCTTTGAGACAGTCGGTGTTTAGAAACTCCTATTCCTTAAAATACCGCCAATCTATTTTTTTGCTTTATGTTATATGGAATACTTAATAAAATTTTTAAAAAAATATTATTAAAATAATTTTATAAATTGGCAGAATAGAATTGTTTTATCCGGTTTCCAAAGATCAGTATAGGAACTGGGGTAAATGATAAAATGTAAAAGTAACCACACAACTCTCAATAAAGCTGCTTCACTGAAGTTCTTACTTCTTCCAGGTAAAGGGAGAACTTTCCTGATACTGTACGCTTTCAGTTTGGTGTTCAGCCACCCGGTCAGAAACTTCAACAACAATTTAATGGTCATGTCCGAGGCGGTTACCTGCGGCCAAGAAATAGCCTACAATCAGACGAGGAAACTGATCAAGGAAGCTATCGATCCACTCTCAGGTGAACGTACAACACCAGTTTGAGAAAGCAAACGAAAAATACATCTAAAGACACAAATAAATGAAAAAAAGCAAAAGTATTTTAGTAATTAACATTTTTTCCTGTCTCATGGAAAAACCGAATATTGAAACAGAAAAAACAACAACAAAACGTTAGCATCGCGAACTAATTTCACGTCTAAGATTAAAACGCGTCTATTCCTTGGCCAGGCTCGCTATCTGGGAGACGGTTCCCAGCATGCTTCTCGACGTCTAGTTGAGGAGCATAATACCAGCTCGATAGGCATCACTCGGGGTTCACCGAAAACACAAGTGGTTCTGTTTACCCATTCTCCTCTGAAAGGAGTCACACACACACACACACTCACACACACACACTCACACACTCACTCACACACACAGTCACACACACTCTCACACACACACAGTCACACACACTCTCACACGCACACACTTACACATTCACTCACACCTCACTCACACACACACACTTACACACTCACATACACTCACACTCACGCACACAATACTCACGCACACATACTCACTCACACACACTTACACACTCACAACACTCTCACACTCACACACACACTCACGCACACACTCACACACACTCACACTCACGCACACACATACTCACGCAACACATACTCACCCACATACACTCACACAAACGCGCACACACTCTCCAGAGTTGAACTCTGAATATAAGAGCTGTATAATTTTTCAAATGTTTATTGTTTGCAGGAATAGTCGAGAACTTAAGAAAATTCATTCAAACCGTTGAGAGATACAGCCGAATGACGCAGCAGGCGTTTCTGGCGATGAAAAAGGGCGTAGAAGAGATATGTAAGTTTTAGAGAGAGCGTACTAATTGTTTGGTAAAGAGTTAACCCGAAACCGATTCATCGTCTGACAATGAACAGCAGATCTTCACTCTTCTGGACGGGAACAATCAAAATTAATGAATCCAAAAATCCCGACGAACTAAAGCCAAATGTGATAAAGAAAAGGTTCTTCCCAGAGAGTGAATATTTGCTTGGCGGTTTATGTTATAAATTAGAGTCACTTTGTGCAGTGAAATTTTCGAAGAGAGACCTTAATTTCTCCTTCCTCTCACCGAAATGATCAAGAAATCCGGATATCTTAGGACTGCACTCCACAATAATTTAGGGTTCATTTGGAAGAATTGCCATGTATACATACATACATACATACAAATGGTGTTACACGGTGTGCTTTATTCTCCATGTTTCGAAAATATCCACTGCGGTTTCTCCAGAAAATACAATTATCCCATAGGGAAAAATTAATGGAAAGTTTCTGGAGACTTTCCGTCTTTCTTACTTATTTTCTTGATCTTGACAGAAGGATTTGCGTAATCCGAAGTGTTTCTAAACCCAAATACGTTACCGGGTTAAGGTAAATGCACGGAATAGGAGAATTCTTGGTGGAAGTTGAAAGTGATTATTTCCGGTGGAGCTCGCCTCGAACGACCTGCTGTAGGCAGGAGGGTTTGGTGACTTTGCGTTTATCGGTCGCTTTATTAACTGAAAAAAAACACGTTAACATCAAACCTTCAGTGTTTGCTTGTTGTTAATTCCCCCAAAAGGGGAGGGAGAGAGAGAGAGAGAGAGAGAGAGAGAGAGAGAGAGAGAGAGAGATATGACGTCGGTACAGAGAGAGATGACGTCGGTACAGGGAGATATGACATCAGTACAGAGAGGTATGACGTCATTACAGAGAGAGATGACGTCGGTACAGAGAGATATGACGTCATTACAGAGAGAGAGATGACGTCGGTACAGAGAGATATGACGTCATTACAGAGAGAGATTACGTCGGTACAGAGAGATATGACATCAGTACAGAGAAGTATGACGTCATTACAGAGAGAGAGAGAGAGAGAGAGGAGAGAGAGAGAGAGAGAGAGAGAGAGAGAGAGAGAGAGAGACCATTCCTTAAAAAAGATAGCTCTCTTTATTCCCTGGATTCTAGTAATCGAAGCTTCTCCAGATGTCTAAAGATATTTTGCCTTTTAAAAAAAATAATAAATCAGTTACTTTTGTTTCACTGTTTTGCGTTACTTCTTTTAGGCGCCTCCATTAAAAGGATTTTCGCGTGGCTAGGAGAGATGGTTAACGTGTGCAACGCCAAGATGCAAAACCCGTATATTAAATGCGAGCTGGCTTTCAGGAAGGCATCAGAGAATTGCAGGTACGCGCGGCTCTTTTCTTTCTCTTATCTTTCTGGAGCTGTTGAGAGAAGCGAAGCGTGCAGAAGATTGCCAGGAACGAGCGCCATGGGCCGGCAGTTTGTACTCCGATTTTCTCTCTCCAGACGCTTTATCTTGTTCAAGATAGCAGACGTAGTGTCGAGCGCCGCGGCTGTCCGAGTGGCGAAGTCGGACCTCGGAGGAGGACCGGAAGGATAGAGTCAGCCAGCCAGCCTTCCGCCTGTGGAATAAATAGTAATGGAAATTAACGCAGACAAAGGGATGATTAAAGGGGATGGGTGGGGGGGAACGGAAAATGTCTTTCAGACGTTTTTATCAATCTTCGCGTCGAGAACGGCGTCGGCTGTTAAGACGGAGAATCCCCGAAGAGGTAGAAGATTCTCCAGGAAGACCGAAGGCGACACTGGCGAGAAAATTAAGCGAAGAGGAAGACGGAGTCCCTTCGCGTAGCCGATGCATAAATAGAGCTTCGGCACCGAGAGTAGAGGGGGGGGGAAACAGATGTAAACAAGGAAGAAAAAAGTGTAGGTTTAACTGCTTTGAGAATCTGGTTAAAACGGAAATAATTTTATAAAAAAAACGAGGAAATAAAAAGAAATATTTTTAAGAAAGAGGAATTAAAAAGAAAAACAAGAAAAAAACAACAAACCGATATGAAAATTAAAAAGTAAAATATAATTTAATCTTCACTGAAAATTTATAAAAGTATAAAATAGTAAGAACAATAATATTTCCATTTAGCCATTGACGTTCAAATGAAACTCAGCTGAAACACCGCTGGGAAAGGGTTTGTGACTGTTGAACACATGTATATATATATATATATTTTTTTGAATTTTACTTTAAATAACAATTTTTGATAATTATAAAGATTTTTGTGGCGGTAGCCGAAAGCTGTAAGTAAACACGAAATTCTAGGAAGAAGTAAAAAAGCATTTGGCCGCAGGCCCGAATCAGCGGCCATGACGGAAGAGCTAAACGAGGCTCTGTTTCGTGTTGCAGGAGGAGAGTTCCCTCGGTTCTGAGGTATCTGTGCTCTGTCGTCTCCGTTGTGAAGGCTCTCTGCAGCATTGCGAAAGGTGAGTCATTTGTGTCGCTTCGCAGAAGTTCCCATGTCGAAGAAGGTTTATAAGTCTGCGCGGCGAATGGCCTGACGCTGCGTTCAGCTAAGTCTTCATCTTGTTTCTTTCCCCCATTTCGATGACGCAAGAGGGCCTGTTTATACACGCTTACACCGTTCTATGAATATCGTCCTCCGGACCTGGGTTACATTAACACATAAACACCGTGGGTAACGGGAAAACCTTACCGCATCATTGGTTTGTCCAGGAAGATCCCGACCTGCCGGTGGGGTTTTCGCTTTAAAACGAACAATGTTCTTTTGTTTGTTTTTTTAACGATTCCTTTAGACCATCGGTTCCAAACCTTTTCTATACCCCGCACCCCTAGAAAACTTCTGATATATTCTCGCACCCCCTACAAAAGTAATATCTGGTTTGAAAATGAAGAAAGCGAATATATACTAATGTGAGCAACAAATTTATTTAAGCTAATTTTTGAATGACATGAAAATCCAAAAATAAGAACAGTGGTGTAACAAATTCAAATACGATCAAACAGTTAATTTGAATTTAATGACTTTTTTGTTCTTGCTTCTCGTTTATGATTTTGTCGAAACGTTGCACTTTTTTTGCTGATGGCGATCCGCAGGTCTGCTTGTGGATTCAGGCGATTTCTCGATTTTGTCTTGATTGACAAAAGAGAACTGAATCCTGACCCACATAAGTATGTCGTCGCAAATGAGATAAGGACACAGTCTTGGAAACATATCCATTGCTGAACACCAATACTCCTCCAAAGACTTGCTTTCAAATTTCATTTTAAGATCCCGACTTGTCCGAAAATCAAGAAGATCTTCCTTCAGCTCATCATCATCTGATATTTTCTTCAAATTGTAGGAATATAGATTCACGATCCATTCTTCAGAAATCTTCAGGTCTCCAGCAGCAAAATATCCATCAAACGATTCTGACAGCATTTCCAAATGAACCACTATTTCTTCATGCACAGTAGGAATTATAGATCCATTATCATCGATTATTTTTTCAAGTGATGGAAAATTTGAAAGATTACCTCTTTCCACCCGTCGACGCCAAAGAAGTAGCTTTTCTTTGAAAGCATTCAACTTTTCGCAACATTTCAATATGTTTATCTGTTTCCCTTGAAGAGAAACACTCAGATCATTCATGCAAGTGAAAATGTCAGCCGAGTATGCCAGCATTTGGATGAATTATTGCGATTCCAAAGCTCCGAGCAGATGAGAGTCACGTTTCTCCAACAAAACTTTGATTTCTCCACGCAGTTCGAAGAAGCGGGTTACAGTTCGTCCTCGTGAGAGCCAGCGGACTTCCGTGTGAAAAATCAAAACTGTGTTCATTTCCCAGATCTTCACAAAATGATTTAAAGATACGATGGTTTGCAGCACGACCCCTTATCCAGTTGATGGTTTTTACACAAGTGTCGAGTACTTTTTTCAAATTTGAAGGCAATGTTCTTGATGCCAAAGCACGACGATGAAGGAAACAGTGGGTAACTTGCAAGTGCGGAATCTCCCATTTAATCAGCGCAGAAAATCCAGATTTATTCCCTAGCATCACAGGGGCGCCATCAGTGCACACAGAACCAATTATTTGGATGTCTACATCATGTTTCGCAAAGAAGTCCTTCACAATCTGGAATACATATTTTCCTTTCGTGGTTGTTTTCAGATCTTCACAGAACAGGAAATCCTCCTTTACAGCACCATCATTAACATACCTTACCAATGCAATGAGTTGACTGCAACTGGAAACATCGGTTGATTCGTTCAACTGGAGAGAAATCTTTAGGGGACTGGAACTGACATCTGAGATAACTTGGTCCAAAATATCTTCATTCAAATCACCAATTCGGCTGTTAATGACATTATTTGACAGCGGCACTGATTCAAGCCTCTTCCTCGCTTCTCGGCCCAGAATAATTGTTGCCATTTCAAATGCACACGGTTTGATAAGCTCTTCCACAATTGTATGGGGCTTCTTGGACTTGACTAGGTATGATGCTAACAGTAGTGGTTTGTCAACTCTCCAGAATCGAAACGGGCTCTTTTAATTTTCAGTGATCCAATATCATGGCCAGAAACATCGGCTCCACCGTGCTTGTTGTTGAAGTGCTCTTGCAGCTTAGATGGCTTCAGATTTGCGTTAGAAAACAAGGCATTAGAAAGCATGCACTGGGGGTTTTGCAAATCATCATTTCCCGTGAAAGTGAAACCAAAACGCACGTAGTCATCATTACATTTCCTTTTCTTTGGCATGATGAAGGGTTGATAATCTGCGAAAGAAATTGAAAATATGAATTAAGGTTGATGGGAAATGGGAAGAAAAAGCGCGGAACCTACATGTAAGATGCTGATGCTGACAGTAATACCTTGTCCGTTTCACGTCCGTGTAACACCAGTCCGTTTCGAAAAAAACTTGCCGCTCTCAACGCAAGAAGTCGCTGCATGGCAACCTCCCCTCTGATTGGCTCCCCACCTATAATTGGGAACAGCGTAGCGGCAGGCGATGACCAAATATGGTTATGACGGTCTGATGGGCAATTGTTGTTCGAAACCGGGAGGGATGCGGTTTGATTTATAAATTCTTGAGGGAGGCAACGATATGAACTTTGAGATATTTTACGCTGCGAAGGTATCTACTGCTGAGTGCTGACTTAAATCGAGCGTTCGTGAGAGGCTGTGTGTTCGCATTCCTTCAACATGTACACTGTAGTTTTAAAATTTCCAAACCTAAGTTTTCACACCCTGAAATATCGTCTAGCCCCCCCCCGGTTGGGAACCCCTGCTTTAGACGATAAGCTCATCGGCTGATTTTGGAGTGACGAAATAAAACGAGATATGAGCGAAGCTCATAGGAGTTGCGCCCCTTGTGAATGGCAGCCCAGTACAACGATCACGTGATTTCCAAGCTAAACGAAACATTTTTAACAAGAATCCTGAAATAAAACTACCCCTAATTCCTGTCCAGCGAAGGAAATTGTTAAGGACTTTTGCTAAGTACAAGCGGAAGAAAATACACCATTTAGAGAAAGAAAAAAAAGAAAGCAACATATTTATAAGCTTTTTATTATCGATCTGGTTGGTGGACATAATGATTATCACAACATCTGAAACCATTTTAAATCTTTTACTGATTTCTTTACTATTTCCGATAAACTTTCTTGCGACTCATTCTATTTATTAAAGTGATAATATGTGCCTGCATCTATTGTTTACGTGTACTTTTCATTTATAAATATTGACGCTGCGCAAAATCTGATGCCACGATATGAGCGACACACTGCTAAATAAACCAAAAAACAAACGCCTCCATCCATCACACCATCTTTAAGATCAGACCCAAATATTTAAAAAAAAAGGGGGGGGTTAGTTAATATTACCGTTAAAAAAGTTACTAGATTACGGCGAGTAGACAATAAACGTTTCTTGTTGGCAAATGCCGACCGATTCAAAATTGAGCTGGTAAACAGGGTTAGTGGTTCCATCAAATCGGGAGTCGTCCATTTTGGAGGGCATCGGAGAACGGATGGGAACTTCTCGCCGATACCAAGCTGTCTTGTTTAACTTTAGAACTTCACTACTTACTGCGGTACGTCTGGGCATACAGAACAATTTTCAATATTCCCGCTACTGTGATAGAATTTCAAATTTGAAGAAATTACCTTACGATGCAGAAATTATGAATTATTGGAGGTTTTGACCCGAGGCGACGTGCGGAAGTCAGTCGCGCACCAGTCGAAGATTTAGTTGCCCATAATTATTGTTCTTATGTTTATAGCTTTTATGATTACAGTTGTATATAATTAATATAACATTTGTTAATTATTTTAAAAACTGTTCATCCTTTTATCTACCTTCAAAAAGTTTAAAATTTGTATATAACTTATTTTTGTGTCTACTTTCAGTTTTGAATATAATATGCGTCATTACCAGGGTCATTAAGACATTTATTGGGCAAGAAATTGGAAAGCGTGAGTTTATAAATACATTTCTTTGATTACTGGTAATATCTCAGAGAAATTCAATGGTTCAATCTTAATACCTGGTGGCTAATATCTCAGAAGTTATTTATTTATTTATATGAGAGAGAGAGAGAGAGAGAGAGAGAGAGAGAGAGAGAGAGAGAGAGAGAGAGAGAGAGAAGAGAGAGAGGAGATGGAAGAAGAGAGAGAGTAGAGAGAGAGAGAGAGAGAGAGAGAGGCGAGAGCTGAGAGAAGAGAGAGAGAGCGAGAGAGAGAGAGGATGGAGAGTGAAGAGATGGAGAGAGAGAGAGATGGAGAGAGCGAGATGTGCTCTCTATCGAGCGAGCTGTCTAGAGCTGGCGCAGAGAGCTGATCGAGCGAGCTCGATCTCGACTCGAGCTCTCTCTCTCTCTCTCCGCTTTCTCCCTACTTTCTCGCTCTTTCTCTCGCGAGATACCTTTCTCGCTCTCTCTCAGCTCTCGCTCTCTCTCTCTCTCGCTCCTCTCTCTCTCTTCTCGCTCTCTCTGTCTCTCATGCTCTCTCTCTCTCGCGCGGCTCTAGTCGCATTAGATCGCGCCGCTTGCTCTCGAGAGCTGGTCTCGCTCTGGAAGCGCGCCTTGCTCTCGCGCGCGCTGGCGCTCGCGCTGGCGAGCTAGGCGCTCAGCTCGCGCGCCTGGCGCGCGCTCGCGCGCGCGCTCGCGCGCTCGCGATTGGCGCGAGCGCGCGCGCTGCATCGCCGGCGCTCTCGCGCGCGCTCGCGCGCGCTCGCTGGCCCGACGCGCGCTCTCTGGAGCGCGCTGGCTCTCGCTCTGGCTCTCTGGAGCGCGCGCGCTGGCGGCGGCTTCCCTCCGCTCGCAGCCGTCTCTCGGCTCTCGCGCGCTCTCCGCGCGCGCGACGCGCGCGCTCGCCGCGCGCGCGCGCGCCTTTCGTTTTTCCCCCCTCACTGTTTTGTCTCTCCCTCTGCCTCCCCTTTGTTGTGTTTGTGGCCCAGTCGCCCCTCCCAATGTGGATCGTCACGGATAATAAAGTTACTTGAAGTTGTGGGTGGTATGAAATATTCCTTTCCATCGCAGAACATATTCGTCGCATTCTTCGTACGCTAAGAACCACGCACTCAAAGAAAGTCTTTCAAAAGAATGCATGCAAAAAAAAGCTATTTTAAAAAAATGCTCTTTCTCTTTTGTACCTTTATGTATCTGTTATCATTTTAATATAGATTATAATAATTACAATGCCGTCATAATAGACAATCCATAAAAATCCTACTAACGTTTGCAATCGTTTTTGTAAAAAAACACCTCGTGCGTGTACGTATAGTCAGATGCCACGAGTTACCTGCCCTGACTGTTTTTTTAACGAGAACAGTAAGATGGAAAATATTTGCAATGCATTGTGCGGCATAAGGGTTCTGCTCTGTTTCAAAAGATTTCTAAATAAGAATTCTGTTATAACACCCCCCACCCCTGAAAGGCATCTTTTGTTTTTCTTTTTCCTAGCAATAGCCAAGGCCATTACATCCATCCACGACCTCTTCTATTTCAAAGTCACCATCAGCTACGAGTATGAGGTCACCCTGGAGCAGTCGAAGGACTACCAACAAGTGAGGGCGGACGTTCTGCGCGAAGTCAAAGACAGACTCGCCAAGTTTATGTACGGCTTGGATGCCATAAAAGCGCTCATGCTGTTGTCTATTGTCTTCATCTTCTTCAGGTAAGTTTATCGAAGGAAACAAAAAAGGGGGGTCTACAACCCTCTCCTGGATGAACATGGCGCATCTTTGCTTCAGCCGTCGCCATTAATCTTTATTTATTTATTTTGAAATCAGTGGATGCTTTGAGGAGACAGCCGAGCTGGGAAGCAGCTGCGAGCTCTACACGGGGGATGCTGACGAGAGCTCTGTCCGTAATGAGGTAGAAAATCGGACGCGCTATCCGCGCCCCCACCGACCGAGACGGTGCGTCTCACTTTAACTAGTGGACGACAGTTGCCGGGCACAATGGCTCCTGACGGGCAGCATGTGCGGGAAGACGTTCCTGCGTACTCGACGCGCTCCTCAGAAGCCGGCCGAAGCTCCCTCCGCGAGAGCGCGAGCCGAGGCGCTTCGAAGGGCCCTCGACGCCAGCCTGAGAGAGGCTCTGTTCTTCGCAGAGTGTTGGAACTAATGATGCACCGGGATGAAGGGCCTCCTCCGGTCTGACACAAATGCTAAGGTAGAAGCGGCATATCGCTTCCCCGTCTCCCTTTTGTCCACGCTGGAGAGGTTCAAACCGACACAATTTTCTGAACGTTCGCCTCTCTTAACGACAACTGCCACACTTTTAATTTGCATGCGAGGATCGTGAACAGTGCATCTTTAAAAAGGAGCGCATACCTACCATTTTACTACAGTCCTGTGGCGAGCGGCTTCCACGCCGAAGTCAGTTTTGTAAAGCACCGTAAGCATTTATTGGTCTATTGGTTCTATTAATGTAAACTACGACAGCAACTATAAGCGATTTCTCTTTTTCTTTAAAATTTAGTTAAAGAAAAGAAAAAAAAGCGATCAAAAATATGCCATGGTGCTTTTTGTGACAGAAGAATAGATTAATCATATCATGTTCAATATAAATACCGTATTTGCACCATTCGCACATGATAACAATAGCAATTTCGATGAAGTGCGTCAAGCCGAATTAATAAAGTTGTGTCAGCGGCCAGAAGAATCGCAGAGATATTGTGTCTGGCTTTTAGATCGACAACATGTCGTCATTTAAACTTACAGATTATTCAACATTTGTACGTTAAATACAGAGAATCATTCAACAAAAAGGAAAGCCTAGAAATGCTTTCATTAGTGCTTTCGCCTTGACAGGTAAATGTAGATAATTGAAGAGGTAAAATTAAAATAAATTTTAAAATTTTATTTTACAATGTGGTCTGGAATGTCGTCTTGCCTTAATTAAAAAAAGAAAAAGGTAAGTCAACAAAATATGGCTGATTTGAGAAATGATATCTACAGCTGCGTGTTAAACTCAAGTAATCGCACTGCATCAATGCCTCACAAGTTAATGGTAATCGTAGTTACGAGGTCAGTATAGTTCATTGTATATTTAAAGGAGCACGAGCATAGCTAGTTATAGCATGCATACACTGGCATTCGAATTACGATCTAGCCATACGAAAACGTTGATATCTGCCTTTTCAACGCTTTGGTTTTAATGAAAATGCATAGTTCTTGGAAATCCAGATCGAGTATTACTGGAACATATAAACCATTGTGTCGTTTTAGTGATCGCGCCAAATGTTTTTCATCAAAGTAGTCATCTTTCATTTGAATAACTGCAATACGCTTAGCATCTTATTCAGTGACTTTTCAAAGTCATTGCTTTGCAACCTCCCCCCCCAACCCATTTCTCTTGCAAGTGGTTCCATGGCTGACTGGCTTTGATTTAATTCCTTTGGGGGGGACTTTACGATCTGGGTTCATTTGATACAAGATCGTTTAGAGTTTAGATATGGAAATCCATAGGATCAAACTATGACTTCCCTGCAGTATCAGCCCATCACCTGCCAAACGACGCGCCCAGGACGTTATGGCGTCTCTCTTTTGTGAAGTTTCCAGTCGGTTTTTAACCTAACCCAAACCCTGTCCGACATTTTGCCGTCGCGGCTCGGAACCAAATATTCCAAACCTGCTCTCGTCGAACCTCGCGCCCATTGGGTCCTTTATAGATCTCCTCCCCCCCCCCGAACCTCCTGGTACGGAATGGAGTGGAGGGTCAGGGGAGAAAACCCAACCATCAGCAGTCGGGGGCTGTTCGCAAGGCAGTAGTCTGGAAATTTTCTGGGCAGGGTGTTCAGAATTTTTACGTTAGTTGTTCACTTGAAAGACAGTTTGGAGTAGTAACATCACAACTGTTGTATCTAACCTCTTATGGATTTGCTGGAATAATTTTTATTTTGTAATTCTGAATGCCAGTGCATATGCCTGGAATAAATTCGCAGCGGTTAATGGTTTAGTTAGTGAATATTTTCCATGTCTCAGAGTACAGTTAAGATTAGGGTTAACATATTATATATACAGCAGACAGAAATAAGGTCTAGGTATATAAAATAAATAAGGTTAGCAATAGAACATAATAATAGATACGGTTATAGAACAGATAAGGGAGATAACTCAAAGACCTTGTTGGAGTCAAGATTAGAACGGGAGGTTTGGTCTAGAAGACTGTTCTGAAGTGCCAGGACTTTATTTTAAAATACAGGGTGTTCCAAAAGTCTTGGGCACATTTTGACAATGAATATCTCGGAAACTATTAAGGATATAAAAACGCATCTGGTAAATTCAGAAAGCTTGTAATCTCAATTTTTACATGGAATGTTCAAAGATGTTCAATGTGAGCACCATTGGTCACACGACACACATCAAGCCTATAGTCCAATTCTTGCCAAACGCGTCCCAGCATTGCATTGTCAATGGTTGAAACAGCTTCTGTTATTCGTGCCTTCAGCTCATCCACGTCTCTGGGAATAGGGGGCACATATACCAATCCTTTCACAAATCCCCACAAAAAGAAATCGCATGGTGTGAGATCTGGAGATCTGGGTGGCCAGGACATGAGATCGTGATCATTCTGCCCAGACCTTCCAATCCATCTGTCTGGCAGTTTTATGTTCAGAAACTGTCTAACCCTGAGGCTCCAGTGTGGTGGCGCTCCATCCTGTTGGAAAATGAAGTCACCAGACTCTTTCTCACTCAATTTATCCATTAACTAAAAAATCTGAAAAGATATCTAAAAAAATCTTAATCTAAAAAAATCTTAATATCTGAAAAGAAATAAAAAAAATCAATAGCCTTACAAAAAAATTAATGTAATTAGCTTTAAAATGACACAACTTTTATCTTACTACCATTCATAGTTAAATAGATATGGGGACTTCAAATGTGCCCAAGACTTTTGGAACACCCTGTATATTGTAGGGCTTTCAGTGGGCGTTTCTGTTTGTTTTGTTTTTTTAAATTGTATCAGTAGCTGATTTTTTATGTAGTCTTTAGCGCTTGAGAATTAACCCTTTAACTTCTCTTATAGTTATGCTAACTTCGGATATCGGAACGTACGATTATCGTTGGTGCTTAGTTTCACCACAATGTTTAACGCCTGCATTAGAAATTTCTATAGAACATTCGTACAAAAATTGGATACCACTTTTAATTTCCCTTTCCTTAGAAAGAGGGGAAGCTGTTTTCCACCACGTCATCATAATCATCTTGTAGTTTAACAAGCATAATTTTTTTCCCCGCTCGAAGAGCGGAGATGTACCGACGCAAATATCGATCAAAGGACGGCTTCGACAACATCTACATCACCAAAGGATTCAAAGAGATGGACGCCAGGAGGGCAGAACTGCTGAAGGAGACCCTTATTCCGCTGAAAGGTCGGGAGAGGAAAAAGTACATCAAAATGTGTAAGTATGGATGTAGAGGGCACCTTCAGGAGCAAGCGCCAGGACCACGCCCTGCCGTAAAATAGCGGTAGGGCGTGGTCGTAAAAGGTGGGGAAAGGGGAGCTTGCAATCAAAAAGAACAAAGGAAATATCGATGGGAGGTTCTTTAACAGGGGATGCGAGTAAAATATTTATAAGAAAAGTCAGACTTCTGGCGATCATAAAACAAAGCCTGAGATTATGGTTACAAAAGATTAAGTTAGGTTTTCGGACAATACTGCAACAAAAGCATGAAATTTTGTCATAAAGGAAATTTCACGTAAATTCCCCCCCCCACACACACACACACAAATGTACACATCTATGAAATTTTATTTTTAGCTAATCCCAAGTTTTCATCAGTCGAAAGAAACAAATTTGTCCAGAGCACATTGTTGCTTACAGTGAGCGTTATCAGCGTGGGATTTTACCTGCTATGCGACTACGGCCTCTACTGGATCCTGGCTATTATCCGGAAGCACTTCTCGGTAGAACTGGATACCGCCGGTAAGTGAAGTGTGAATGGTGGGCACGTCGGCCCGCCAGTCGACCAATGCTCAGACAATTGGTGCCTAATCTAAGAAACCTAAAATGATCTTCTTTTCTGTTTCAGAGGCAGATGAGCGGGAAAAGTCCCCCCACATACAAGATTTTAATGTCTTACATCCCCACTTTCAGTTTAGGAAAAAAAAAACAACAAGCCACGTGATTCATCTGTCGCTTACACATCTGTTCTGACTTCCGGTTTGTTTATCAAACATAGTAAATTACAGCTGCTATCCACTGGCTCCTCCATTCCGGTAATTTAGCTACTCGGTCTTTGCCATGCTTGTTTGCCCGTAAAATCCGACCTAAAGGTAAACGGATATTTAGAAATATTTTTTGAAAGTAAAATTTCATGTTATATATACGAGTATATACATCTGTTGCCGCTTTGTGTTACATTATCGTCTCCATTGGCTTAATAAATTCAGCGTCTAGAGTTGCAAACTCCGAGAAATGAGTCGGGGTGGCCCGGGTCCTCGCAAATGTTATCCCGGCTGGGAGCTGTTTGGTGTTCTGTGGACTCGGGATGGCTCTGTTAACTTTTAGTACTCGGTAAAATCATCGAAGTCAGGGCTACGTTTTGTACAACTATAAGTTACATTTGCTGGGAAGAATTATAGCCAAATGATACTTTCTGTAGTTGTCAGGGTTTTAAATTATGTCCCATCGATTAATTCTAAGCGATGAACGTATGCCCTATGCCTGAAACTTGGATATACGGAGGTACACGCATCTACGCATTTTTATTTTTTTTTTTCAAGTTCCTCCACACCTGAAACTTGAAGTGGACGGTGATGGAGCATATGCAGATATGTACCGTTC
Source organism: Nautilus pompilius (assembly GCA_018389105.1). NCBI lineage: Eukaryota > Metazoa > Mollusca > Cephalopoda > Nautilida > Nautilidae > Nautilus > Nautilus pompilius. The sequence goes on along the minus strand of JACATO010000124.1, from coordinate 136,146 downwards.
GATGGTTTCGTTGTTTGATCCTCTCGCTGACGTCCAGCCAGAAAGAGAAGTCGTCGAGTGCCTTCCCAATCCGCTGACACCCAACTACAGTATATACAAGACTATAGGTAAGTAAGCGGCTGGAAGATGGGAAGAAACGCCCTTACAGACCGCGTAAATAGTGTGCCATTTTTCTGGTATTAGCTCAGAACAAATGTTTCCAAGCGAAACACAAGTCGCGGTTTCCCGCTCCATCCGATTGATATCTTCCCGTTTTTCCTTTGTTCTTTGTTCCTTGATCACCTTGATTTCATGACCAGAAACTTTCAAGATTTTCTTTTGGGGTTTTTGGCTAAAAATATTAATAAGCCTCACGGGTGTATTTGGCCAGAACAGACTGACCCGAGCTAAACAAATTAGAATTCACATTTCTTTAATTTGATTACGAGAGATTTAACGAGTAGAACAGGTTTCAGCAATTCAAAATTATCTCATTTGAATAAACTTCAGTTAAGGATGGATGTATTTAAAGTTATGCAAAACACAAAAGTGAACCCCACAGTTAGTGTGGATAGAGTGGTTTTGCTCACTACGAGCAGGTGCCAGAGGATTACCGAGAAGACGGACTTATCTAGACAGTGTAAACAGCATCGAAACACCTGGGAGCCAAGTGGTTAACGCGGAGTTGCCGGGAAGGTCACGCCAATTCCCGCCTTTCTGCGCCGAGAACAGTGCAACTGACGGAAACACGAGAAAGGGACAAATCTGCTGGCCTTGCTGTGGTAGTGTAGCGGATCATGTAAGAACATGCGCATATTAAATACTCCTAAACATTTTTATTTTTATTTTTTTTTAAATGTTCGACATCCATCTGCGCTGTCGCTTACTTGCCACACCCTACGTATTTATTTTCAGGATATATATTTGGCTTTTGCCTGCTGTCGGTTCTCGTCGAGACGTACTGCCTTCGACTTCGTCACGTGATCGCAGGGTATTTTCACCCGGAACGCGCCAAGGAGCGCGCGGCCTGGCTGTACAACACGGTTCTGAGGTCACGTGGCGGCTTCGTGAAGTTTCTACGCCGGAAGCTGAAAAAGGAGTACCAGACATCGCTGGAGGTGGAAAAAATCAGCCTACGAGGTAGACTGGCCGCACGGTGAGTTCCCTTATGATTGTTGTATAATTTTAATCACGTGACGGAAATTTCCGGACGGAGGTGTTGTTCGCCGTACGCTTAGCGCCAAAAGTCGTCGCCGCCTGAAGGCTCATTAATCTATGATGGCCGACGACGTAGGGATGGGAGGAGCAAGAAAGAAAATAGGACAGCCAGGGAGAAAAATGAAGAACCGAAACAACAACGGAAGAAGTCGGAACAAAAGAAATAGTAAAGAGATGTGAAAAGGCAGTAAATCAACAGGGAAAATCATCAGACCGCCGCCATGAAAAATAGGTTCGAGAACGAAGACAACTGCGGAGGGAGGCTGACTCAGGGTTAAAACCAGAACGCATTTTGATAAGATCCTTTTGCCATCGTGACGATCAGACTGGAGTTGTTCTGAAGTCTGTAGTATAATTTATTCTCCTACATCAGAATAACTGGAGTGCTAATGTTTCGGACCGAGTTCGAATCCCAGTCGACCTTGGTTTGGCGTAGTACCGTCCTGGCATGACCTCTTCTCGCTCTCTTTTACTCGCTGGTCACGTGGATTTTCTCCCACATCTGGAAAACGAAGGTTTTTGTGGAGACTTCCTGCGGTAGGGGCCGCGGCTACCCTCACTCAGCACCCTGTTCTCCCCAAGCTCGGTTGCTCGATTTGAAGAAGGCAACACAAATTAAAAAGCCGCCGATTTAAGCATAATGTCTTCTGTTCAGTGGATGATTTGCACAATGAAATCGGTGGCTGTAACAATACCTAGAAAAGAATACATTTAAGCGGGGGAAATGGTACTTTAAACATCTCTGTTCCAGCTGTGTTACCGTTGCCATTGTGTTTGAAGCGAGGAGTCATTTTAGATGTTAAACTTCCTTAAAGGGTCCTTCGATGGCTCGCGTGAGATCCGCTTACTCGTGATAAAAGAAAGCTGGGTTTTAAATACTAAATGGCCCGGTATCGGCTACATATTCCTTTTAATGATAAAATCGAACGGCGGTGTCTTTAGGATGGAATAAAGACGGAGACTCTCAAGTGAAATGTCGGCAAACGAACGAGAAACCTGGAGACTGGGAGGCTCTGCTTTCCTCGAAGTCATAACTTTCTTATTTTTGTTTTCGACGAATTAATTTTCGTTTTTTTTATTCGAGAAAACATTTTGTTATAAGCAGAAATGGCCGCTGAGGGCGAATCAGTCGGGTGATGAGTTGCGTTAGGGAACAAAAAGGTAGAATTGGTTTTTGTAATGTCTTGCTGTAATTCCGTGGCGGCCATCTACTACAGTCAGCCAGTATCTTTCCTAACTCACAGCAGAGATGCCGGTGATACGGTGATCGTTGAATAATTGGTTTTAAAGTTCAGTTCGGATAAAGCAATGGCGGCTGTGTGCGTTAACACCCACAATAGAACAGTCGCCTTGACCGTTTGTCTGCTGGGTCGTGATTATTTTCTAAGTGAGAAGAGGAAGGGGGAGACAACCCAAAAAAAACTTCCTCGCTTTTTTTTTTTTTTTTTTTTCATGGCTGGAAGTAAATTGAAATTTCTGATGGAAGTGTATACAGTCTGCAGGAAGAGTGTACCGGCTACACGGTACCGCGACTGTCTTAATCACATGGCTGCCCAGACTCTCGAGCTGAAGATCGCGAAGTTTTCAAAAAAGCTGAAAAGTAAACTCGAAGCGGTGTGGAGTTTGCCCGGTGTAGCTCCCGTACCGCAAATTCTCCGAGGCTCGCGACGTTCCGAGTTTGAGAAGATTATAAAAGAGTTAGAAACAACAACAACAACAACAGAAACCCGTCTGGTTTGGTGGCAGCGAGATTAAAAAAAAAGGGGGTGTTCTGGCCAAGAAATTATCGAGCTGCCGAGATAAAGAGACTGACCCGGACCGGGGTTGAGAACGACGAGACCAGGTGCCAGAGAGAATGAAAAATGTCGACCCCAGACCTTTCTCTTCCTTAGTGGATGGTTTTATATTGGGAAAAGTAGAGGGCTGGGGTGGCTGGCAAGTAGTCGCCAGTTAATTCGTCCCCTCATCTCCCTTTAACTTAGATTCTGTCGGAGTCTAACGCTAAATATGCAGACCAGGCAACCATTGGGAGTTTCATTAGTTACTAAGAACCTGTACTCTCATGTTGGTATTGGTACACGGTGGGAAGTAATACCTGCTGGCGACGAAATTAAGCCTGTAGTACAAAGGACTCTGTGTTTATACTATAAATCATTCTTAAAGGAATTTCCCATAGTATAGTAATAGATCCGTTCTCTATTTATCAGAGGGTATAACTCCGATCTGAAGGGAGTCTGGAAAAGAGGATAGGGAAAATGTGTAGTGTCCACTTTTAAGAGAGGTAATAAAAGCACCTGTTGTGTGTGTGTGGGGGGGGGGTGTGCTTGACCTTAAAAGGATTTTGTCAGATGGCTGGATACGTGCAATGTTACAGTCAGTCAGCAAAGAACGCGTCAGACGATATTCTACTTTTTAAGCACAACTCCAACTATGTAAAGAAGGCGGTGGGTTCACAGAAATAAAAGCGGAGTAGCTGTAACTGCCTGCACTTTGCGGGTTTGTAAGTAACATTTCAGCAAAACAGCTTCGTCAAAAGACTGATTTATTCTGGGGCAGTAGATGGCATCTTTATTCATTGTGCATGTTATTTTTTTTTAGCACGAGCGATTGTGATATTCCGATGATGTCCAACTGAAAGTAATGAGCTTTTACTAATTACAGGTGGGAAAAAATACAATTGAGACCAACTTAGGTTATTTCTACTCGAACATATAGCAGTCAACACTCCCACCAGAGAGAGAGAGAGAGAGAGAGAGAGAGAGAGGAGAGAGAAGAGAGAGAGAGAGAGAGAAGAGAGAGATGACGTCAGTACAGAGAAGTATGACGTCATTACAGAGAGAGATATGATGTCGGTACAGAGAGAGAGAGAGAGAGATGATGTGCTGCCACCTGTGGAGTACCAACGATACTACTGGTGTTCGTGAAAAGATACAACATTCTGTTTTGTGTAGATGAAACCACTGGTATGTCAGAATAGCGCGGTTTCCCTGTGATTAATCAGGGCTCAAAACCTTCGGATATGAAAACCTGGCACTAAACTTACGATTAAGATTCATGGAAGATTTTTTTTTGAATGACTTCTATCTTTTTTTTTTATTAAATGTAAGCTGAAGATCACCTGGGTTTGTAAAGCAGCTGACAACAACACGTCTCGGGTTAGCACAAACAGTATATATATACGTTTTTTTTCCAGTGAGAAAATAACAGAAAATGCTTTCAAGCTTCATCTGTAAGAAGCTAATTCTGTCAAGAATTGTTTATGTGGTCTTCCTCTTTTCTCACATAAATAAAATGCAAACCTTTTGCCGTCTCACCGCTGGCTGAGATTACGAATTACACCGGAGGCCGCTGGAGACCCTGAGAATGCCGCCCACGTCAGCCAATGAGCCTATGTTTGCTGATTAGCAAAAGCCTCTCTGTAATCACAATCGGTCGAGTGATCAAGACTTACTTTGGTTAGCAGACAAATAGCCAAGTAAAACCAGATGGCAATAATTACTTATGAATAGATACCGACACATGTAATCTAATTTCCAGGCGAGTAAGATCAGATTCCTGTGTATTTAGGTGGCTTTATAGAAATAAATGTTCGTGAGGAACACAGAACCCAAACCAATTATTTTGGTGATTTTATTTAATAACCTCACAATTATGAATACCACTTTTAAGCATGGTTTAGAAGCCTTCGACAATAAGGGAGCATACTGATAACAATAGATATTTCTCGGGGACGTTATCGATGTCGTATTAGCTGGAATCAAGCCAGCCAACTTACACGTGATCTCCATTGATTGGAGAGAAAATATTTCGAGTTTAGATCATTTATTCGATACAAGCCCCACTCAGGGAGGGGAGGTGTGTGTGTGTGTGTGTGGATTTGGCCGGCGATCTATTGTTTCTTTCTCTGTATAACGGCAGGATGAGCTGGAACTTTAGATGAATATTTGTAGTCATGGTTATTTCTTTCCGTGGATATTTAACAAAAGAAAAAAAAGGAGGGAGGGGGGACAACTCTCTCAATACACCCCTCCCCACGGGGGGGGGGCTGTCTTAATGAAGAAAAACGGACTAAGCGGCGGTGATTTCGGTACCGATGGCGAAACTCGGAGAATCAGGTGGAAATCGTCGCCGTGTTCTTTCCACGACAGCAGAGCTGTACTCCTGAGTCGCTCAGCCGCGGTTTCATACGGCAGCAGCGAAACCCCAACGAGCGAGAGGTACTCCGCCACAGTACCACCGATCAGCCGGTTACCACTGGCCCCACCCGGCCGGGTGTCATCAAGGCAGCCATCTAACTGTGGTTTAAAGTTTTTTTAAAATACATTTTTAAGACATGAGATTTTACAAGATGTTCACCAATTGCTCCAAGATTATTATTATTATTATTATTATTATTATTATTATTATTATTATTATTATTATTATTATTGCAGCGAGTATAAAGTGATGGGTTCGAGTACCGAAGACGTTGAGGAACTGCCCCCTTTTTTCGCCTTCCCTCCCCCGGTGCCGAACAGGGTACGAGAGACGGACTATTTCCGTCGTCGCTCCAGTACACCCCGGTACTGTGTCGTGTTACCGAAGCTGGTCTGATCCTACAACGGTCAGCCCAAACAGCTAAGCAACACTAATCACGCTGTGGGAGGGGCTATGATTTAAGCTTTTGGTCGTTCAACCCGACGGACGGCTTTTACTAGATCCTTCGGACTGATCCTTGCTCGGTCACTCAGGTAAAACCCGGTCGTCACGTTTATTACCGCGCTCTCGGTCTGTTACACACGGGCACGTGAGAGAAACATCGAGAACATTACGCAACGGCGCATTGGAAAATCTTCATCATCCAGCACCAACCAAATGCTTCACGAACACATTAATTTAAACTTCTGCAAATAATAAACCTAATTAATATTTCGCATTTTAAATCTGAATAAAATTTGAAGCCATATGAAGAATTCTCTCTCTCTCTCTCCTCTCTCTCTCTCTCTCTCTCTTAAAATAAAGTAACCGATTTTTGTAACCATAACAAATCGCTTTCTTATTCTTTTTCAACTGTAGAAAGAATAAAGCATAAGCTTTAATTTTTTTATAAATTATCTATTTGTTTGTTATTATTATCTTTTTTTTTTCCTTTTCAGTTTTCCAATTTTTAGAAAGATTTTAGCTTTTGCCGGATATGACGTCAAAATCTGTTTGTCCTGCGGAAAGGAAGGAGAAAAAAACGACTTGGACAACTTCCAACACTGCAACAACGACGGGTGCAAGGGTAAAATGTGAAACAATTGCTTAGTTAATAAGTTGAGATACGTTTTTATAGAATACGAGGTCTGTCGAAAAAGTATCCGACTTTATTTTTTCCCGTGGGAAGTAACGACGTTAGGGAGGCAAAAGTGTGCATAGAGGAGCCGCATGCCTTCATGCGCATGCGTGGTTTTTGGCGAGCTTGCTGGATGCGCCAGTCGCTGTCAGGCAGCCAGCGTGTGAGATGCTGTACCATTTACTCGTCACATTTTCATTTCGCCTGTGATGACGGAACGTGTGGAGCAACGATCTTGCATCAAGTTTTGCCAAAAGCTTCGAGATACACAAGTGGAAACAATTTGCAAAATTCAACAGGCTTTTGGTGACAATGCCATGGGTGTTACCCAAATAAAAGAATGGTACAACAGGTTCAAAGATGGCTGCACATCAGTGGAGAGTGACCAACATTCCGGGAGGTCGTCAACAAGCCGCAATGCAGTTGTTATCGAGAAAGTGCGGACCTTGATAATGGAGGATCGTCGTTTGACGGTGCGGGAAATTGGTGGCGAGGTTGGGATCGGTAACGATTCTGCACATGCAATTTTAAAGGAGGATTTGGGCTTGTGCAGAGTGGCAGCAAAATTTGTGCCCAAGCTGCTTTCTCAGGAACAACAACAATTTCGTCTTGAGGTTGCGCAGAACCTGCTGGATACTGGCAACAGGGATCCTGAGCTCCAGAATACCGTGATAACTGGAGATGAGACGTGGGTGTACGGGTACGACCCGGAAACCAAAGCTTAGTCATCACGGTGGAAACACCTAAATTCGCCAAGGCACAAAAAGCACGTCAGGTCCGGAGCAAAATCAAGGTGATGCTGACTGTTTTGTTCGACTACCGAGGCGTTGTGCATCACGAATACGCACCAGAAGGACAAACAGTTACAAAGGAGTACTATCAGGAAGTCCTCCGACATGTTCTTGATGCAGTTCGGTGCAAGAGACCAGGTCTGTGGGCCTTGCAAAACTGGCAGCTGCATCACGACTACACCCCGGCTCATTCGTTGCAGCTGATCCAAGGTTCCTTGGCAAAGAAAAGCATTTTGTTCATTCGCCAGGCTCCCTACTCTCCAGCCATGGCTCCTTCTGACTTTTGGTTGTTCCCAAAAATGAAGATGCCACTGAAAGGCTCCCGCTTTAAGAGCCGAGAGGACATCATGCAGAATGCAACGGAGGAGCTGAGAGCCATTCCCGAAGAAGCATTCCAGACGTGCTTCGAACAGTGGAATGATCGCTGGGCTATGTGTGTGGAGGCACAAGGGGCCTACTTCGAAGGGGATTAGCAATTGAACTCCACCAAGTGCGTCATTTTTTTCCCCAGCCTAAGGTCGGATACGTTTTCGACAGACCCCGAATGTTCGCTCCATTCTGAAAAGAGAGAGAGAGAGAGAGAGAGAGAGAGAGAGAGAGAGAGAGAGAGAGAGAGAGAGGTTGAAAACCGTACTTGACGTATCGTTCGTCTCGCTTTTGCTGCTCAGTCCGGCTGCAGGTCTTTTTGAGGTTTCTTGTAGGGTTCGTTTTGTAATCACACGAGTCACTTACAGACGAAATCAAGCCCCATCCCGGTCAATTGATAGTCACCGCAGATCTTTGACTTACAGGATTTTGAGCGACCGAACGCTGAGCTCCGGTGTAAAATTGATGGGCGGATCATCTTTAATTTTAAAAAAAAAGAAAATAATTTCAGAACTGGGGTCGGCCACAGTGCTAAGGTGGGTAAGAGTTCCTTCTCGTGGTGAGGTCCCTCGTGCAATCAGTTTCCGATTTCAAGCGTCTTTTGAAATTTCTGTAGATTATTACAAAGATACACGGGAATTCTTGGGAGTTAGTTCCGTGATTGGTAAATGAGGACAGCGCCGCACAGAAGACAATCGGGTTAAGAACCCGCAACGGCAAAAATATATTTGTGTTTTTCAAAGGGTTTGATGTTTAAATACACTTGAAAACGAATAAGTAAATAAATACATATTAATGTACATATAGCAAATTAAAAACTAAAATTGGAATTTAGTATTTATTTATTCTTGTTTTGTGTGTGATCGATCTCCTCGTTACGACTCTAATTCAAAAAGTATGTTAAATATTTTCGGTAGCGAACTTTTCTTTTAAATAATGAAAAGTAAATTATGCTTCTTGGCAGAACGAAAAAGGAACACTCGACCATCAGTTCGTTTATTAAATGAGGCAGAACTTTTGGTTTCAGAAAAATGTTCTGAATAATTTCTGCACAACTGAACTTCTATGTAACCTAAATTTCTATTTAAGAATTTTTTTTTTTTTTTTTTTGGTAAACATTTATAATATTATTTGCTTCTTGGGGAATGATTCGCATCCTAGATATCCAATATCTCTCTCTCTCTCTCTCTCTCTCTCTCTCTATAATGACTCTCTCTTTCTGTAATGACGTCATCTCTCTCTGTAATGACGTCATCTCTCTCTGTATTGACGTCATCTCTCTCTCTCTCTCTGGGGGGAAGAAATCTTCGTTTCGAAACACTCGTCGGTCCTTTGTCTAATCCGACAGCTACGTGATGAAATCCCATCAGGGTTTTCTGATTCAAATAACCACACACGGAGCTCCGGCAACACCTTTCTGTCAGGGCAGGAACATGTAATTACTTATTTATTTATTTATTTATTTATTTTTGGTTTTCCTTTAACGTTTAATTACTCAGAAGTGACTTCTGCGAAAATTCGTAGGCGGTTTTCCTGATCAATGCAGGGTGGGCACGCTCTGGGTTTTAAAACATCTTTTTTTTTTCTTTCTTTATTTTAGCTGTATACTGCATGGACTGTTTTTACGACATCAACAATATGTGTACGGTCTGCTTGAACCCGGTTGATTACTCCGATTTTTCTGATGTCAGCGAAGAAAGGTGCGCGTTCTTTTATTCCCTCCCCTTTCTGGACGCCACAAAGTAGTAGCCTCCCTTCTCGTTTCCGCTCATTCTATCTTATTAAATTTCTTTGCTTGAGGATAAACTTTTGATAAGCCGGGCTTTCCATTTGGTTTGGTTTGTCTATCGCAGGCACGAGATTCTGTATTTATTTGAAAGTTTTGTGTGTACCGCATACAACGTTTATTAAATATTATTATAGTTTATTGCACGTGGTTCGGTTTGTTGTAAGCCCAAGGTCTCGCTTGGCTTGCGGTGGATGGTGCTGTGCAGAGTACTGAACAATGAAGCTATTCTTGCACCTGTTTTGCGCAATATATTTTAATTAAGGTAGTTTTTTTTTCTCTCTCTCTCTCCCAAAGAAGAAGAAGAAAAAAAAAAGAGACGGAAGTCTGGACAGACTGTATAGCATCCAGTTTTCTAATCAGAACTGCGTCCTTTACACGGTAATTAAGCGTCGGTCCATATCAGGTGATGTGTTTCTGCTAATGAAACCGTTCGTGAACTCGTTGGGCTTAAGCTGCTAGTGAACTATTTACCAAAAATTCTCGGTGTAGGTCCTAGTAAACTTCATTTGGAAAATCGGAGTAAACTGAGCGTTCTGTAATTCTTGATTCTTACTACTATTGAAAAAAAATTAATTTTTACAAAATATCTTTTTTTTTCCTTCTGTACTGCTAAGTTTAAGAATAATACTATTTCAAAAAGTACCTTTTGTTTATATCTAGTTTCAGAAAAAAATATGAAATTATAATTTTTCAAATAAACGAACTAGTTTTGAGTTCCGAGAGATATCCGGTCACAGAACTTACGTAAGTGACAGAAATACTAACAGAAACCAATGTTTGGCAAAAAAAAAACAAAAAAAAACATTAAATTAAAATTTGTACTAATTATAAGTTATTATTATTTTCTCTTTTTAATTCGCAGTTTTACACATGCTACATCAACAAGCAGTTTAGATTCATTTACTTTGAAAAGTCAAGTTATATAATACAGTATTTCTCGTTTACTTTGAGTATATACTTCCTAAAACATTTTCTGCAAAAAAAAATCTATTTTATTTTATGGTTAGTAAAAATTAAACTGGATTTTAAAATTTAATTTAATTTACCTTATTACAAAGAATGGGTTAGTCCATCCTTCGCATCTAATTTTAGAATATTTTCTGTGTACTCAAGTAATAGCAGTTATTACCAGAATACAAGCCTGTGGCTTCCTGCCCCCCCCCTCGGGATTTCGCTGATAGCGGCTTAGTTAAGCAGAAAGGTCAATTCTAGATAAGTATTACACCAATCAGTCATCGGAGAAATTCTAAGCAGAACATGAAAAGTTATTTATATTTTATTTATCATTTTGTTAATGAAATAATCTATAAAGTAACCGTTGTTTTATCGTACGTCATTCATTACAGTGGAGACAACCCCCTCTGGTGGTGGTGGTGAGGTGTAATACCGCGGTTAGCTGCTAGAGGGCGTCTTTTCGGCGTAGAAAACTCGGGGTGGGTATAAACGAAAATTGGAACAGCCCGGCTAGTTCCCCATAGAATATTACCGAAAGACGTGTGTGTGTGTGTGTGTGTGTGTGTGTTTTCCTTCTTTTTTTGTCTAATATATCATTACGGTGTAAGATTAACCCAAGTTTCTCAATGATCTAAGCAGCCTTCAATTCGGTGAACGAGAACGAGGGTTGACTATTACCGGTCGTTCGTCACTCTGATCTTCCCTACCCCATTAATTTCTCTTCCGCCTTGTTATCGCAAAATGGCGTTGAACAGACATCCCTCTCCAGAAGATCTTGGAGTATGAAGCACCAATAATAATAACAATTTTATTACATCATCATTATTGTGTTTTTAGAAAAGGTCTACTACAATTTTAATTTTCGCGAATGACGAGCACACAAAATTACATGTTACTGATACTACAACATCCCACTCGCTATATGCTGTATCTTTGAATTGTAGGTCACCACTTTAGTAGTAAGTAACTGACCTTTTCTGCATCTTTTACGGACTTTCTGTAGATATTTCCGGCCTACCGTCTGCCTTCCTAACTGAAACATATAGTAAACTTTGCAGTAAGATTTCTTGCATTGAACAGAAAATTTTACCAAAAGTTGGAAACTGAATTAGATTTATTTTCGTGTTGCTAAATTAAAAAAAAAAACTTATTCGTGTGAAATAATTTTCATGAAAATTTTATTTATTAAATTTTTTAAAAAAAGTTTTTTGTCTGGAAAAAAAATCAACAACAAAACCCTGATATGAACGGTTTGGAATAATTACGAAATTTTGTCTGCGTGGAAAGATCCATTTGAACAAATGGTGTATATTTTTCTTGAAATGTTTAAAGATCATTGGCTGCTTTAAGTTATTTAAAATATTCAATATAAATGTTCTCTAAAATACTAGAAAGAAAGCCTGAAAGAGAAGTACGAGGCAGTTCGGTACTATCTGTAATGTCGGTGTACTCGATATTAAAGATATAATTTGGTGTGGATTTGCAGGAACGGCAGTGGCGTACGCTGATCGCTAGCTGCTCGGTAGCGAGGAATCAGCGTAGCAACTGACATTTGTTTTTAAAAAATCCGTCGAAGACTAAAATTCATATACAGTTGTCCCCCGGTATTCGCGGGGGTTACGTCCCTTGAGCATCCGCGAAGAGTGAAAAACCGCGAACATTGGACGTGGTCCATAAAAATGCCTATAATCGTCAAAATATAACGTAAAATATAAGTAAATATATAATAATAATTTAATAAAAAATACAACACTCAGTGAAACACTCGAGATAGCTACATGCGGTAAACTCTGGAATGATGCGGGGCTGCTGGGATGCATCTGCCTGAGACGGCGCCTCGTGGGCAGCAGCCAATCAGCAGCGAGGAGAAATGAATAATGCTCTCGGATTGGCTACTTTCAAACCTCCAGCCAATAGCGTTTATTTTTAATTGATATTTTGCTGAATTTACATTAGTATTTATATTACAAAATTAGTAAATTATATTGCTATTAATAATTTAGCGTTAAAAAGCGTGAAAAAATATATATTGCCACGAAAAAAAGCCATAAATAAATCACGGAAGATATTTTCGATTCCGCGAATATGCGGGGGTTTCCACGAACAATTATTAGTCAGGTTCTAAGGGAAATTCCGCGAATAACCGGGGCCGCGATTACGCGGGGTGGGGTCGACTGAATATATAATATGGCTTAATGTTAAAGGGAATGCTGATTCGGTACTAACAAAAGAAACCATGCATTACTTTAGTGTTATGTGTCTCAGCTTTAAGACTATAAATCAATGAACGATTAAGCAAATTTCAAAGCGAGCAGTGATCCCTTTAATTTGACAGAAACACCGAAGTCTGGTACTTTGACGTAAGTGGATGCAAGAAAACCGCAATAGGAATAGATGTAAGACACATAAGAGATAATCTGATACTTTAAATAAGCTTCTGAGCTCTAACCTTCCGCAGCATCCTTAGATTCAAACCTCTCCACCTGGTTGCTCACGAAAATCAAATAATAATCACTTTTTCGATGAACTTTCTCTGCACAACGTGATTTTTGCTTTGTTTTCTTTTTTGTGGAACTCTTTCTTTGATGTCACTGATCAGATGGTTAGAAGGTCTATAGCTATCTGTTCGCTCATCCGGTACTACCCGGGATTTCCATGCCAGTAAACCGCGTGGCTAGATCGATAGGGGTGCGCTGGTAGTGGAGGGAGCCGGTCAATGTAAATTTCCTGTTCAGAGCTTTGCCAAGTTCGGGTTTTGTTCTCTTCGATTAACTTTGGTCGGTAGATGGCGAACGAAATCCCCTCTTCCACCAGCTCCCACCGCCGGCAACAAAAGCAACAACTTAAAAACACCACATAGCTTAGTTAAATAAAAAGAAAATTACCGCTAGAAATTCGGTTTGGAACAAGGACGACTGTTAAGCCCCGTGCCTGCTTGCGAGTCTGGGATTTGTTATTGACGCGCCCGAAGGGAGTCAACTCAGCACGATTCTCGTTCAAAAGACGCGAGACGAGACGTGACGATCAGCTTGAAGCTTAACGGGGAACTCAACAATCTTTGCTTCTTCTTTTTCGGCGAAGCTTTATATTTCATTAAAATGTAAGAAAGCATTAAAACAACAACAACAACAACAACCAAACCAAAGCAGTCGCTTTCCATCACTAATCCGGTAAATAAAAACTCTCTTCGTGTAGGCGGATAAATTCTGTCTTGCCCGGATATTGGCTAAGACAAACGGCTGCGGAGATGTCTCGACTAAGTTAATGAATAACCTTTCTTGTATATTCATTTTGTGCTGTGAAATTCTTTGGTAGGAAAACGGGGAGAAGTTACGTATCGAAATGCCAAAGGTCGGTTTGGGTGAGCAGGATCAAGCCGTCGAGTCTGAGCCCGGATTCCAAATGATCGTAACGTACGTGCGCTTTATTCCTGGCATTTGAAGCTACTGCACTTGAACGTGCATGGAACCTTGAAATGCCTCGTCGTAGTTGCTCTTAATTTCTGATTTGGTAGCGAGCCCTGATTTCATAAGTTTGAATACATCCAAGTAGAGCAATACAAGTTTTTTTATACTTCACGAAGGCGATATGACTCGTCATGCGTAGTCTCAGCAGATATTTATGTACCCGGTTACATTCACTGCAACTTTACAGAGCTCAAAACCGACAGTACCCACATCGATTATTCCGATCAGAAACGTTTTCACCAAACTTTCCATTACTTCGGAATTCTTAATTGCCTGCTCGCTAATAATCACACGTATCGTTCTGGATTCTTTATGTTTAGAGATTCAAGCGAAGACGAAGAGGAAATAGCCAGAAAGAAGTTGGAGAGCGCTCGTCGTAAGGCCCAGTGGGAGAAATCGCATCCAAAACGAACGGTATCTACTATTTTGGAAAACTTCTATCGTAGGCTGGGAATCAAAAGGGGAAGCCGTGGCTACTTTCAGATACAGTCCTCCGAAGTCAGTCGGTCGGAGACGAGCGATACCGAGAGTGAGTCCGAAGAATGAGGCAGAGAGAGATGGAGAGAGAGAGAGAGAGAGAGAGAGAGAGAGAGATGACATCAGTACAGAGAGATGGAGAGAGAGAGAGAAGAGAGAGAGAGAGAGAGAGAGAGAGAGAGAGAGAGAGAGAGAGAGAGAGATTCAAATTTCAAATATCACTAAAAATTTGAAAGATTTTATTTGAAATAAAAATATTTTTCAAAATCCAACAACAAGAAGAAAAAATTATCAGGAAATAAAATACAATTAGAAAATAGAAAGAAAAAGTTGCGAGAAATTCATTCTCAGGATCAGTTTAGCGCCAGAATTAATATTTATCTTTCGGGTGTTTGTATCGTGTTAAAAAACACGATGCTATTTCCCAGACTCCGAGTGTTATTGAACATAGAAACAGTAAAGGTTGGGCGAACTCGTAGCCTGTTCTCTTTCTTCGAGACCGGGCGCCGACAGTCAGCAGAGAAGACCCCTCGGCTGCCCTTCTAACCCAGACGGAGGGGAGCCGAGCCACACGTCGCCGCTGGAAATGTCCACTTAAAAAATTCGTTATTTTCTCGGTGTGGCAGGAAAACCGAAGACCCCCGGACAAACCCACTTTTACCGCACCAGAGAGAGAGTCACGAAATGTACAAGCCAGCACTGCACGCTCAGCTGCCAAACTTCACTTGTTCACAAAAGTTCTCTCCGAAGACGCGCCCCACCCCTTCCCCTTTCCAAGTTTGCGGTTCCGGTGTGTGACGGAGGATGGGAGTTACTACGGATATATCGGTATCTGAGTTCACTCCGCGCTAAGATACCTCTCAGACCCCAGGCAGCCTGCTGAGAGGTGTCTTCGAGCCCCGCCTGTTTGTTTTTTTTTTAATGATGCTATATAGCTTCGCTGCAACAACAACAAAAAAAAAACAAGCAATAATTCCGTTTAAGAACGGAAACGGTGAGCGACAAGCAGTTTTATTGTTATCCTCCCTTTCCGTAATCATCGATCGGTCGGCGCTTGTAGAGGTTTATCGGCCAGGCTAGAGTGCCGATCGGCTCGGGAAATGACAAGATATGTTTTCGTTTTTCCTCTACATGTGGCGGTTCTCCCCCAACCCCTCGTCCGGCGGCTGCTCTGGTTCTTCCTGCTGCTCGTAGCTGACTGAAGCCAGCCACACCAGCGCGAGATACGATCGCACACGACAACGAACAGCTAGCTGTCAACCAACCGCCAGGATGATATCGCTCTGGTAATCGGAGCTCGATCGCATCTTGCACGTCGTCCTCGCCTCCTTCTCTAGGTTGGGCTGAGCGCGTTCAAATCTGTCCTGCCCCAGCAGCTTCTCGTTTATCTTTTCGTGTTCTGTCCAGTGCCCCCCCTTCTGTCATTCTAGCGCAAAATTGCTTCAGAAGAAATCGGTTTCCCATACTGTCCATCGTAGGCGGGATCTGGTAAAAACCGGCTCAGTCGTCATGGAACCGGAATGGCTTCTCTACACACGGCGTCCAATTACTGAAGATGACTCGGGCGCCGCCTTAAGTACAACTAACGAAAATAACTTGAGATTAAAAATATAGTTTTTTTTTTTTTTTTAAATTAGTAAAATTTTCCTATTAAGTAAAAGAACAGCACTCAGAAATTCAATAATCCTCCCAAATAAATTGGATGACCGTAATCAAGAACGGCTCTAGATTGATATTCCATTAAGTTTGATTAAATTTCACATTTTAAAGTGACCTTTGCGACAATGTTTGGTAAGTTTTCCAAATTATGAAAAAGCACCTGGTACAGACAACCGCTACACTAGAAAAGGCTAAACAACCAACTGACAAATCCTAACCAAGAATTACAAGAATACTTTAAGCATATTACACAGCTATTTTTGCTGTTTTTCACTAAATGCTTTTAAAATAATCGATGAGCATCACCGATTTATCTTCTCACTTGCTGCAAATTGGGACTTATCGGGAGTTTTCACATCGCATGAACGCAAGATGAGGCCCAAGCGAACAGATGGCATACGACGCCGAAATACTTTGTTTCCAGGGAAAACCGACTTTAACCCTCCAAAGTCTTGATGAAACGCTTATTTTATAATTTTAACTTGTCCGATAAAAAGAATGCGACAAAACAATCTAGTAAAGCTGGTTATTTGTATTTCTGTTAACTGAAATCGATCACTTAAATCAGTTCTCTCGCCTTTCAGTACTTGTGAACAACAGAAACATATTTTATATCAAAGGTCTGTGAACATGCGGGAAGTGGAGAGTTTGGTCATCTCGCATCATCTCATCAATATTATTTTCCCTATCCCCATAAAAAAAAATGCAATGATGTTTAATTTGCAGTAGGTATTCCTAGGTTGTTTTTTTTTTTAAATGTGTACAAGTGGCCCAAGCTAGTGACTTGTTATTTTCTTGAGTTTTAAATGATGTATTCCATCATTTTCCACACATCCAGTCTATTATAACCAGATAATCAAGCGCAGTGGCTTAAATTACATTTCTCAGGAACCGTCCGACTGGTTTCGGTCATTGTTGTCAGTGGTATGGTCTTTTCAAATAAAGATGACCGAAAACAGAATCCGCTCTGAGATGTGGCTGTTACCTGTATGGAAGCAAATAAGGTTGGTAACAAGCTTAGCCGACTGACTGCGGGGTTTGCTTGGTTTTGTTCAGGTTATTTTCGACTGCATAGAAGAAAGAATCAGCAACGACACTGAGAGTCTGGCGTTCAGCGAAGCTTTGTTGCAGAAAATATACTTGCATCTTCCGTCGTCTTCGCTGAACCTGCGTGTTGTGGTGAGTGTACAGAGCATCCACCCGTAAGTTTTCTAAACGAAGGAGGGGGGATCAGGATGCGGAAGTTACACGCAAGCCTACAGGAAGAAATCCGTCCTAGAATCATCCGGGTTTTTTTTTTTTTAGATGTGGGAGGAAGCCGCAGATTTTCAGTTTTAGGGCATATGAACAGAACACCGACCTCATTGTGGAGCTTCTCTAAGGACCCGAGGAATCCTACTGTATAATGGTTCGATCAGTTAAATCCCAGAAGATCATAACTCCCCCCAACACACACACACACACAACACACACACACACACACACACACACACACACACACACACACATTTTCGCTTTCCATCACCGAGAAAATTGAAATTGTAATACAGTGGATGACTAAGTGAGAAATGTAGTTTTCACTGTGTGGACCGTCTTTTCATCTCGAAGTCAGGTGCAAAAGTTGCAGCAGTTTTCCTCGCAGACGGGTGGCTCTTCATCTCCCCCCCCAGGGAAACGGCAGAGACAGACAAGGAAACAAATTCTCTTCGACAACTAAGTTCGCCGGAGACATTGATAATAAATAGCCTCGATATCGGCCTCACTGGCGATTCCTTCTTTACCATTGGCTGCCTCAATACAATATTTAATGATCACTAAGCTTGCAACAGGATATCGAAACTGTCGCGCTGGAGTTCGCGGTTCGATCCTAATCGATTATCTGCTTTGTTTTTCCACCTATTGTCTGCATCCGGGTGTGGCTTTTCTCTTCCAGCAATAATAGGAAAATTTTCACACCTGTTTCAGGTGAAAAGCTTTCCCGCGTACGCCTCCAAATCTTCGTAGTGATTGAGATGACGGTTAAAGAAAAGGAAAGCCGAGAGTTGTATGAAGTATCGCTAATCTCTCTCAAGGTCCAAATAGAAAAAGAAAAATCACCCCCAGATCTCAATCTTTGGCTCGTGTCTTATATTTTTTGTTACATTCCTTTTAAGAAGATTTAAACATACATAAAATGCATTAAAATTTTAATAAAGGTTAAGAATTAAAAAGCGAGACTTCTGCAAGAGTAATGGTCAATATTTTGCAAAGCATTATATTCGGAAAAAGTCAGGCAGTACACTTCCCCTGTGGGCGGCAATGCCTATAATAGGCATAATGCTTTCCGGTCTCTTCGGAATAGCTTATAAACTAAGCAATAATCATGTATTACTTTTGGCTGTGAATAATGAAGAACACAGGGAACAAATGGCTACCGATGCTAGTTGCTATTCTTGGCGTAAATGACTCTGAAAATTGTATTGATAAACATGTCTTCTATAAGCACTGTTATCACTAATATCTGATTTATTCTGTTGCTAAAACACTGATGTCAAGCAGTGAGGATACTTTAGTTTATCTCTAGATATATAAATAATCGAAAGAACATGTGACAGCGATTACGCCAAAACCCTTAGTTCTTTTGAAAGCTTTCATCTGGCTCCACTCAGGCGCCTGAACTCCAAACAAGATAGAATCCAACATTTTCAGAAGAACTTTACCAGAAGAGAACAGCAGTCCGGCCGGTTTGCACTGCAGAGATTGGAGGCCGATCTGGGTCCGCTCCGTTTGACGTAAGTACCTTCCTCGCACAGTTCCCATTTTTCACCACGCGGACCGTCGTGCGGGCGTCTTCCGGTTTGCTCCTACATATAAAAATGAAGGGTCCCAATAGGGATTTTTCTGCCAAAGTTGGAAACTGTCAGGCTCCACTGGATTCGATCTTTACCGGTGCTATGCGGGCTTGATAACACGGAGGTGCTGGCGTACGCGATGTCGCTTCTCTTGTTGATGCCGAGTACCTTTTCAGCAGAGAAGTCGGTTACTGACGATTAGTGGAAACGGTGTTTATCCCGTTACTCCGACGTACTGTAAATTCTATTAACACTTTCACTGCTTAAATATTTATTGTTGGCCGCTAATTATTATACCTAAAATATTTTTTTAGAAAAGGAATGTGGCCGAGAGCCCCAGCTGTAATCTACATTTGAAATTAATCTGTCGACCACACCAGCGTCAAGGAGTTAAAAACAAAAACAAGAACTTTTTTCCCCATCTGATGGTAACAATAACGACAAAATGCATGTACCATGCGTTAAATTCTGTTAATTAAAAATGCAATTACAATTTACCTACCCTTTAATTTTGTATAAATTTTTAGTTTTCAAAATTAGATTAACGTGATCGCTTCTATTTTGCTTGATTATGCATTTATTGTCGGATTGATCTTATCCGCTCGCACCATTACATTACCTACCCCCCCAAAAAACAAATTATCTGTCTCTGTCTGCTTCCCGTCAAACAAACACCATTTAACTCCGTGGCTGTCTAGTTCTTGAAACAATAGATGGATGCCTGAAACTTTGTCTTGTCTCCCTCACCGAGCAACTTTGTTGCTGTTTGCAGTAAGCTTTGTCGAGGTGAAAATCACGAATGTCCACCTGCCCGTTCTTGTAGTTAGTAACCCTGTTAACAGACTCCCATCTAGCCTGAAGTTAGCAACACCGGAGCTTATATACGGTCTTGACATACGTCGCAACTACTCAGGATTCGGTTCTGAACGCTCAGACCGGTCTTCACAAACTAATACAAGTAGCTAAAAAAAAAAAAAAAAATAGTTAATTGGATATTTTCATTGCGATGTTTCGGAGACTAGAATTTTACGTTTCTAAGCTCTTTTTTGTTTTTTGCAGTGAAAAGTAAGCAAAACACTGACGTCAGCCATAACTCGTGCCAGTGAATGGCGAAGCTGTCCAACGGCTGTGATGTGGTCCAGTCGGGGCGCTCGCTCGAACGTCCGCTATCCTCTGTACCACTTCATGTCTGTTTTCTATTTAATAAACCCCGACAGTATAATGTGAGATACAAAACCGTCGTCTCCACTCCGTGGACGGGAGTTGACAATAGACGAGGCGGCGTATGTCCGGAGATCGATGGATGAGCGAGTTCCGCATGTCCGGTTTGTTCGGTAATTGAAGGAAGCCGATTTATGAGAAAATAATAAAACTAAATGTTGTTGAATGTGCAGCAGATCTGGTCTGTGTTCACTTTACAGAGAACCACAGGCAGTCCCGGGTACGGGAAACTGTAAAATATATGAAAAACAGGCAAAGTCTCTACGTGACAGTAATAAATATGTGCTCTCTTAAAACTCATTTTTAAATGATGAACGGCTCTTAGAAAACACGGAGTAGGGAAAGGAAATCTGAAATCGAATTCAGTGGCTGTATGCATGACCAAATTAAGGAGTTTGTAAGCCAGAACACTGTCTATTGATCGGTCCAGCACCCACCATATCCTCAGCGATTCAAGGGTAGCTGAAGCGGGTGCTCATTGTAAAAAATCCAGAAAACACTTCCAGGCATAAATCCTAGCAAAGGATTTAAGAAATAAATAAAAACATCTTTTACGATAAAGTTGAGCTCAAAATCAAATGATTTCGGCAAAATCAGATATGTTTTCAGTAGCTATCTGTTTTATAGAAACTTGCGATATTTCTAGGGTCGAAAAGAATTTTTGGAATGAGAGATTAACTGCACTCAGAAAAAGTTGAGGAGCAGGTGTATCAATGTCGTGCTGGTTTACTAGACTGTTAACGGGTACACAGGTGGCCAATTAATGCCATTCTTACATCACTTCCATTTTAAGGACGCGATTGTCTGCCCTTTAAGGTCTTCTGTCGATGAGGATGTAAAGTACAGGACGTGCTGGACGTATTTGAAATAGTGCACCGAGGGGTTCCGTGAAGAGCCCTTTGAAAAATTAGTGACAAGGGAGGGGCAAGATTCATAGCGATGTTGCTGTTTCAAAGTTATCCTCCAATCGAGGACGAGACGAAACAACTCGACAGCAGGATCGGGGACCCGCGAGATTGTCGGATCTGTGCCGCTCGTTGGGTCGTGAGCCCCAACTGGAAAAACGTGAAATGGAAAGAATCTTCAAGATTTCGGTAACACCGCGTTTTCGTCCTTCGATCGTGTGCTGCTCTCGGTTTTTACTTACTCTTTAAATTTTTCACGCGGACGGCCTAACAAATAGACTATACAAAAAAGCAACATCATAAAGTCGGAGATTAACAGCATCGACGACAGCCCGGCGGATAGGAACGAAGAAAGGTGCTATTGTCGTGGCGTCTCCGGACCTGTTTTTAGCGAGACATTATCCATACGACGCGCAATCGCCAAAGAGAGAGAGAGAGAGAGAGAGAGAGAGAGAGAGAGAGAGAGAGCCGGTAATGTTTTCAGAGAGCGGGGTTATTTCGTATCCTGGAAAGGCCGCTTACGAGCTTTACCGTTCAATGGTTGATTCTCTCTCTCTCTCTCCCCCCACCCCCAACTATCGGTAATTAATAAGCGCCAACTCACCGCCAGCTTCATTTAGAGTAATATATGTTGCGTACTTCCGATGCGCGGTCGGCTTCCTCCGGAAGTGGTCTTTCATCCGCGGTTTGTTATCGATGGCGATCTGGAGAGCAGCGAGGGAACGGGCGGCATGGCCGGAAATGCTGGGCGCAGTCTGTTTGTATAGGACTCATCTTGACGCGGTCTTTTCGCTGACGGAGTTAATGAGAGGTTATCCGGCCGACGATTTTACGATCTGGGGCCCCGTGTTCTAGCCATTATCAACAATTTGTTAGTAAAGTAAAGTAACTCGCCCAGAGAAAGTTGATATTTCTCCAAGCCACAACCATTTCTCTACAATTTAAATAGATTCTCTCTCTCTCTCTCTGTACTGACGTCATCTTTCTCTCTCTCTCTGTACTGACGTAATCTCTCTCTCTGTAATGACGTCATCTTTCTCTCTCTCTCCCCCTATCTCTGTCTCTCTCTGTACTGACGTAATCTCTCTCTCTCTGTAATGACGTAATCTCTCTCTGTACTGACGTCATCTTTCTCTCTCTCTCTGTAATGACGTAATCTTTCTCTCTCTCCCCCTATCTCTGTCTCTCTCTGTACTGACGTAATCTCTCTCTCTCTGTAATGACGTAATCTCTCTCTGTACTGACGTCATCTTTCTCTCTCTCTCTGTAATGACGTAATCTTTCTCTCTCTCCCCCTATCTCTGTCTCTCTCTGTACTGACGTAATCTCTCTCTCTCTCTGTAATGACGTAATCTCTCTCTGTACTGACTTAATCTCTCTCTGTAATGACGTAATCTCTCTCTGTACTGACGTAATCTCTCTCTCTGTAATGACATAATCTCTCTCTCTGTAATGACATAATCTCTCTCTGTAATGACGTAATCTCTCTCTCTGTAATGACATAATCTCTCTCTGTACTGACGTAATATCTCTCTCTCTGTACTGACGTCATCTTTCTTTCTCTCTCTCTCTCTCTCTTCTAAAAGCGGGTATAACCACGTGATTTCTCCAGCATTGTACATACACTGCATGACACTAAAAAAAAACAACAAAAAGTAATGAAAGAAAAACACTGTTACAGTTAAATCTACAGCCAGATAATGGACGCACTCTGACTGTTCTAACAGTTAAATTAATGGCTGCTTTGTGAATATTTCAGCTGTCACATTATACGGTTTCACACCAAATGGCGGCAAGCCGTCCCTTAACAGATTTAACGCCATGCCGGCCGTAGTTCATACTTATACTAACCAACACTCTGAAATATCACATTTTTTTAGAGAACTGTATCGTATTATCTCCGACGTTTCTAGGCACTGTAAATAAGCTAATGTCGCTCGCTATTGCCTAACATCGCATGACACCTGTATGTACTACACCTGGCTACACACCTGTCTGTGAAGTCTTTAGTACCCCTGCCTGCACACTCCACGGTTGGCTACACTGGTGTACTACCCTTTCCGAATTTGTTTACACTTTTGTATGTACTTTTTGTCACACTGTTTGTGTATCTATTTCACGCTGGCCCTAACCACCGCCATCATAAGTGTAAACTTAACGATGAAATAGCCCATATACGAGTATATATATATAACGATATTAATTTTATGGGTGTACACCACATTAGAATATATTTACATGAAAAAAAAAAAATTGCCTCAACTTAATGTTGAGACTTTGACCACCTTTTTAACAAAATATAATACTTTTTAAAATTTTTATTGGTAATTCTATGTTATGACCGCCAGTGTATATGTTTATTGTTTATCACTTCTTGAGAGAGAGAGAGAGAGAGAGAGAGAGAGAGAGAGAGTGAGAGAGAGAGAGGTAAGCGCGCACACAATCATCTCCCAAATATTCTCCAAACCCTTGTACATGCTAGCACGCGCTGCTTAGATAAGCATTATCTATACCGTCTAGTCAGCTATATAGTCTTTACTCCTTCATTCACACGTTTTTTTTCATTATTATTATTATTATTATTATTATTATTCCCCTACTATACAGCCAAGCTGTGTGTGGCCAGTTTATACTTAGGACCCGAGTATCTGAAACCGTAGATACCCAAGTCACGCTCTCAGAACTCCACCAGGTGTTTAAAACTCAAACTGAGAAAATCCTGACCTCTTCATTCACACAAACACACACACACACACACACACACACACACACTAAGCGCTTACTCCCTGGAGACATTCACCGCGCATCGTCGGCCTGATGCACTATTTCCATGAGTTGGTTTGTAGCAGCAGCCTCGATGCCGTTTTTTTTTTTTTAAATCCACGTGACTTTTATCGCCTGTGACCTCATTAAGAATAACTGCTTGATGAAAATGCGACCTGTTGGTACCTCATCTAAACTTTATTTAAGTTTACTTCTAACGTTCACTTGATGGTTGCGTAACTCTTCATAGCGCATAACAATTATAATTCATAATATTATCGTGACGATTACTTGGAAATGGAAATAAAGAGGAAGCAAAAAAACAACAACAACAAAAGTCAAATATAATTTACGGTTTTTAAAGTAAAAACAGACGAAAAAAAGAAGCGTATTTATGTCATTTATACCAAGTGGCCAAAACCGTTTTTTAAAACTTTATTTAACTGTTCAATAAATATAATTATTGATACTCTTGACGTGACGGAACTTTAAGTTTAATGGGGGGGTGAGAGCTGAAGAACACGCATGCCCGGCAGGTACTCTTTATCTGTCGTTCTGTTGAAAAATAAATTCTCGTCTGATTAAGTGTTTTTCTGCCCAATAGATTAGTGTATTTAGATAAGTGATACTACTCATCTCTGAAGAAATTTAAGAGAAATAAATCGACAAATTACGATTGTGTAGCTTAAATTTGATATAATCCCCAGTGAGGAATTATGTAGTGATAACGTGAAAGTGTTAGCAACAATAGACATTCCTGCTGAAAGCAGATAATATTTTATTCATTTATTCTTATTTTTCTTCTTGTTTGTTCTTCAAGGAAATTTCTGGTAACAAAATTCACTTTGTTTTAAACTGCAGATATTTGTATTATTTGTTGACTGTAGTTTTGAAAATCGATGGTTTAAAACGAGAGAGAGAGAGAGAGAGAGAGAGAGAGAGAGAAGAGAGAGAGAGAGAGAGAGAGAGAGAGAGATATGACGTCAGTACAGAGAGAGAGAGATGAGAGAGGGAGATGACGTCATGTACAGAGAGAGAGAGAGAGAGAGAGAGATGACGTCAGTACAGAGAGAGAGATGAGAGAGGGAGATGACGTCATGTACAGAGAGAGAGAGAGAGAGAGAGAGAGATGACATCAGTACAGAGAGAGAGAGATGAGAGAGGGAGATGACGTCATGTACAGAGAGAGAGAGAGAGAGAGAGATGACGTCAGTACAGAGAGAGAGAGAGAGAGAGAGAGAGGAGAGAGAGAGAGTTTAATTTGAAAATAATATATTTTTTAAAAAACAATCTACTTTACTCTTTATCGTCTGTACGACTTATACCGTACGTCTGGCAATTTCTACTGAAGTTTCGATGCCCCCTTCGCCGCCGATATCAGGACTGACCTGACGAACCGTTTCGTTGCAAGACTAATTAAGTAAAAGAACAAACAGATGGAATTTACATGATCAGTAGCAATTATCTCCCCTGTTTTTTTTGTCTCTCAAGCCACACACGTGTCATTCGCAGTCCGAGGATGATACATCACGTCTTCTGATTTCGAATGTGAGGTTTTGAACGAAACCGATAGTAAAAGATAATTAATTTGGATGAACGTCGTAATCTGATTGATTTAGTCTAAACCAATATTAACTACTGATCTAAGATAAATCTCATCTTTCCAGTGCTCTATGAGAAAGAAGGGTCTATACCTTAGCCAAATATAATATAGAAAATAAATACATTTTGTTTTGTAAATAAATAAATAGTAATATTCGGTGCCTAAGGATACTGGAAAAACAGCATATTTTTCTTTCGTTTATTAATTAAAAATAGCTTCCCCTGCATTGCTCATCCTTTCACTATCTTCCTTCTCTTCTCCTATATTTCTATCTGAATTCCTGTAGTGTTTTGTTAATTATCGCGATGCGTGACGCAGTAGCATCGGCGCGCAGCATCTTCACATTAAATAAATCAGAAAGAGCTTTTTTTTTTATCAGGGTGGCTTTAAATGCCTATAAATGTAAGAATTCAATCATCTGGCAATGCACGAAGGAAATCCGTGCGTTCGCAGCGCCACCTGGGGAATAACCGACAACATCTTGAAAGTTGTGGGAGAAGTTACAAATTGTACGTAGGCGCTGTCGTAAAACTCTTTCTTAAAAATAAATAGTAAATAAAAACGGGAAAAATATAAAAAAGCAAAGGCGAGACCTGTCTAAAAAATGATCAGGGACAAGTTGACATCGGAGAAATAGGCTTTAGTGACGTGTGGTCATCAGTTATCTTAATGATCAGCCATTCCGGCTTTCGTTGCGGGATTCTGCGTCATTCTCCAACAACCAGGATCATCTCCAGCTGATCAAGAGGCTGCTGGCATAAGCACGACTCCCCGGGATGTAAACGGGTGTTGTCAACCATTATGGTGAAGTTGGGATCTTGCCGTTCAGTCAGAGGCTGACAATTACAGGTGTGACAATCTCATCCCTATATCCGAAACCAGTCATCGCTCCCATCCTAGTGATGGAAAGATCAGGTCTTCGGCGAACTTGAATACCAGACCATACTCATAAGGCCGCCACACAAAAAGATGATCGTGCTGGGTATGACACAGCTAGAAAATTTCTTTCCAAACTTCTCTTCAGATTCTGGTCAGGCGGCCATCGTTGATGTCTATACAAATCCCAGACTCGTCCGTGAAAAGAAAATGGCGAAAACGGTTCGACATCAGCTGTGACGCTGTCTCACCTGTTGCTTACGTAGTTGTTGATGACGCACCGTGTAGAAGGGATACGCCGGACTGCGTGCCACTGTCGTAAACTCTGTCGAAATCCTTTGCTCTCTGTAGATACTGTTAGACAGATCATGTCGTCGAAAACCAATTTATTCTGGTAAGGGTGACACAATAACGATCTTCCCAGAGCGGTTGTAACCGTGGGCGATCTGACCGAGGTTTCTCCACGAAGTGAACAAATCTGACGGTACATTATCAGTGCTCTATAAATGAAACTGCGGCGTTTATAGTCTGAGCCATTCCTGAACTGACCTACACTTCATGCGTGGTCAGTGTATAGGAAAGATAGCAACCGGTCGCGTGTAAAGATGTACGCGGATTAAGTGGGAGAAGTGGTTTGCGGATAGGTTTCCAAGGTCGCCTTTAGCTCTGGAGAAGATGCCTGCGAGATTAGCTGTTGTACGTGCAGTGCCGTGATTGGGTTTTTTCTCCTCAATATTTGAATCGTCTTCAGCTAGAACACGATGAGCTTTGAATGTACATACAATCACCGCAGGCTGGAAAACACTTGTTGTCGATTTCTTTGTAGGAACAACTATAGAAACCGCGCAGATCTGCTGTTGGTTTAGTAAGTTACCAAGACTGGACTCGGAGACACATTAGATGTATCCTTAGATTACTTCTATCCGCCATAAGCTTGAGCCGAGCCACCTCATGAGATAATGAGAATTAACTTTTATTCATTGAATCTTCGTGAAGCATTACTGTCTTTTGGATTTATTACTGTACAGAAAGATTTATGGAGATATCGTTGCCTTATTAGCGCAAGGATGGTTATAAGTAAAAAAAGATATTATTCTTTTTCGTAATAATGGTGTTACACTTAGTAATTCTTTGTTTAAAAAATCATCATATATGAATAAGTTATTTGTAGCCAAGGTGTAGAATGATACCTTTGAAAGTCACATTTACTTATTTGTGTTTTTTAAATCTCAGAGGACACATATATACACATCCTTTGGAAAATCTCTTATGATTACTTTAGAATAGAAATGGATCAGAGATAAGAAAGATCAAGTTAATGACTGATTTTGCTTAGTTGATTATAATTAATTAAACCGTGCCATTAGAGAAGATTAACGAAAGTAACTTTCTTATAGATAATATTTTCGTCACCAGGGAATTAAAGTCTGAAATTGCAAAGGTCAAATTAGATTTCGAATTATTACATCTTATTTTCTTCAGGTTCATAGAGTGTAGGAAACAGCTCGGGTGTCGGCTTCCGGTTTCGTTTTACTCGGAAACTTGGAACAAGTCTCTATCCGCCGATATTTAAGAAAACGTTCCCACAATGCAGCTCTGCGAAAGAAGCCGACGCGCTGGTCAGATCCGGTAGAGGCGCTGGTGATCGTGTTGCCAACCCTGGCCACAACTACTGTAAAAAGTAATGCCTGAAATTTAAAAAGCTGGAAGCGAGGGTTTCACCCCGGTCTGGCCGTCTTCCAATGCGTTGTGAAACGAGGATCGTTTTCTTAAATATTGGAAAATAGAAACTTTCTTCGGGTCTCACCCACTTCCGCTTGAGACGGATTACAAAGCTTGGATTATGACTCTGGTAGACGCGTCCTTTTCTGTTTTTTTAATACCTATGTCACAGTGCAGATACTACAAACCGAATAGAGTTTATATGAGAAAATATTTTATGTAGTACGGCAACCAGCGCCATCCGCGGACTGCATCAGTCCGCGGTTTCCCTTCCCCTGCAGCTTGGCGGAGAATACCGCGCGCGTTCGTCAGCACCGGCCGTCCCGCCAGGCGGCGTCTCGCCCGGTAACCGCCGATCGCTCCGTTGTTATCCCGCCTTTCTTCACCTTTATTTATTGCTTATTAGCAATAATTTTGCCCTTAAACACGGCCCCTAAGCGCGTACTCGGCACAAAGGTGAGAAAAGGAGCTTGAAAAATCCGACGGATGTAATGACTTTAGAGAGGAAATCAGAAATGGATGACCGACCTGCTGGTGGAGAGGAGGTTAGGGTTAGGTGTGGAGACTGGTGGGAGTTAATGGGTCAGCCGTTGGGGCTACAGAGGAACGAGAAGCTTCCATAAAGGCCGGTATCGCTGGCGGCGCATCTGAAAGAGTGTAAAGTGACCTTTATGCCGCGACCCGGAGCATCTGGAGAGATGGGTCATCCGCCAGACAGGTAGGTCTGCAATGCCGACGAGACTCCTGGACTTTTCTAGAAGCGCGTCTGACAGAACTTTCATCTCGAAGGCTGACACAGTCATCAAGTGACGGCGAGGACGAGGGTCTGAAGGTAAGGATGCGGTGGAAAAGCCGAAGATGTCTCCAACCTTAGCCACAGAATGATGCTTGTTACCAATCTCTCCGACATATTCATGCAGACTGTTCATTCATGGTGCGTAGCCTCAATTTCAAGAAAGGGTTGGAGGAATTGATGAAACCCAAACAAGAAGCTACAGGGGGGATCTACAGAATGGAATAAGGCAACTTTCGATCTTTAGATTTTTAAAGAAAGACGCCACTGATGATTCGGCCACCTCCACCGCCCAAGATTCCTGAAGGAGCAGGCAGCTAAGTTAGGGAGTTAGGGGAACCGCGGCCACGGTTCTGCGAATTCCCTGTTTCCCATAATCCTCCTCAAGGTCAGGCAGGGTGACCCTGTATTCATCTGAGAAGTTACACAAACAGTATTTCTAAAGAAAGTTACTAAGGATTGTTTTCTTCTTCTTTTTATGTACTGCATTCTATACAGGTATGCTCACGCTCACACACACACACACCTGGATGTCGGCTGGTTTATTTAATCAAAGCAGCTCAAGAAGAATGTGGGCGTGGCTGTGACTGAAATGAAAAGCGAACACCAAGAGACTTCACAATATCATCACAAGTCTCGGCTTTACTTTGCCACCGCTCTTTCTAATACCGGTGGTGAATGACATTCGCCAATAAACGAATTAGACCCCCCCTGTTTCAGGAAAAGCTGGCAGAAGTACGACACCATCGACTACCAGACGTATACAGAGGCGATGTTAGATTAGCACCAGAAAGGGAGGAAAAATAAGTGATGCCGATCTAAGAGGTTGAAGCGAACGAACAGCTGGATCTGGCCACGAAGGAGAACAATTAACCGATTAATTTTTTTCAAAACTTCTGCTGAAGAAAGACTAAACCGTTTTAAAAGCATTAGTAGTGGGAAGTTTGTTTTGTTTCCAGAAGGATCGGGTGGCTGACTAACATCGAGTTATGAACGGGAGAACGAAAGATACATACAGGAGATAAAATTCGTCTAGAAATTTACAAGCGATGCAACTGCTCCATTTACTTATATAAAATTTGCTTCTTTCTGGTGTTCTTTCCGTATATCTTTCACCGGCTATGTACTGGTGAGAAATATCTATTAGATTAAAGCTGCAAAACTATTTCCAGATGAGAGTTAGTAGCTCAACAGTCGGAGGATAAAAGAGAATTTGGTTCATTGTTGCTGACTTGTTTTACAAAGAAATCATTAAGGTTTTTAAAGACCAGAATAATACGCACAAAGCCAAGACATCCCCCCTTCTTTTCAGATTCTCTACTGCAGGGAAATTTGACTACAAACCAGCCATTATCTAATTCTTAATGCTTCTTGTTTCTGCTTGTCTAATTGCATAGATTTTTGGTTTTCAGTGAGCTGAATAGACGATGGAAAAATGTAACTTGCTGTTTCGGAAACAAATGGATTTGTTTCGACAAATAATTTGAAGTTATTTTAAACTTCCCTACATAATAAGACACCGGAATTAATTTCCTGGAGAAATGTTTGCCTTTTCCTTGACTTTAATCTGTCGCTTCAGGCTTCAAATAGAAAGCAAAATTGAAAGCCGTTGTGAGTTTAATTGAAATATATATATATACGCAGTAAAGACTTTTATATGAATTTGTGTCGGTTTTGGCTTTCTACTGAAAAGGAAAATGTTTGGAGTTTAGATTATTTTCTCGTCTTTGAAGGAATACTTTCTGTCGACAAACAGGAATCGTTTCGTCAAGAGAGTTCGAATAATAGTCGCCAAATATCACGGTGCAATGTGATATATTAAGAACTTAATACAAACAGATATTTTTCGTTCTTTGAGGAAATATTTCGCGTCATCAACGGCGATTCTATGTGTGGGATTACCTTATATTGAATGATACTCATTCAGTACCGATAATAACTTTGGGAAATCGTTAGAGGAAATATGTTAATCTTTGCGATGATTTATTGGCCTGCGAGTAAAAATCGCCGTGGATGGATATTTATACCGTACACTTCTTGTATAGTTTGCCAAACAAATAGACTTTTGTTCACGCTTTTTTCTTCTTATCTGATGAACTATATATACGAGGCTGTTTTTGTCTTGTTTTTGATAGGCTTAGAGTCACCGTATCGTTGAGAGATATAAATCCGGCTTAAATAATTTATCTTTCCATATATGAAACTCAGCATCCGTTTTCACAAACACTGGCTTTTACCAGTTAATCTCACCAGCTAACCAATTATTACCAACTGCTTAATAAATCTGCTGCTATCCAAGCAGCTATTACAAAACAAACAGACAGATATCTAAGCCGTTTTGATGTGTACCATAATATACTTACACATGACGACAAAAAAGCGAAAATGAAACATAGTGACGTCAGAGGTCAATACAGCACCCAGTAGCACTCAATCGTTTGTGGTCTTTTTGACAGGAGAGCTATGGCGTAGGCCACGAAAATGCTGAAAATCATCTAGAGTTTATGTTTACTTAGAATCTTCTTGGAATTAATGCTATCGGCGACTTACTTATTACAAAATAGTATCTTTTTACTTGTGGACTATACTGTCTGCTAGGGAATTTCAGTGCTTGTTTATCAACTTAATAAATATAACAGCGTTTTGATTAAAGATTATGGACAAAGAAGATGAAGAATGCCATATTTGGATATTTACACTTCCTTAGACGTTATGTGTATGTATACTGCGCACAACAAGTTATCGATATTAGAATTTAATAGTGCGAAAATTTTAAAGATATACTTTTTCAAAATGTTCCCAAGCAAAAATAATCGATAGCTTATTCAAAGTCAAATCACGATACTGCTGCTGAATGAATGTGGTCTCAGGATATTCTTGTAGTTAATGGGCATTATGAGATGACACAATCGGATGTAAAGCAAAAGGCTTTAATAAACTGTTTTGTGCATTCGATTTACGACGCCGAGTCGGATTGACGACGTTAGAGTGACCGCGCTGCGGGCCCACTCGATATGCGGGCTATACGGGCAGCAGTTGCAGACGTTAGAGTGACCGCGCTACGGGCCCACTCGATATACGGGCTATACGGGCAGCAGTTGAAGACGTTAGAGTGACCGCGCTGCGGGCCCACTCGAGATGCGGGCTATACGGGCAGCAGTTGAAGACGTTAGAGTGACCGCGCTGCGGGCCCACTCGAGATGCGGGCTATACGGACAGCAGTTGAAGACGTTAGAGTGACCGCGCTGCGGGCCCACTCGAGATGCGGGCTATACGGGCAGCAGTTGAAGACGTTAGAGTGACCGCGCTGCGGGCCCACTCGAGATGCGGGCTATACGGACAGCAGTTGAAGACGTTAGAGTGACCGCGCTGCTGGTCCACTCGAGATGCGGGCTATACGGGCAGCAGTTGCTAAAAAAAGTGGATAATCTGTCTGCAGGCTTTTGGTTATAGGGACGCCAGAGGCAACCCAGCAAAACCCGAGAAAAATCGCATGGTTTCTTACAATCTAGGGATCAGCAAAGTAAAAGTTATCTCCCGTAACTTTTCACACATTCTGGCAGGTCAGTCAAAGCCAGAGAGCTGGACAGACTACGACAATATCTTGCTCTAAAAAACAAACAGAAAGAGTTTAAGGGATTTATTCGAGGTCCAGGATAGCCATTACAGGGCACTAAAGTAGAGCGAACTGCGATGACCAGAAGGATAAAAAAAAAAACCCACATTTTACTTAAATCTGAGAAACGTAGCGGAGACAGGCAATTCGAAGAAGAGCAGAATGGAGACCATGATGCGACTGCATTCCCTCACTGTTGGAGGGTGGCGATCAAAGGGATGCCTTACAAAACATGAATGTACGTCTCAAGTGTGTCTGGTCGGATACATTCTGCGAAATGTAGGGTGTTTAATCACGCCTATCTTTAAATCTAACAATTTGATTATGTATTTTTAGTTAAAACATGTACTGTTTTCTTGATTGCTGTTATTCATAGTTAAATAATTAATAGTCAGTATATAGAGAATACGGTCCCTACCTGGTGATGATCTCATTGATCGTAAACCTTCTTACAAACTGTTAATTCTGGCCTGTACACTCGATAAATTATTTAAATTTTAAAAAAAAAAATTAAAATATATACATATATATCTTTCTCGGATCACCAGGTGATTAGTGTTAAAGAATTATCGTTAACACTTATTTTGGGAGCAGTAATTACTCACCAGTTAACATTCTTACACCACAAAGAAAGTGTGCTTTTGGTGCATTCTTGAGAACTTTAACCGAATACTCGGGTATAATTAGAAAGCTACACGAGACAGTGGCCTACAGAGAACCTTGACCCACGCCTTAATACGGTGATACGCTGATAGTCAGACGTTAAGCAATAAACAAAACAACATTTCCAAAATGGTTAAAGTTTTATTCACCAGATGATAAACATGCAAATAATTTTTATAAGTGTACGAGCGTTTTCGACTATTAAAATAAATTATCTCCAATTTTGTCTGCTTATGGTCTGACACAGGGATCCGGGTTCTCTGCCAGCCAGGGGACCTCCCGGAAATACAGGCAGATCTGTACTCCCACCGAATGAAATCCACGCCCAGACCCCGATCCCACCCTTACACGCTGTAGTTATTCATCTCCCTGATATTTGTGGGTTGGTTGTGTGTTTAACGCCATTTTCAGATAGGTACGCGCCGCGTGTGTCATTGAAGGCTACATCTTGACTCATCAGTAAAGAGGACACGGACGACTCAGGCGATGGGGCGTCCAGGCGACATGTTCACGAAACCAGTATATGGCGACTGGTCAAGTGGATGCAGACCGTAGGTCGTCTCGCATGGAGCTTTCTTCCATGTAGCCTTCTGCGTACGATTGGAGGCCCATACCAACCTCTCCGTGGACGCAGGGAGATCAGAATCAAATTGGGTGAGTGCTGAAGCTCTGCCATGCCGAGACAAAAGTGACACATAGCGGTCGTCTGCTGTGACCTCCGATGATCGAACCTGAATTGGTCGACGATATACCCGCGCGCTCTCATCGACTCGAGGAGCCTTCAGCAGAAACTCCGTGACGTCAACGCTGGCTGTTATCGAGGGACCGGTGCCCACCTGTCGAAGAGTACGGACGGGGCTTCGACCAAAAAACCCGGCTTTATCGGTGTTATGTCCGGAGAGAGAGTGCTGACCGTGGCACGGCAGCGATTTGCTGTTCTTGAGAGAATTCCGAGAAGATTCCCGCAATGTGGGCGGCCTGCTGCAGGAGCGCTCAGGTAAGGCCGTTCCCGAAGAGGAGGCAACATCTTATACAGTAGTCTGCTGGTCATCATCTACCCATCGGCGCCACGCAACCCCCTCACGCTTGGCTGCCTTGGGAAGTGGACATTCCGCTACCTTTCGCCGAAAGAATCTCGTATGCCGCTTCCCCTATCAAAGCCGCAAACTACGGCGCTGATGCAGAAAAATGGGTCCGACATATGAACGTCTTGCAGACAAATGTATCTCGTGTGAGCGGTTGCCCACGGTAATCGGAAGCACTGGACGGCGGCCCGTGCCTTGACTCGATGTCGCTTTAACTGCGGCAGGCACCTGTTCTTTTGATGTGTTGCGCGGATGTATCGGTCGCGCGAAAGAGTTGTCACCCTTGCTTTTTTTTCCAGCACATGCGCGGTCGCGACTCGATCCTGTCTCAGAATGCTCGCCCAACAACGGTGTTTTGGTGACATTTTCGCGATCTCGCAGCTTGCTCCGTTGATACCGTTCCCATGGCGGTATCTTCCTTCAGACCGCTTCGTCCGTACGTCGCTCTCTAAACCGCTTGGCGAGTGAACACATTTGGAACTAAACCTTCACCTTCTCAAGTAAGGTAAAGTGAACTGTGACTGAGATGACAGCAGGTGAAAATTCACAAATTCAACGCTGTGTGCGATATGCGGAAACGATATTAGAGGCTATTTGTAATTTCTTTTTACTAGGTAATTCAGGGGAGATAACCAGTCGTGGGAACGCTGTCGTGGTTGAGTCATAGGGGCAGGTTTGATGTAAATAGAAACCCGAGAAACTGATTTGTGATGGCCACAGATTGATGTCGGGGCAACAAACAGGTGAGGAGAAGCCGTGCGGCTGTGCACACATTTTACTAAGCAGCTACCGGGCCAAGAACAGGATACAAATATCTCATTTTTGACTGTGATTCTTGAAGTCAAAGCCCGCAGACAAACGCTTCAACCGTTGGCCTTAACGCCAGTAATTAAAGGCGCTCAGACCTGCAGAAGTAGACGAGACGGCGGCACTCAGCCTCATTAAGCTGACAAGAAGTCTATCGCAAACAACGAATTTATATATCGGCGATGAAGACAAACTTTTGTTAGAACTTGTAGCTTTCTCGGAAGATCGATCACTGCTGATCTTTTAGCATTTGTTCGCCAAATTATTTTTCTTTACTATTCCATTACAGAAAAAGAGTGGCTGGTAATGATACGAGGCGTGAAGTTGTAAAATCGTGTGCGCTGATCTCTTCAATTTGTATCGATTCCTCGGTAATCACGACAGCAAGACTTCAGTGGCTGCTCCCAGCTTTAAAAATCCCAATAAAACCGGAATCACTTTTTTTCTCTCTCTCTCTTCTTTTCTTCTGCCAAACAAAATTTCTCCGCTCCGGAAAATAACGAATGTTCTCGGACCTGTCGGAGCTTTTCTGCGGAGAACGGACATTCCACGTGGTCGGGAAGCAATTAAAGGGCCCTACCATAGACCAACGTCTTTCGGAGTGTTCGAAATCAGGAACATAATTCCAACGTCACGAAAGAATCTAATGGAAACTCTAGCTAAATAAGCAATGAGGGTGGCGTTGTCAAAATACAGTGAACCCGACGGACAGCCAAGGACACAAGCCACGCAAATATCTACAAGTCATTTATTTACCCATCCCCCCCCACCAGATGCTTGCTCAACGTGACATGTGACGTTTTAACCGTTTGTCGGCCGAGGACGCGTCGCACGCACGGCTGCCTCCGCGTATTCTATAAACAGATCGTGACGACTGCATCAAGAATTTTTTTTAGCCGTCTTAGAAATTGCAACATCGCATCTGCACAATAAAATTTAGGAAAGGAAACGACAAATACAAGGATTAGAGGGAGGCAGAATGTGCTGGTTAAATGCGATTCTGTTTCCTGCTGAATTTTTAAAAATAGATTATTATTATTATTATTATTATTATTATTATTATTATTATTATTATTATTATTATTATTATTATTATTAGCGACTACTGCACTGGCTGCTGTTGGGGACCCGCTCGTCGGACCGACTTCCCTTTATCTTGATGGTCGCTCTCCTAACTTCCCACCGTTTGCCAGTTCGCTGTAAAACCTTCAGTCGTAATTTCCTTTACGACGGCCATCAATAGCGAAACTGATCGTTCGATAATTAAAACAGAGGTTAGAACGACGTTATTAGTATTGTGGCGATCGCAAGATTGGTATTAAAACCGCATGGTTACTTGTCGTGAGCGCACACGCTGTGGGAGCGGTTCAGAGTGAATCACAGACATCGTGAAACTTGTACGTTATACCTCACATGTATCTAACAGTGTGGCTCGTAAGTAATACTACAACATGCCTAACATGTGTAAGGATGTCCTGTGTACCGCACTGCATAAACTATGTATAACATTAGAAAAGTAGTATATATCCCATAAGTAAATTCGTGTATGTTGTGTATAACGCATTTATTATTTTGGTATGACACATCTAATGTATAACTGATGCATAATTTGTATTTGTATCTTTTGCATGTGCAGATTTGTAATTTGTGTATAAATCAGGTATAACGAATACCGTGTAAACTCATCTTATCCACGACTCACACACTTGTTCCTGTAGGCATTTTTTTTGCAGATAAAGCGCAAAAGAAACATTAATTTAAAAATATTAAATCTGAGATAATGAGATTTAAGATAAAAAATCGCATGTCTATCAATTCACTGAGCTCTTAAAATCAATCAGCGACTTCTAATTGTAAATTGAAGTAGTTTGAGTGTAAAACAGTCTTCCATGTATAAGGGCCACCCAGAGAGAGTTTAATTCATGAAGTGTTAGGCTTCAGCCACCACCCGGGAAAGTTGGGTACTAAGGCTTAAAACAGAGGCCATAACGGACCCGGAAGTGCTGGGTCGTTTGCGGCACGAGACAGGCGAGACTTTCTGGCGGAGCTACGCCTTGTAAGCAGGATCATCTCTCAGGTAGTGAGTGAGTTTACTATCTCCGCTGTTCAGACTGGAGTACGACACGACAGCATCGTAAAACTGGGTGCCGATCTTTTAAAATTTCATCTAAAGGCTGCACGAATTAGAAGAATGTGTAGGGTTTGGACTGCGTGAAGATGTTTTAACTTCCAGCTCCATTCTACTCAGAAATCTTCTATTAAAAGGTGCACATATTTTTCATATAATTCTGGAGATGATTTTAGTATGAATTGTCTTCATCTATTATAGTAACATCCTAGAAAACCTTTTGGAATTTATGCATGTAATGAATATGAAAATTGGGTGCACACACACACACACACACACACACACACACACACACACCACACACACACACTCGCACACACAAGCATGCACACATACACATACACACACACACAAGCATGCACTTATATACACACAAACACACATACACACGCACGCACACACACATATATACACACACAAGCATGCACACATACACACATACACACTCGCACACACTCGCACACACACAAGCATGCGCACACACACAAGCATGTACACACACAAACACACATACACACTCGCACGCACACATACATATATGCACACACAAGCATGCACACATACACAGACACACATATATACACACACAAGCATGCACACATACACCACATACACACACACACACAAGCATGCACTTATATACACACAAACACACATACACACTCGCACACACACATATATACACACACAAGCATGCACACATACACACACATACACACACATACACACTCGCACACACACACACACACACATATACACACACAAGCATGTACACACACATATACACACACAAGCATGTACACACACACACACACACATATGTACTTAAGAAAGCCGAAAGTAAATTTAAATGTCATATCGGGTTTTTTAAACGACTATTTTACATATTGCGTCAATTACGTAGTAAAAGGATATTCTTATTGTTCATTTTGATGTCCGTGAGCGTGCAACAAAGGGAGAACGTAGGTCAATCCTTTGTTTTAAATGGTTACAAGAAAGAACGATTTTGGCATATTTTTGACGGAACTTTGACAAAAAGCCACAAGCCTTTCAACGTTCACAAATCAGTTTTTTTTTCTTTTTTTACACGTATGTGCTCCGCAAACTATTTCTATCTTATTTGCCTCTGTCCACAGGAGAGTCAGGAACTGGCTGAATGGAGAGAACGAAGTGTATTATTCTTCGCCGCAGAAAATATCGGGAAAAAATGGTGCAATTTTAACTCGTACATACAAAGTATCATCCGTATATATGCACAAATTAAACTCCACATACTCTAGGTTATTGACTTTAATTAACTGCACATTCTAAACTTTAAGCTATAGTCCTCAAATTTCGAATTTCAAGCAACACCAATTAATTAGTTCTAACCCTTTCATTAACCCTAACCCACTCACGTTTCAGTCAGATTATTTAATTAGAAGAGCAGCCTGAGGATTTTCCAGCCAGGATGTCACAGACTTGACTTTACAGGAAAAATCTTAGGAGTGAAACATTTTATTGTAAAAGAAAGAAAAAAACGTTTAAAAATGAATTTAGTGGTAGGGAATTAAAATTTAAATGTCATAAACTTCGCTTAAATTAGATGTTTTTACTTTTACTTTTAATTTGTTTAAAAATACGATAAGAACGGTCGCGTAAAATCGAAGCATAGGTTGTTGGAAGAGAAGCAGTCGATTTTACACCGAGGTAACTAAGCCACCGTGGTAACTGAACCACCGAGGTAACTGAACCACCGAGGTAACTGAGCCACCGAGGTAACTGAACAACTGAGGTAACTGAACCACCGAGGTAACTAAACCACCGAGGTAACTGAACCACCGTGGTAACTGAACCACCGAGGTAACTAAACCACCGAGGTAACTGAGCCACCGAGGTAACCGAACCACTGAGGTAACTGAACCACCGAGGTAACTAAACCACCGAGGTAACTGAGCCACCGAGGTAACTGAACCACTGAGGTAACTGAACCACCGAGGTAACTAAACCACCGTGGTAACTGAACCACTGAGGTAACTGAACCACCGAGGTAACTGAGCCACCGAGGTAACTAAACCACGAGGTAACTGAACCACCGAGGTAACTGAGCCACCGAGGTAACTAAACCACGAGGTAACTAAACCACCGAGGTAACTGAGCCACCGAGGTAACTGAACCACCGAGGTAACTAAACCACGAGGTAACTGAACCACCG
Source organism: Nautilus pompilius (assembly GCA_018389105.1). Classification (NCBI taxonomy): domain Eukaryota; kingdom Metazoa; phylum Mollusca; class Cephalopoda; order Nautilida; family Nautilidae; genus Nautilus; species Nautilus pompilius. The sequence continues at coordinate 96,925 of JACATO010000124.1, read as the reverse complement.
AGGCGTCACCAACAGACAGTTCTACGTTTGAAATGATTTCCTTAAGAAAACGAAACTGTGACGAATATATGATATTTGTTAAAAAATAATAAAAAATGGAAAATGCATTATAAGAGTGTGAGAACTAAAAGAAGAAAGTAAACGGTTGAATACTTTGTTAGATTTATTTACTTTATTTTCGATTATTTTTAGATGTGATGACATTCAATGAAAACCTATCCGAATAAAAAACAGCAAAAACAACAAACTTTTGAAAAATGAGAGAAATCAATCAAAAATAGTGAGCGCAGATGTTGTCTTTGTCTAAAACCAATCCGTGTATGGTCTCTAACAGAAGAGCGGACGTTTAACGATCCGTGAACCTCTTACACGACACAGTTCACACATGTGATGCTCTCTGTCAGCAGCAGCAGCATCGAAACTGCTTCCATCTGGCAATTCGTTTATCAGCGACTAACGTTCTTGTAAAGATGGCGTGGAAGTCTTGGAACTATAGAGGTGAGATCTGAACGCGTTGCATTCTAATTTTTGTTGAAAGTTTTTACATTTTAAAGCGATACGGATCTCTTATAATATTGTTTGTGGAATCAATAAAACATAGCCCTAAACCTCCCTGAATACCCAGAATGCCGTGCGCACAAAATCGACTGATCATGGCTGCGCTACTGCGAGAAGGATGTCCTCTCTCTCTCTCTCTCTCTCTCTCTCTCTCTCTCTCTCTCTCTCTCTCTCTCTCTCTCTCTCTCGCCATCTCCATCTCTCCATCTCTCTCTCTCTCTCTCGCCATCTCCATCTCTCCATCTCTCTCTCTCTCTCGCCATCTCCATCTCTCCATCTCTCTCTCTCTCTCTCGCCATCTCCATCTCTCCATCTCTCTCTCTCTCTCGCCATCTCATCCTCTCTCTCTCTCTCTCTCTCTCTCGCCATCTCCATCTCTCCATCTCTCCTCTCTCTCGCCATCTCCATCTCTCTCTCTCTCTCGCCATCTCCATCTCTCTCTCTCTCTCTCTCTCTCCTCTCTCTCTCTCTCTCTCTCTCTCTCTCTCTCTCTCTCTCTCTCTCTCTCTCTCTCAGCAATGTGTTGGTTGTTTGGCGCATACTTTTAGTGTTATTGACTTTACATGAAGCCTATACATTCAAAGATACTGGGTAGACAAACATCTCATTACATTACAGCATAAAAGTGAAAAATTGTAAAAAAAAAAAAGAAAATCAACAAATGATTTTTAAGCCTAAGTTTAGTTGATATATTAAGCCAATATAATAATTATTTTAATTACAATAATAAATAAACAGGAATTATTTTCTCTGGATGTAGATTAATATAATCTCGAGAAATCTCAGTGGTTCCAACTTGTGGTTACTTACAACAGTTTCCATCTAATGTCCACTGATAAGTAGCACGGTTACGTGGAAACCGCAGAGATCAAGGACACGAGTCTATGATCAATAAAATTTGATTGAGATTTTTAAAAATATATATTGGTAACTAAGACCTAGGGTTCCGTTTAGGTTCCTTCTCTTTTAGTCCGCTTCAAGTTTCGAACATTTTCAATGTGAAAAACTGTTTGCTTTTATGTTATCTTAAAAATGAAATTGAAAATAAAATTTTTCTTCAGCAGATAAAACAATAAGGTGGATTGGAAGATGAAAATCTTTCATCATCCGGTTTTATTTAACCTTAAGTTCCTTCCAATTGTCTGTGTTAAGGGGCCGAGTTTATCAATTTCCTTCCTATCGTTACATTGCCAAACCGAGCAGAAACATTTTTACACTCACGTGGCGTTTTTGGCTTGAGGTGAAGCTGACCACAGTGGGGAAAAAAGGGATGTTTCTTGTTTTTAGCTGATTGACTTCGTTTTGAAGCTGCTCAGACAAGTCGACGACAGCGAAGATGGAGTTCTCTCTTCCGCACTTTCGCTATCGATTTATCTATGAAAAAAAAGGACAAGAGCGGGTTTGAAGGCTAAGACGAGTGAGTACGTTGGCGTTGGAGGGATCTTTGTTTGTCCCCCTCCTTAGAAGACTGATTATTTTATGTAGCCATTTTGTCATGAACAGAATGGTTTCCATTCACAGACTCGGCAGGATGACGCATCTTTTGGATACAGTGCGCACTTGGAAAAAAAATTCATTTTTCGCATAAAAATAAGAAATGTCTAAAATTACCAAAAATTGGTTATCAAACAAACACATTTAATATACTTAACTGTATATTTTTTAAAAAAAATATTAACCTACCTATTTTAAATAATAAAATGTAAAACACACGAAAGAATGAATATTTCTGACTACTTTAGTTCATCGTCAACACAAGAGCACTAACTCAGTCAGAAACGAGCAAAATGTCGTAAAATCGGCTGGAAACAGAGCCTGCCTTATTTTAGAGTAAGGGAAGTTTCGATTGTACACTTAAAGAATCTGGATTATTTGTTTTGATTCTTCTTCACTTATTTCCTATGTCTGTCTGTAAGACGCCACGAACCGTCTCGGGGGCAACGAAGAGACGCGAAAGTCCTCGGGCCGAGAATGGAAGCCGGATCGAGTCCTTCCGAGACGGTGAGTGCCACCAGCACTTTTACTTAAAAAAAGCGTTTCTGCTAGACTGCTTATTTTAAGATGCGGGAGGAAACTGTGGGTACCTGGAAGTTAGCTGGCGAGTAGAGGCCGCATCAGGAAGGTGGTACGCCGAGCCGAACTGGTTTCGAACACTGTCCGGGCCAGTGATGACTTTCAATGTTGACCGGGACTCGAACAGCTGGCGATTGGGGGGGGGGGCAAGCATGGCTCCGGAAGCGGAAACAATGGCCAGCATCAACGAACCTGCTGAAGCTTATTCTGAATGAACATAAAACTTCCCTTCTCCCTCACAACTTTCCTTTCATCCTGAATATTTTTGTTTTCCAATTCTAATGTTTAGGAAACTCGATGTTTCCTCTCTCTCTCTCTTTTTGGTGGAATTTTGCTTATTTGCGTCTAATTTGTTTTCTGTTGCTGACAGCGAACTCGGGTATCGTTCGAAGCATTCATTTAGTTAAGTACTTCTAAATTTCTGTCCCTCTCCTCCGTTCTTTTAAGCTCTGTTCCACCAAAGTTTATTGTTAACTTACCACGGCAAGAGAATCCAATACTTTTCACCGTGTATTTCCTAGGTCGAGAAAAAAAAATATTAAGAGCACGTCAATCTGTGCTCGACCTTCATACGGTTTCCAACTGATGTTACTAGTGAAAATTTCGCGTCTACTGAAGAACATATCTTGTCTGTCCACCACTTTTGTATTTTTTGTTACTATGGTAACCCTGTGAGCCTCGGTGTTCTTTTGTTCGAGAATAGTTTGGCTTTCTCATGTGCTTCTTGTTTCTTACAGTTTTTCTTTGTTTATTCACTTAATCTTTGCATTTGTTAGCCATTCTTGTTCGTGATTAATCTGTTTTATCAAATCACTAATTTTACCGAACTTTACTAACCCTAACCATAACCCTAACCCCAAACTTAACCCTAACCCTACACCTAACCCTAACCCTAACCCCAAAGTTAACCCTAACCCTACACCTAATCCTAACCTAACCCTAACCCCAAAACTTAACCCTAATCCTAACCCCAAAGTTAACCCTAACCCTACACCTAATCCTAACCCTAACCCCAAACTTAACCCTAATCCTAACCCTAACCCCAAACTTAGCCCTAACCCTACACCTAATCCTAACCCTAACCCCAAAGTTAACCCTAACCCTACACCTAAGCCTAACCCTAACCCCAAACTTAACCCTAACCCTACACCGAACCCTAACCCCAAACTAACCCTAACCCTAACCTAACCCTAACCTACACCTAATCCTAACCCTAACCCCAAACTTAACCCTAATCCTAACCCTAACCCCAAAGTTAACCCTAACCCTACACCTAATCCTAACCATAACCCCAAACTTAACCCTAACCCTACACCTAATCCTAACCCTAACCCCAAACTTAACCCTAATCCTAACCCTAACCCCAAACTTAACCCTAATCCTAACCCTAACCCCAAACTTAACCCTAACCCTAACCCCAAACTTAACCCTAACCCTACACCTAACCCTAACCCCAACCCCAGTTCTTGTGGTGGCTCATGAAGTTATATCCAAGTCACCATGAAAATCTCGTACTTCTGGTTCTAAAGAGGAAGAAATCCTTGCTCTACTATTTATGCCCTTGCGGCCCCTCCCCCGAGTCCTGATGTGAGAGAAGGAGTTTGACTGCCAGAAATAGTTAAGTTTATATTCTCTAGAACGTTTCCAGGTCTAGATTATTGCCTACTTTAGATTTGGCAACTTTTTTACAAAAATGAGAGGTTTTGAGCGAGTAAGAAATTTTCCCGGTTACCTACAAGTACCAATACTAGGGGTAATAATTTTGAATCCACCTAAAGTTCGGAAGATCTTGACATTAGGGAGATTAAGGAAGACTGTAAATGCGAGAAAGAAACTACTAACGATAGTAGTACCACACTTCGGTTTGGCTGTTAGTGTTTAGCTAGTCGTGTGGCCTTTTCCTTCTGTTCTATACCGGCCCGGTCCCCATAGATTCAACCGGTTTCCTTCGTCTTGTAATTAGCAGAGATCCGGCAGACTCTTTCCTGACGGTGTTCAGCGGACGGATTTCGGGTGTTATTATGATCGTAGGACCGTCTTCAGAACTGACATCAATCTTCTCCGCTTGTTCACCGGGGCTAATCACCATGAGCCCATGCTAGGCAGGGGACCACCTAGCGTTTAAATACATTAATCTCGACAGTAAATGGGTTAAGTTAATGTTTTTAAAATAGCTGGTTAGGAGGACGGATTATACGTACGGGCCGTCTAGCATTAACGCCTCCGTCTCTGTGAAAGAGATAACATTATGCATACCTTAAGGACAACCGGTAAACCCGATGTAATTGTAGATCAGTAAACTTGTATAACATAACATCAAGTTCCTTTTAATAAAGTGGCATGAAAGAAAACTTATTTAGTTTTATATCGCTGCCTATGGCCGATTAACAGGGGGCGAGGAGAAAAACAAAAATAACATTATCAGGGGAGGTAATTTCATTAGAAATAGTGAAATTTTCAGATAATTTTGTTTTTTAAAAAAGAGAATATCCATGTATGATAATGGAAAACGGATTATTGGATTTTCTCATCCGACCGTCATATTTCGTTCGTTCCAGCAAAGAGTGGAATGTTCAGTTATAGCCAATAAAATAAAATTGGTAGTACTGTGACCTTTTTTTTCTTTCTATGCCACCAATATGGGATTACGCAGCGACGTAAAATAATATCTTTTACCAGATTCAAAATGGCCCCGGGATTCGCATACAAACATGAGCGGGGTTAATGCGAGTGAGAGGTCCAGCACGTCTAGTAGGCAATTGGGAGGCTTTGGCGGAGGCTCCGACCATTCTCTGTGGGACCGGAGGAGGAGGAGGAGGAGTATTAGATGCTCTTTACCTAGCGGACCGTAATTTGCTCCGATCTGGTCAGCGATCCTTTAGCTCGCGTCTTTGAAAGTCGGCTTTGATCGCTTCACGAGTAACAGAACAGCAATAAAACCTCCCTTTTGTTAGATCGTCATCTGGATGACTGGTGCGCGGCGATTGCACTTTCTCCGTGCACCAAATAGAAGGCAGCCAGAACCCGAGTTATGGGGCTCTTCCCCCGTGTCTCAGTTACTATTTAGACATCTAAGGTAAAACGAAGAGGGTTGTGCCACTTTATTTTACATATAATAATAAATAACCTCTGTGGTGCCAATAACAATTTCTCTTTGTTTAATTAAGAAAAAAAAGCTAAGAGTGTAGATTTTTAAAATGTTCTTAGAATGGTTTATGTATTAGAAATGATGTAATACGGCTTGATTGTTATGGCAGTTGTCTTATGTTAAACAAAAGCTGTAAATTTATTTTCACGAGTAAATAGAAAAGAATAATTTGATTTACGTAGTCATCTTAAGGATGCTCCGTGATACTGGCGACTGGCGGAACAGCAGCCTCAACATCCAGGCCATTCTGACCAGTACCTTATGGTTGTCACTTCAGCCGCTTTTAAATATTGGGAGCCGCAGTTCAGAGTTCAAACCACAAATTATCCGAATTACGCCTACAAGAAATACATTCTCACCTGTCGTATACTTTTACATGTCACTGCGCGTTTTCACCAATTTTGCCTGTTTAAAGGTAAAGTTAGATCACAGCTTGGTTAATATACTTCACGGCTCACCTTTGTCATAGCCACTTAAAAGCTAGGAGCGAACGATATTAGTCACTAGCGGTTGTGTAAAAACCCCATATATATATCGGTTGCCTAAACAGGGCCGAAGACAGCGAGCTGAACCAACTGATGAAGTCGAGAAGAGGCAGTGGTGTGTGATGTATTCTCGTGAAGGCTTTATGTACACACACCACATCTCACTAGTCTAAAACAGTAAAACGGTTAATCGTTTTCTGGGATATTACTGTTTAACTTTTTTTTATGGTCACCAAACAAACACTTGCTTGCCTTCCTGTAGCATAAACCTTTGTTTACAGCTAGCAAATAGCCCCCCTTTTTTTCTAGAATACTACTGTCAACACGGGGCTCGAAGGTCTTTAAATCAAATCGGAAGTACCGAAATCGAGAAGCAAGAATCTAATCTTTCGTTACTTCTTTCGTCGGCAAGCGTCCTTTCTGCGAAAATCTGGTGTTTTCGCTCTACATTTAAGAGGTAGGAAGCGGTTTGACAAACGGGAAGCTTTGTCCAAACGATTTGCAAAGGAAGCTGGCGAGTCTCTCCATAGCTTATTGGAGTTAACAGGGTCCCCTCCAAATAAAACGAAAACTAGCAACCGTCTGTGTTGATCGTGGCTTGGGTTGTTACCATTTGTTGCCTTGTAAGATGATAAAAAACAATACGTACTGATTAAAATATTTGTAAAATGAAGGGGAAAAGAAGATTATTGGCTAAAAAAAGAACCACGAGTAATTTTAAAATTTAAATCTCTCCAGATAACTCTCCGAGAAACATGGCGGCTGTTTACGAAAACTTCCACCCGCTAACGAATAAGTGATGCCTGGTTCGCCCTAGAAGCAACATTTCCTAAGAATATTGAATATTCTGCTTTTTTTTTTTAAAAAAAAATACAAAAAAACTTTGCCTGAGGTTGCGTGCGTTATCATTCTTGTTCGCTACACAGTTTTGGAATTTTCAATTCACAGATCGTGTGCAGTCATCAATATAGTTTCCGTTAGAGTCCGTACTCACACTCAAGACGAATATTTACACACTCTGTAACGTAGCAACGAACCCTACACCAGGAAATCCAACGTGGGCGCAAGGACGGGTTTGCGTCGAAATGGAAACTTTTGACCTGGGCTGAACAACTGAAGGAAAAAGACATTTTTCTGAGACGATGCTAATAGAACGGTTTTTGGTGAAGCAGTGGGATCCTTGAACGATTCCCAAGAGTGCAAAATACGAGAAATTTCAGCAGGTAGACAAATAAATAAATCTAACAAAAAAAAGAGTTTTTTCTTTTCACGTTCACCTGTTAAGGAAGTGGAAAAAAATTCCACCTCTGTTTCCACCAATTGTTTACTAATTTTAGATATGTATATACTCGCATTGGCGGTTGTGATTTCATATATAATCACAGTATTAATGCATAATTTATATTGGCATATGAAGGAAAAGTGTTATGGTAAGTCTGTACTTATTGGAATTTTGTTTCGATGATCGGTTTTCATATTTTTGGCACCCGAACTGTAAAGACGGTACCCTGACCCCGCATCTTGGTGTTCTATCTAGTTTATCTCCGACAAGTTCGCTGGGGTTCAGGTCGGAAAATAAAGTGACTAATTCATCATTTTCATGATTATATATTTAAATGAGTTTCACAGCATGTAAAGAGTCTTTGTCTTGTTACATAACAAAGCTTTGGCACGTAGCATTTAGAAAAAAATTGCTCGGGTACTTTCCCTCTGCAAGAATTCCATCAATTTTGTTTTACTTTCACTCTTGGATCACGACAGCAGCCCTGATCTCGAACTTTTCCCCCTTTTGCCATGCTAAAATCGATTACATCACCCGACTGTCGCTGAATCCTTTTTTGCAAGTCTTTATTTCAGAAGTACTGTTTATTGCATAAACCAAAATTTTCAAACTGACTCTCATCGGACCATAAAATCTTGTATCATTTTAGAAGTATTTTTTTAAAAAAAAATTTCCGTATCTAAGAAGAGGTGTACGAGCAGTTAGACGGCTAATGAACCCAACCTTTCCCGAGCGGATTTCGATGTTCGCCTTGGAGATGGGGCTTCATATAGCGGGGCTCTAGTCTGTTGGTAAGAAAGCAGTTTGCTAATAATATCTCCATCATCTCTTTCTTCCACGCCTTGTTTTTGCCGTAGACTCTAATCTGCTGGCTTCTTTCCTAGCAGTCATCTGGCTTGCTTTTGCTTACTTGTAGAGATATTTACACTGAAAAAAATAATACCGGCTTTATTAAGGGCAATAACAGGAAAACCGTTTTGCAAGTCTAATCTGTTTTCCCGGAGCCATTTTTCTTGTTGATGAACGAGCGTTTATTCTGTCACGAATTTTAATCGTTTATACTGTTCTTTACAAACAAATTTGAAAAGATATAGTAATAACTTTATGATTTAATCATTTTGCATTGTTATGGTGTCGAAAATATGTAAAACAGTCGTCAAAAATTGTTCAATATTTTCATTTAAAAACGCTTTTTGTTGTAAAATTTTCATCACGATTAAAGCGTAAGAAGTTTGCCTCGTATATATTTTCGAATAATCATATGGTAATGTGCATCCAACTATAACATAAATAAATTACTTATGGTGTGTAGAATTAACCGAATATACCACACCTATGATCGCCAGTGGATATGTGAAATTATGAAAATGGGCGTGGATACAACAGCAGAACGTTAAAATAAACATCGAATTTTTTTTTTTAAATTTACTAAGTATTTTACAAATAGATACAAGTAAGTGTAAGTCTTGCTTATTAAAAACAGAAAAATGTATAAAGATAAATAATCAGAACCTACATGCGGATGATAATTAACATGAGATAGAGTACCTTTAGGAGAAGACAGAATTGTAACTCTTGCCTCCATATTATTTTTTTTTTAAAAAACTTGTGAATAAATTCCGGGGTATTTGATTTAAAATTCCTGTTGTCGTAGGTCTTCTGCTACTTCTGTATGTTTGTGTCAGGCTCTGAGAGGGCTATTTCCAGTTGTGTAAGTACATGGTGAACCTGTTTTGTCGTAAGCAGAACAAAATTACCTTAGAGTGCTTTGGGTGGTTGTCTTGTAGAACAATCTTCGCCCATTATTCAAGCTCGAGATTTGTTTGTGATCAGAGGAGGTCAGTTTATTGTGAATTCTGACTAGGTTTTAAATTTATGCGCCAATTTTTTTATGTTGTTGTTGGATTTCTTCTTCATATTAATAGTAGCTTATGAGCATGAACAATTTCCTATCCGCTAAGATCGCATTCATTTCTCAGCCAAATAAATCCTGAATAAACACCATTTCCTGTTACCAGGTACAGGTCTCTCTTGTGAGGATGTATTCTTTCAGTTACATTTATCATCTTCGAACATCATTTTCATTTTATCTTTTCTTTTTCCTTTTTCTTTTTATATTTCGGACACACCGTTTAGAGAAATGTTTAGTTTTTAGACAGTACCCAGAAGGAAAATACTTTTACTGTGCAAGTCCACAATGTTTTCTGAATTTCATTTTGAGGCGCCAGTATCTATTAATAATGGCGCATAACTTCGAGGTGTCACGTTTCATAGCTGTTGGCAGCCCAATAGAACACAGCACGTAAACTACTACGTCACTTATAGAACATTGTTACCGTTTTTAGGAAGACTCTTAGGTAATAATAACAACTCACCATTTATATGTAAATAACGCAATTCTTGTAAAATGTATGGAGGCAAGAATTAAAAACCTTTCTTCAGCTAACAGGATCATGCCAAATAATAAATATTATTCGTGTGTGTGTGTGTGGTCTATAGATACAGTCTTGTAATTATTTCTGTCCATAATAAGCGATAGTTTAATTTTAAAATGTGTATTTATATAATATATGATTAATTGTTTATTTTGATATTTCATTTGTCTTTCCATATTCATTTCCACTACTGAAGATAATCTTTTATTAAATTTGTTTTCATATTTTCGTTCTTACTCTTCTAGAATTAATTATTAATTAGAATTGCTTTTGTCTCTAAAATGATGCTTTATATAGCAATGTTCTACATTACATTTGTTTCCAATCCTTAAAATAAGAATATATACATACACACAACTGTAAACATTACGAGTTAATTGGTATTTGGAATTTTGGTAAAAACTACATTTCTCATTTGTAAATAAGATTTTTTTAAAAAAATTTAAAATAAAAACGTTGGTTGAAATCTGAACTTTAACGTTAAAACAAAACTGTATATATTAAATGATTTTAAACGTTAAATAGCGCATTTATTCAACTTATTTGTGTTTTTTTGAAAGCTAAAATGAATACAAGATATATAAACTTAACCTGGCCCTTGAATACATAAACTTATGGAAACATTTCACAAAACTTAAAAAGCTCAATGGAATTTTAATCTTCTCCCTTCGTTTGAATTATTCGAAAAATGTTAATATTGAATGAATACGAAATCCACCTTTTGCGCCTGACGTCGTCCAGACAGCAGAACATATATTTCCGGCACTTTGGTCATTAGTGGCCGATTGGTAGAGATTTTTTCTGTCTATTTCTGCGTTTTAATGGTATGCGGAAAACGCCCATTTTTGTCAGTTTACTTCTGCTGTCTCCTAGCGGATTAGTTCGGTGCGACGTCACGACGCGATCAGCTATGTTGCGTGTTAGTCGAAAGGCGTGGAGGAGTGAAAACGAAAAGAAAATCTATGCTGTCCACCTGTGAAAATGAAACTGCTTGAGTGCGACAGGCAAGCGAGTCACCTGCAAACACTTCGCGAACATTTCTCTGCGGCGCAGCTCTTTGAGGAAATCTGTTTTAAAGAGGATTCCTGATCCGAAGCTCGTGGAGGGAGGTGTTGTTTTCTAAAACCTTTATCTGGACGCGGTCTTTCGCCCCTATTTATCGAACAGATCCTGCTCCAGTCAGATCTGTGAAATGGAATGCCCTATTGAATATTGTGGAACCTTTTGATTTAATTTATTAGAATCGGCCAACAAACAGCGCATTAATCACCTCTCTGTTTTCTCTCTGGTCTGGCAGAACACGTTGAGCTGGGAGCCGATGAGTTTAACCCGTTTTCTGGCCGATTTGCGTCAACAATTTTGAAAATAGCCACATCAAAGAGGACACTGCGGAAGGATATGCTCGCAGCCTATCGACACGGTGTCGGGTGTAGTATGCAAATGTAGCAAAACAATAATAAAAATCATGCAATATACAGGGCAAAAAAAAAAAAATTAAGATAGGAAGATCGGTGCAAACGTTGAGAAAATTTTAGGTTTGGGAATAGATAAAGATTCCACAATTTGCGATCGGCAGATGACCTCGCCCCCCCCCCACCGGCGGCCCTACGTCTGCCGCCTCGTCTCCCTACCGTGAGTAAAAGCGAATAAGTCGTGATGGAGTCAGGGGCGCGGAAATAGGCGGCTATACCGTGGGTCCGATTTCGCGTCCTAGTCCGGAATGCTGTCTGCTCGGCCCCCTTCACCAGCCAGCTGTCTCCCCCACCCCCCCACCACCAGGACCTTCGAGTCCTGTCACATCTGAGCAATGGAAAGTTCTAGTAAGGACTTTCTGCGGTGGGCGGGCGGCTGACCCTCGCATCCTGCTGTCTGTCCTCCGCCCCGTTTATAAATCCGACACCGCGGAGTCTCGCTCTGACGTCCGTACGTAAGTCCAGAGAAGACCAATGGTGATAATATTCCATTAGTTTCTTGGCCCCAAAGATGTAAACGAAATCGTTAATTTATTATCTAAATAAATTGCAACTGTGACTGCAGTGATGCTCACAGCGAGTTTTAAAAAATGCAAATTAATACAGTTTGAAGGGCATTAGGGCCCTTTCTATTTCTATTAAAGGAATTAGCCGCATCATCATGTCGCTTCCATCACGAACGCTATTAAATACGTTGGTTAGATGGTGGCCTTCCACGTTTCGAAGATTTTTAAAAACCTCTTTTTTCGTACAGAACGTCCAGACAGAGAAGATCCTTTTCTTTTTAACTCAGAAAATATCGATTCTGGTTTGACAGAATATTTGAAGCGGAATCTCATTCTCTGATGAGATACCTTTTCCCGTAAATATCGAATTTTATTTGTATTTTGACAAACTAGGGGGTAAATAAACGGATACATTTCTTCTTCTTCTTACTGTTTGTCTTGATCCTAGATGAAAACATTTAATTTCGCAGATGGAGGCGAAGTAAACCATATCGGTACCCGCAGGCCGCTTACGTCAAACACAAGTTAATCTACTCTTTGGAAGAATACTTATACCTCACAAACAGCCTATGGGGGGAAATAAAGAAGAAAGATTATTGCTGTTCAACGGGCTTTTTGCTTTGAAGAAATGCGTGAAACTAATGAAGCTTATGCATTTAAAGCTTCTTAGTATTATCAATCTTAATCCGAACTTATACAATAAATTACTGTACAGGCTCTTGCTCGCAACAACGAGACGGAATTAATATTAAAGTATAAAGATAATAGAAGTGCAGTGCAAAAATGATGATAGACCGTAATCAGGTAACAAATCTGGAAAATATACCTAAAAAAAGAAGGTATCACACAACCACGTATTAGGTGTGTAAAATAAAAACAGAAAAATCATTTTGGGGATAAATAGGGCACGTTCCACAGCTTATTCTAGATCAGCCACTAATCGTACTCGTCATACTTGTATCACTTAGCATGAAGGTCGTCCTTTATAAGTGAATCAGCTGCGAGATTTTCTTTAACACCTGTATCTCTTGACATTAATCAGACAAGGCCACGAATCCTGCTATATCTGTAGTTTAATATCTTACTATACAGTACAGATCGGCTGTGAACCTTTCGATAACAAAACTGCTAACGATTATATTGGCGTGGCTCGTGCTGTCGTCTGTTTGCCTGGCTTATATGCCAGCCTCCAAATATTAGAGGTAAACATCAGTAAGACACGAAAACATCTTATTAATCGTTTTTTTACAAACGAGACATTTACGGTTGTTTTTTTTTGTTGTTGTTGTTGTTGTTGTTAGAGTAAACATCGCTGAATAAAATTAAGATGCTTTCTTTCTGCGACGTAAAAACACAGATTACGGGGAGATAACCCTGCGCGGTTTAGCGTTTACCCAGCGGCTCCGATGTCCGAACATCTGCATTAATAAATAATACTTATAGTGCTTTATCATCGGACGGCCTCGCCGAGAACCACAAGGGCGCAGATGAGCTACGCGTTGGTCGCCCTTGAAAGCAGTTTTCTTCTTTGTAAGGACGACAGCCTCCATTACGGGAGCGATGTTACGTCACATCGGAACTCTTTTCTGAGTCGGACGTTTTCTTTATAGCAAAACCTTCACCTCCGCTCGTCTTTCGAAATCATTTATCGCCACATCGAATCTCGCTTTAATTTGCCGTGCTTAAGAAACAGCTGCGTGCACGTCGGTAATTTGTCGGCAGAAAATTCGAAAGAATTAAAAAAAAAAAAAAGTTGTTGTTTTGTTTGTATGCGGAGAACGACTGGCAAATCACCCGGAATTGTCGGTCTGCCCTGTCGTGGCGACCGCTCACCGACCCGACGTCGGTTCTGTTGGAGCTTATCTCAAAGGAAACCTAAATGAGTCATTGTGGTTACCTACCGCCTGCTCTTAGCCACAGAACAGAGAAGACGAATCGACCCTCCTGCGCAATTATATTTTCGGTATAAGAGAAAAAACGTTTGCAGTACCATATTTTTTTTTGCTAATATTTGATGAAAGGCGTACAAAGGTTTGAGCTCTGTTTTTTTTCTTTTCTGAAATAAAGTTTTAATTATACTTTTGTTTAGGAGCAGTGACGACAGCTCGCTTTTTTGTCCTACTAGCTCTATTTAGTATGGATGCACAAGTGAGAATCGATTGTCGGCTTCTTTTCTCTTAAACGGGTTTCCATTATAATGTAAAACTGCCAGCAAACAGACGAGGTAGTGTGTGTGTAAACTATAAACTCTTGAACTGAATTTATACAATGAGGCCTACAAAACGTGATAATGAAGTTAACTGAAGTATGAAACCTCACAAGAGAGATTTTCCTTCTCTGACCTCTCCATACATCGTCTTCCATTACTGTGCACACAATACAGCGGATACGTTCGTTAATGGCCGTAACATTCTAGCTCTATACATTTACCATTAGGGTAATTTTTCATGGTGTTGTAAACAAGCAGCACGGAGCCCCATTGTCGAAAAAAATTTACATATTTAAAAAAAAAAGTTATTGAATTTTTGTTGTTTTTTTTTTTTTTAAAAAAAACACATTTAAAAAAGTAGAAGATTAATTTATATAATTCCGGGTCACTTAAGAAGTAGTAGATGATCTAACGAAAACATTTTTCGAATATCCTTCATCATCGACCTATTTTCGTGCAATAATGATGCTCAGTTGCAGAAGATACTCTCTTAACAATAAGAGCTTCCATTTTGTCTTGTACGAGTTGCGGCGATCTGTTTTAACACAACGAAACAAGTCTGAGGTCAGAGAGTACGGCCGGAGACGAACACCGTGTGATATCAAAATGCCAAAGACTAGAATCTTAAAGCGACTACCTCATATCACAATGCAAAAATAAGGCTTTTGTTCAAAAGTTTTCAAATTTACTTTATTCAGACAAAATTTTGGCTAATGTCAGTGGTATCCATGCATAGCTCTCTTAAATCGCTATTTGCGTCTTTATCCCCATCTCTTCGTACTTTTTTTTCCGTTTAAGAGAAAACTTCCGTGAACACGACTTTTTAAAAAAGGTCTTCCCACTGAAGGCATAGGAAAGTATTTTTAGTAGGTTTATTATATCATTCCTCCTGTGTTAGTAATTATTTATTTGCTAAGAAAGAATTCACACAAACCTTACCATTGTTTTGCATTGCAACGACTTCACCTATTATCTACGTTCGTTTGTCGTAAAAAAAAGAAGAGGGATCGTTTGTGATACACGGACATACGGGGTGATCAGGAAGTAACTATGCAGTGGAGTATATTTGTAATCATTTTCTCTTCCTCTCCTTGTGCTTTGTGTTTTTTGTACTGTAGTTCTCAAAATTACCAGCAGATGGCAGTTCTATGTGAGGAGTTGTACAGCAGTTCCCCAAATGACCAGCAGGTGTTGGCAGTAAATTTGCGAAAGTGAAGCGTGTTTTATGTGTAATGGTTCTTTCAAGCGCCAAACGAATCTTTCTTAAGAAAGTGTACGCGAATAATGGTAAATACACCGCGAGAGTTCAAAATGAGTTCTTACAAGAATTACCTGACGCAAAGCTTCCGGAAAGGAACGCTGTAAGGACAATGATTAGCAAATTTAAAGATACCGGTTCAATTGAGGATTATCCACGATCAGGTCGGCCAAAAGTGTTGGACGAGGAGAAGCCGTCAAAAATTTCAGACGCGATGCTTCAGAGCCCCTTCAAGATCTATGCTTCGACTTTCTCAACAAGCGGATGTTCCATATGGGAGCGCGCACGATGCTTTAGAAGAGTTAATTTTACCCTTATAAAGAGAACTTTGTGCACGAATTGAAAACTGCAGACCGTGGTAAGCGAGTTGAATATTGCAAATGGTTTAATCCTCTCTCTCTCTCTCTCTATTTCTCTCTCTACTGACATCATATGTCCCTCTCTCCGTACTGACGTCATCTCTCTTTCTCTCTCTACTGACGTCATGCGTCCCTCTCTCTCTCTCTCTCTCCTCTCTCTCTCTCTGTCTCTGGGTGCGTTAATCGCCACAATACGAGAATTTGGTCTACTTCTAGCCCTCATGAACTGTTAGAGGTAGACCGATTTATCGGTGCATGGGTGGCTATATCAAGGAAACGCATTATTGGGCTTCTATTTTTTTGAAAAAAGAAAAAAAAAACAACAATTCAGAGCGTCATTGTGACGGCAGACTGTATGTGTCCTTTTATTGGTGAGCTAGACGAAAAAGAAATCGAAGACGCCTACTTCCAGCAGGACGGGGCCACCGCTCACACATCAGCTCAATCGATGAAACCTGAAACCGCTGGAAGAACTGTTCGGTGATCGGCTGATATCGAAAGGAATTTGGCCTGCACGCTCTCCTGACCTCACGCCCTCTGACTTTTACCTGTGGGGAACAGTGAAAGCGAAGGTCTTTGTACATAATCCCCACTCCATCGATTAACAGAAGCAAAATGTCATCAGTTTCATTAGAGGAATAGCATCTGAAGAATTGCGAAACGTTTTTGAGAATATGAAAAAAGAAACGTGTGGAGAAATGGTTAAACGTGAGTGGGGCTCGTCTTCAACATTTATTGTAATGCATAGTTTGCTGTAAGACTTAATGTCCTGGGATACTGAAATAAAACATAATACATTTTCCGCTGCATAGTTACTTTTTGATCACCCTGTAGTTATTAAAAGAACGCCGAGGTTTCGTAATTAACAGACTTAAATGACCCCCCCCACAAATAAAACCAACTTTTGTAATAACTCTCTTTCAACGTTAATCCAAAGGAAATATGAATGAATTTTAAATGATACTTTTCAAATATATGCGGGTCATACTAGACTTCTTTTGTTAAAAAAAACCACAAATAACCTAGTGCACATCATAGTAGCGCAAGGTGATTTCTGTATGACGTTCTAATAGATTTTGGTGTCATTACTATTCCACTCTTCAAACAAAAGAGCTAAACACAAAAGATCGAGGTCTCCAAAGTCTTGGTCGGTTTGAAAATAACGAATGAATTGGTTCTTATATGATTTTAATAATTAATTGTTATAATTCTGTCTCGCGAGTTATAAACGGCAGTAATAAATCTGAAACTGCGTGGAGTTCAGTGGTCCTCTAAGAATTAACATTTATATTGTGATAATTTCTGCGCGATTGAAATTCCACGATGAGGGTTAGGTGTGTCAGGTGAAGCTTCAGACAGAAGTAACACAAAAGGAACCAACAAACTGTCCAGCTTTGAGTGGAGCCTATTATAAAGAAAAGATGTTGGGTCTTAAGGTTTTTTTTTTTTTTTTCTATTAAGTTTTCCAAAAGGTTTCCAGGTTTTATTCTTTGAGAACATGCAGAAAATTTTTTGGAGTTACTCAGCTTGTAATGTAGGAGTTCTAGGGGAGATCTGATAGAAATGTTCATGTCGAATAAGGGGTTTTGAGTGAGTGATCAGTAAAACTTATCTTCTATTTTTTTCATTTTCACAAGAGTCATAAATGTGTTTGTGTGTGTGTGTGTGTGTGTGTGTGTATATATATATATAGACTTAAAAATAAGTTGTGATAGAGTATTTGTTTGTGAGTGTGAGTGTGTACGTGTGTGTTGAGTGAGTGTGTTGAGTGAGTGTGTGTGTGTATATATATATATATATAGACTTAAAAAATAAGTTGTGATGGAGTATTTGTTTGTGAGTGTGAGTGTGTACGTGTGTGTTGAGTGAGTGTGTGTGTGTATATATAGACTTAAAAAATAAGTTGTGATAGAGTATTTGTTTTTGAGTGTGAGTGTGTGTACGTGTGTGTTGAGTGAGTGTGTTTGTGTGTGTGAGTGCATGTTAGTATGTGAGCGAACGTGTCAATTTCTGTAGTTTGACTTCGAGTGTGAGTGTGTGCTAGTTTGTGTTAGAGTGTGTTTATGCGTGTAAGTGAGTGTGTGAGAGCTAAATAATCACTTTATTCGCCGAGGGTTTTCATAAGCTAAGCTAATTACTAGAAAGACACAAAATCAGTTCGATAACCAACTCGTTTTTAACATTATTTGCATCATTTTCGAAAAAAAATACTGATTATTAATTTATTAATAATTCATTTTTATGAATTTACATAATAATTTTATAAATAAATATTTTTTATGGAAGTTCAGAATCGCTGGGATCTCCAAATGACGAGACTTTCTTATTGTGTGAGTATTTTAATTTATTAAAGTTTAAAACAGTCTCCGGATTAAAGGTCTAGCATTGAATATCGAGTAACTGTGTTTACTAAATCTACCTCACGCTCCTCGTAACACAAGGGGTCGGGGAAAGATCGATCCGCAGTATAACTCGGTCTGCAAGAGTTCTGTCCAATGATTTCGCCACAACTCTGGGGAAATCTCCCTTAAACATATTCCTCGGCATCTGCTGTCTGACGGATTCAAATATTTCTTTACAAGAAGCTGATAAAATAAATCCTTGATGTTCGCAAGATTCTTTGTAGTGCACGACAATCAATTTTAAAAGGCTCCGGCAGAGAAAGGGGTTGGGAGTATTTGGAGCAGTTAAGCTGAAGGAAGATCATCCAGGAACATTTAGGATGTTTGTTGCGGCTGCCTTTAAAACCGACAGCGGATTCTTGGTGGCTCCGGTCGTTCTTTGGAGCCAGTCGGGCGTGCAGCTGGCAAATCAAAATGTGTTTAAAAACATTTTCGGGTGAGTGACGCTGACAAATTTTTAAATAATATTGCAAGGAAAGTGGTTAGTAAACAATTAACAAAATGAAAGGTTTACTGAATGCTGTCGAATTAAAGAATTCATTTCATTGTCTCCCTCTCTCTGTCTCTCTCTGTCTCTCTCTCTCTCTGTACCGACGTCACACATCTCTCTCTCTCTCTGTACTGACGTCACATCTCTCTCTCTCACCATCTCTCTCTCTGTACTGACATCACATCTCTCTCTCTCTCTCTTTCTCTGTACTGACGTCACATCTCTCTCTCTCACCATCTCTCTCTCTCCTCGCTCTCGGTACTGACGTCACATCTCTCTCACTCTCTTTCTCTGTACTGACGTCACATCTCTCTCTCTCTCTCTGTACTGACATCACATCTCTCTCTCTCTCTTCTCTGTACTGACGTCACATCTCTCTCTCTCACCATCTCTCTCTCTCTCTGTACTGACATCACATCTCTCTCTCTCTTTCTCTGTACTGACGTCACATCTCTCTCTCTCACCATCTCTCTCTCTGTACTGACATCACATCTCTCTCTCTCTCTTTCTCTGTACTGACGTCACAATCTCTCTCTCTCACCATCTCTCTCTCTCGCTGTACTGACATCACATCTCTCTCTCCTCTTTCTCTGTACTGACGTCACATCTCTCTCTCTCTCACCATCTCTCTCTCTCTGTACTGACATCACATCTCTCTCTCTCTCTTTCTCTGTACTGACGTCAACATCTCTCTCTCTCACCATCTCTCTCTCTCTCTTCTACTGACATCACATCTCTCTCTCTCTTTCTCTGTACTGACGTCACATCTCTCTCTCTCTCACCATCTCTCTCTCTCTGTACTGACGTTCATCTCTCTCTCTCTGTGTCTCTGTCTCTGCTCTCTCTCTCTCTCTGTACTGACGTCATATCTCTCTCTCTTCTCTCTCTCTCTCTCTCTCTCTCTCTCTCCTCTCTCCTCTCTCTCTCGCTCTCTCTCTCTCTCTCTCTCTCTCTCTCTCTTCTTCTCTCTCTCTCTCTCTCTCTCTCTCTCTCTCTCTCTCCTCTACCAGTATAAAAGAAATACGAATATTTACTAACGTTGATATAAGTGTGGACATTAGTACTGGATACACACCGGAAAATAGCGCTGCAGTTTGACAGCGATTATTACTGCAGTGGAAAACTTCATTAAACATTTAAGAAATGTCTGTGATTAATTCCTGCTAAGATATTCCATCTGATATCTAAGAAGTCATGAAGTACGTCATTAATCAACAACTCTTACAGTAATAAAGAGTAATTTTACTTTTAACCCATCAGTCAACTAGCTACAGAGAGAGAGAGAAGAGAGAGAGGAGAGGAGAGAGAGAGAGAGAGAGAGAGAGAGAGAGAGAGAGAGAGAGAGAGAGAGAGAGAGAGAACTGCGCTAAAAATCTAATTCTACTTGGAAATTTGCTTGAATAACAATAACAATAAAAATTAAAAAAAAAAACAACTGCAATCGAGCGGATGGAGGTATTTCACACGTAATTTTGTATAAATACTAAAGATAATATAAATAAATAAAATACCTGTTGAAGTGTTCGATAAAATATTCCTGAACACAATCTTTCAAATAAATAATTGTCTTTCATAATCAAATTATTTGTTTTCATGTATGAAGATGTAGTTTATGTCAAATCTTAATATAATGAAGACTCGTGGTCTCTTTTAATTCTTAGGTGAAGATTTTAAAAGTAATAACATTTAATAAGCAACAGCTCAGAGACAAGTGGAAATCGTTTCTCTCAGGATACGATAAATTGAAAAGTCGACAGCAAAATAATACGAAAAAAAATGTAGCTTTAACTTATCTTGATTAATGAAATAAAAATGCACATTTCTCATGTAAGTACAACTTTTTAAACTTTGAATTTTCGTTGTAGTAAAAAGGGTCAGATAACTCTCTCTCTCTGTAGTGACGTCACATCTCTCTCTCTCTCTCTCTCTGTAGTGACGTCATCTCTCTCTCTGTAGTGACGTCATCTCTCTCTCTCTCTCTCTCTCTCTCTCTCTCTCTCTCTCTCTCTCTCTCTCTCTCACGTCACGGTACTACCGGTGTTCGCCTGTTCGCCACGACGGCTAGGTTGAGGAAAATGCAGTGATTGATATGGGGAAAAGATGAATGACGGCAAAGGGCAACACCTTATTCCTTACTATTAAAACATCGCTACAATGGATTGGTCAGCCATATCTTCACACCTTTCACCTCTTGAGAATCTTAGAGATTTTTTTTATAAACGCGCACTCAGGGATCCCATTCACAGAGCATAAGCATTCTGGACATGTTTGCCCATAGGTGAAATGATCAGCTATTTCAAGCATGCCAGACGACTGATCCGCAGCATAAAGTTCAGAAGTTGCCATAATTAATCCTTATTATTCCAATAATCATTTTATTTCTTTATTTATATGCTACCTTTAAAGATTGCGATTAATTCCCCTATTAACATATTGTATGGGTTAATTTGGTTAAGGAATACGTTATCTGTAACTGTTACTCCTGTGTTTCTCTAGATTTTATGCCTATTATATATATACTGTTTTGTTGGCAGCAAAATCTTGGATAAGAAATACGCGTATGAGATTAATGTGTTAGCCCTCTTTCTGAACGTGTACCCTTGTCTAGTGGTCAGAAGGACACTAATGTCCACTCCCGAGAGCCAGAAGATGGCGAAAAAGAACCTGAATAGTGGAAGCAAATTGGTGCAGAATACGCTGGAAAACTTGAAGTATTCCATAGAAAATCTTTAACCGTAAAATAAAATAATAATTAACTACGGAGAAGACACCTGGCAGAATCATTGTACGGCTGTGCCGTCTGTTTCGTGGATACTCCAAAAGTTACCTGCAGGGAAGAGAAATCGACACGAGGCGTATCACGCTGAGAATGATGGCTGAACTTTTGGATTAAGCGGAATCTAATTCAGCGCTGGACCTAACTAATCGATAACAGACCTTGTCAACTTCAGAGAACCCCTCCTGGCAGCGAATTAGGTGTAAGCATCTGCCTCGGCAACGGGTAGATCAGCGAGTATCCTCGCGGGGCCTATAGCGACTGTAACCAGTCCTTTTAACGGAAATTAGAGGTTTCTCTGTTGAAGACGAACCAGCTGCTAGCACTGCTCGACTCCCTCCCTCCTCCTCTCTTACCATCACGCTACACGGCCATGTTTTCGATTTATCTTAAGCGGGAAGTCGAACCCAACTAAAACCGGGACCGTGAACCAGTTCGAGCCGCCTTCATCTTTCTCTCTAAACCGAAAGTGAACAAAGTAAAACAAAAACAAACTGTGTTTTCGTAGTCGATTACGTGTTTACTGTTTTGTATAAAACTGGTGATTTACAGCGTGGAATAAGATTGCAGGGTTTGTTAACATATTTCTTAACAGTGGTGAAACAGTCACGGTCGCAGGCCGGATTGTATATGTAAACCGGTTCTAGCAGGTTCAGAATATATATTTTTTTTGAACCGGAATTGGTCGGGAGCGGATAATCCTATATTGCGGTTCGAATCTCTGATTTTTAGTCCACTTTCCGCTAGATGAGAGGTGCGTAGACAGTCGGCTGAGCGGGCTGGAGGGGTGATTCAGGTCATATTTCATATAAAACGATGGATTATATATAAATAATTTATTTCAACAAATAGATTTGTAAAAAAAAGAGTCAATAATAATAATAATAATAATAATAATAATAATAATAATCTATTAGTGGTGCAATTTGATGCCACCTGGGGAATAAAAAGAGCATGAAGGGGTTGTAACTGTTGGTGTTTTTCTCTCTAAGTAACAAAGAAAGGGCGAGACCCTGAACCGACTTCTCACGTGAAGCTGCCTGCAGTCTCCCAAGGTCCGGTGGAAATTCTCGTTGTCCTCCTTGAGATCGGCCCCACTTTTACGACAGATCAAGCGCACAGACCCTTTTATCTTCCGTGAAGAAATACGTCGTCGTTCAGTCCCTCTAGTTAGGTATTAGCTATCCTCCTTTGTCACGAACATAAACCATCGCCGCGGAATGGAGAACTCGGACAAGGAACACGGACAAGATTCGGGTGGAGTAGCGGTGATCGATCGTCACCAACCACTCGTGCGGCCTCTGTATTGACCCCGCGGACTCTCGGTCTCCGGCTGACACGAATCTCTATGGAATACAGTGTAGAATCCGGCTTTTCGCTGTTTTTTTGGCTTACACAAGTCAGCAAACCTCGGTTCGATTGAGCCATTGCGTATCTGCTAACAACTTTTATCAATCTGACAAGCCATGATCGTTCAATGCCTACTGAGTTTTCAGCCTTGAACTCACTCGATGGCCGCTGAAAGATGCCGGTGGGATCTTGCTTTACCTTTGAGAGGGGTCGCGGTGACGTGATGCTACGGGGCCAGTCGAAATGCTGCTGTGGGTCACGTGTGTCTCGTGTGCTATAGGTTGTCCATTTCCGCGCTAAACTACTTTCTTTTTGGTAGTTTAGTTAGCGATTAAGAGAAGTGAATACAGAAAATATATACACAGGAACTCATTGTTCTACTCGAATCAACCTTAAAGGTTTGACACAAAGCCTGGTTTATTTTGATTTTCTTGAACTTCTGTCGACATCATATATATTTTTTTCTAAAAAAATTCGACCCTATTAAAAACTGTTCAAAATTAGTTTACTTCTGCTGTGCCGAACGGTCTAAGTACACACATATCTGTTCATATTAGGCTTTTGGCTTGAACGGTGACACTTTAATACTCTCTAAGTAAACCTATCAGGTGAGGCTATAACTGACGTCAGCGAAGGTCAAGGTACACGACGTCAATTACAACTTGTCTATACATTTAATTAGGGGGAGCTAGTGGTGTGACAACAGCTAACCAATCTCGGTGGTCTTCTCTATACAGTTGTCCCCCGGTAT
Organism: Nautilus pompilius; assembly: GCA_018389105.1. Taxonomy (NCBI): domain Eukaryota; kingdom Metazoa; phylum Mollusca; class Cephalopoda; order Nautilida; family Nautilidae; genus Nautilus; species Nautilus pompilius. The sequence continues at coordinate 73,371 of JACATO010000124.1, read as the reverse complement.
TTGCGGGGGTTACGTCCCTTGAGCACCCGCGAAGAGTGAAAAACCGCGAATATTGGACGTGGTCCATAAAAATGCCTATAAACGTCAAAATATAACGTAAAATATAAGTAAATATATAATAATAATTTAATTAAAAATACAACACTCAGAGAAACACTCGAGATAGCTACACGCGGTAAACTGGGATGATGCGAGGCTGCTGGGCTGCATCTGCCTGAGACGGCGCCTCGTGGGCAGCAGCCAATCAGCAGCGAGGAGAAATGAATAACGCTCTCGGATTGGCTACTTTCAAACCTCCAGCCAATAGCGTTTATTTTTAATTGATATTTTGCTGAATTTACATTAGTATTTATATTACAAAATTAGTAAATTATATTGCTATTAATAATTTAGCGTTAAAAAGTGTGAAAAAAATATATATTGCCACGAAAAAAGCCATAAAAAATCGCGGAAGATATTTGCGATTCCGTGAATATGTGGGGGTTTCCACGAACAATTATTAGTTAGGTTCTAAGGGAAATTCCGCGAATAACCGGGGCCGCGATTACGCGGGGGGTCGACTGTATATCCGTAACGTGACCACCTGTTTACTTACTTCCGTTGGTCCTTTGTATGGTTCAAAGAAAGAAGCAACAACAATCAAATTTATTAAAATGTTTGTTTTTTTAACGGACTCTGCGGATAAATAATATAAAAAAATCTACATAGAATTTCCGGCTCTCCATAGGTAGAATATTTGAAAAGAAAGGCTCTAAGATTGGTCAATAGAAGCCATCAGTGATTAAAAGTGAATAATAAACTTTCCGACAAAATTAAGACAGGTGAGCGGTCGTACTAGAGAAACCACAGAGCCGAACACCCTACAAACGATAATTGTGCCAGCTAACTTTGCTACGCAAGCTCACAAGAGAGCTGGAGATTGGCCAGCTGATCGGGCAGCCTGACGAACACCAGTCGACCGTTCGGTGTGCTCCGTCTTCGATGGTTACGACTCCCCCAAAAACAGGGAACCGAGTGACTAAGAAGTCGTGTAACCTGTTTGGTGCAATAGGCTGTGGGTGGAACTTGTGGCGTGACCTTTTGCTCCAACTGTCGAGGGGCAGACTGGCCTGGAACGAAGGCCAGGTGATGCGAAGCTGGGAAATCAGCAACGTTTTCCACAGCTTCCTTCGCGCATCGATTAGGAGGAGTTCGGGAAAAGCAGGCGAAAACAATAGCCAAGCGGATAGCACATTTTTAAAATAAGTATGATGCGCCAGTAAAATGTGATGATAATATCGTACCAGATTTCGGCTACCACTTCAAATGCTACGGAGGGTGGCTTGCGCGTGGGGTTTGAGGGGTGGGGGTGCAGCTACCGTGCCAAAGAATCGAGTTGTCACTGAGCTGACAGTTTTCTGAGTCGTAGAGGCCTCGAATCGAATGCCTCGTTCACGGGGCTATAACAGGTAATGAGTGTGTTCCTTCGGTTGCTAATGGAAAATTCTGTCATATTCATAGTTATACGAAATAGTAAATATGTCAACTTTGGAAAGGGGCTGAGAAACGGATTTCTGGGCTGCTTAATTCACATTTAGATGATAGCAAAGGTCAGCCGGCCTTTACGAAAATCAAGACGGCGGAGCGGCGCGAGCAGGTGCGTGAAACCGAGCTGAGCACGTGCTACCTGTCCTGGGCATCGTTCGCAAAAAATGCTAATGCGAGGTACGAATAAGGAATGACGAAACGTGAGAAGAAGGTGAAGTAGGGGACAGCGGTAAACCACGTGAGCCGTCGAGAAAATCGTTGTTTAGCAAAGATAGAAAACATGAAGTTTATTATACCTGTCTGGGATACACGTCAGACATCTTGTGGAAGAGAGGGTGGCTGGCCCAAGGCTAAATGTTTTAAGTGCCGCATCTTCCGGTGTGGCCGACTGCAGCAACCGACGATATCGGTGGATGCGGCGGAAGACCTTTCTCATAGCTCGGGATGGAATTATGACCTCAAAATTAGTTAACATTCTCAACGACTTAGGTCACCTTGTCTCCCATTCTGACTTTCTTAAACACGATACTGTATTTGGATCGCTTCAGCACAGCAGGCAGAGCATTAGTCGTTTTTGGATTTAAAAAGATGCCGACCAAAGTGATGTGAGACTACAATAATGACTTGACAGAAGAACCACTGGCCGGACAAGAACCACTATGCACAACATTAATGGCATGACGCCATTCAGACGAACATGTCAGTCTTTAAGAAGTATGCAATGGAAAAAAAAAACAACAGATTTTCGGTGAATCCGCCTCTAAAGGCACTGAACCGTACTACAGCAGGAGGAAGTAAGGGTCAGGCCGAGATTATTCAGAAAACACCTTGCATTCATGAGCGCTACCTTCAACTGGTTCTTTAAATTTTCCCGTCGAAGTTAACCGGGGTGAACGCCAAAGTTATGGATCCGACAACTCCGCTATGATTAGAGCATATTTCAGCTTAGTGTAGATTTGGATATCTTCCGGTGATAGATGCTGGTCTAACCAAGATACCTGCGGTCTTTAACCTCCTGCTTCAGGTTGTAACCATCGCGCCGGCAGTCTAAAACTCGAAGTCACTGTTGTGGTACCGGATCAAGTTATGTACTACAAAGCACAACAGATTTGGTGGAAGATTCAAATGTTCCAACAGCGACTGGTTTTGAGACTCCGTGACCTTCATGCGACGATGTCATATCCATTCTGCATAAAGAACTGTTTCCAGGACACAGGATTGGAAGATATCCATATTAGATCTGAAATCGCGTCTCCTGGATCCGAGAAAAGTGACGTGAGTACGGACTGTTATAACAGAGGTATCCGCGCCCACGGCAGCCAGATTTTCTCCAGTCACTCAGTAAAATAGAATGGTAAGAGGTCATTACCATCACGGTTTAATTGAATAAGGTGGGCGCCAACTTCCTCGCTTTGTCAAGCCGTGAAAGATAGCGTTTCGATGACATTTCACAGATGCCACGCTTTCATTGAGAAATAACACGAAAAAAAAATTTTTTTTTTTTAACGTCCCAGATAGAAGACATGGAAATGCTACAGATCTGGTTGGGCAATGTCCCGGCTGCGTTTGCTCAGCCCGCTGATCACCCGCTCGATAGAGATTTGTTTACCTTGGAAGAACCTTCCACTTTAAACGAGTTAACTTTATCGTGAATAGAAAATATTTCTCTCAAGTGACAAGACAAGGAATCCTTCATCGAATTCTTTTTATGACTCGAGGACAAAGAGTGATCCTGATGGTGCACGACATAGAAGTTTACATTCGCCGCGTAGACAGGGGTCATTATATCTCTGCTGAAAGAGACATGGTTACAGAGGTGTCAAATCTTTATTACGCATCTGCTTCAAATTCCACTTGCATCCGTTTTCAGAACGATGGCAAAGAAGAGACAGAAAAACTACGCGAGTGACTGCATCGGAACATGGTTCGAACCCATGAGCAGAAGAGCTAAGCTTAATCCGCCTCTTTAAGATAAAGAGTGCGTTGCGATTATGTCAATTCCAGGATTTCGAACGATTAGTGTAAAAACAACAACAAAAAACCATTATGGTGGCAACAGAATAAATTCATCACTATTTGGAGTCCTAGTTATTATAAATTATACTGTTTCTTCAATTATTACGGCGGGAAAAGTTACTGAAAAAAAAAGTAAAGGAAGGACATTTTTTTGGTACCTTTTAGATTCTCTGTTCGTTTATTTGGTCTGGTCAGTTCATTTCTGTTGATTTAAATTTAAGGAGACAGGCAGAATTTTTTTCTGCAGCAGTAATCTCTATTCTCGAATATTAGTTGACCTTCGTCTGCCTTCCATGCACAATGCATACGTACATTACTTTTTATGCAATCGCAAAAATCAGAATCTTCCATCGAGGCAGAGGTTTACCTAAGAAACAGGGAGTAAACCCCGCTTGATGCAGTAACTTTTAAAACTTCTTAAGACATTGTTTTGAAAAGTTTTCATTACGATTTTCTGTCAGCACCTGAAATGAGTTAGTCTTAAATAAGGTTTCATCTACCGGGCTTTTAGGCACAACAGGTAAATAGGATCCCAAACGGGCCTAGAACTACTGGCTATTTTTTTTTTTTTATATATAAATTCTTACTTTTGATCAGAACTGTATTTCGCCGATCTACACACAGTACGACAGCTCTACTCTAATATGAGGTGTTTTTCTCCCACGCTAAGATCCAGCACTGTAACCTAACATTGTAAACAACAAAATACGGCATTCTTTCTGACTATATGTGGATAGTTTTAATTTGAGCTCGATGAACATTGCACTGGCTTTCTGGCTATCTCTTGGCAGGAACTGAATCATTCATCACCTCTTCGATTAGTTGAATCCCAGGCTGCATTCAGTTATTTTTGGAACCGAACCCGTTTCAAGATTCCTCAGAATTTCGTCCCGTGGGCGATGCTCGTTTAATTAATAGGAGCTTTAATGGCGGAATCTTTGTAAATCTCCCTTTGGTTATCTTTCACTTCTTTTATCTGGCTATTTGCGAACACGCAATATATAGTTACCTGTGCAGCCATACAAAATACTGTACTCTTTAACTAGCCCAATAACACTACGTCGCTTTGACAAACTAAGTTCCCATTTATAAATCCAAGAAGATTCTCTTAAAAGATAAAATATAAGAGAGCTATCAGAAGTTTAATATGTGCACAACTAAATATGGGATAGTGTAGAAAGGGACAAAATATCATTGGAGAGCAATTACTAAATGTTTTGTGTCTTTTTCCTAATGAGATGAGAGTATAATGAAATTATCCTGGACTGGCCATGCCTTTGCCGTAACTGTTGCTGAATAGTTGCACACTACTGTCACTCAGCTCATGTATAAGTTCAGTGATTTACTTTAGTCGACAGGAAACTAATACAGAAGTTTGCGCGCACAGCAGTCTAGAAGATCAAATAAATGTAGAGAGACACGAAATAAAGGAAGCATCTAACATTATTAAAAAAAAAAAAAAACAAACAGAAAAGAAAAAAAAAATAGCAGCCATAAATAAGAAAATCTCACGTCAGATCGAATAATTGAGTTGGATGGCACGGTATCGCCACAGATCAGGCGAGACTTTAATCCCGACGTCCAATCGACGCAAAAAGTCTTTACCGGATATTACTTATATCAACATCAACAGAAGCTAGAAATCATAGAAGTTATTATTCATCATAACGACCCGTTAAAAATTCTATGGTATTTCTGAATAAAATGTTTTATATCGACAAAAAGTCTCTAATAATAGTAATAATTAAGCTTGCCATCTTGGAGGGAATCTAAACTAAATGTTTCTGTGCTGAACTTTGATAAAATCTTCCAGAATACGAATGGAATCAAGGCAAAGACAGTAAACAGGATTTAAAACAAGCCGCTTCAAACAATGAGCAATTTCCGTGTTAGTCCGCTTACGTCGCTACGTGGCGTTTATCTTGCCACGTAACAGATGCACTGATGTAGACCGGAAACACCGCACAACTCCATCCTTTAGTCAAATTTCTAGCAGGTTCGGAATCAGCGCGCACGCTGACGCTTTGCATACTTAAGGAGCCAGACCGAGTACAAGTTCAAAATGGCGCCATCGATATAATAAAGTAATCACACGTTCTGATACGACGGGGAGAAAGGTCGAGGCAGACGCGATAACTAATAAAGGACGCATATAAAAGGAATGAGTCTGACTCGTGGATTTATCGCTGGGGAAGCTATTAAAATAATTTTCCAAATTAGTTGACACGTAATTGGCTTGATGAAGTCCGTTATAAGAGGGACAAAAAAGCTCCCCCCACGATTAATAATTAAACAAAACGGACTTTCCGGAACTGCGTCAATCCTCGGCAGAGGAGTGGATCTCGGTGCCACGAGACTCCCCCGAACGTGTGGTGAATACTATCAGAATGTCATGCGACTTCAGTTGTAGGTGGCCAATATTCACGACCTCTACATCACTAACTGCCTTGGCGGGTATCCATATTTTGCGCAGAACGAACTGTATCCAAATGTATGGTACGTTATTGAACTGTGTGCAAATGTTTATTCCCAGTAATTCGTGCAGTTTAAGTCAACCACAATAACCTTTTTTTAATCAGTGTATTTATCTAAGTTAGCAAAAAAAGGAAACAGATCTCCATAGTATTTAGAGAAGTAGAATGCTGAGGGTATACATAGTTTACTCTCTGCAGAGAATTTTTTAAAACAAAATATATAGCAGGATAAACCGATCAAATAGAATATCTAACTCTACGGTGCGGTACCCCAGAGCCTTACTCATAGTGCGCATCTCTCTCTCTCTTAGAATTGCTGTATTTTCAGTATAACTTAAATACGTCAACGGGTTTTTTAATTACTGTGCTGCGATTCCACACGTGACGTTTAAACTTCGAATTAACGCGCACTGATTTCTGTTCAGTGCCGGCGTCCGCTTATGACGCCGGTCTTCCGTCATACGTCCGATACCACGGAAAATTGTGAAAATGGAAATTAGGCGCCCAGTGGTTAATCGGTTGATACCTGGATCGCCATGGTTGAGAGGTCCGTGGAATCGAGGTCACGGCCGTACCAGTTGGTCACGTGGGCTTTATTTTCCACATCTAAAAATAAAGAGTTCCAATAGGGTTTTCCGGATACATATTACATAGATTCCTAGGGTAGCCCTTGACTGGTTCGCACTCGACCACCCCAAACCATACCCAGGTAACTCGCTAATTACTAGGGCTCACACACACACACACACACACACACACACACACCACACACACACACACCTTTCTAGCTCTGAGGTGTTCATAAACCTCGAAAGTCAGGACAGGGGTTTGACGAGTAAAATATTCTTCTACTTATTAAAAAAATATGTGTTTACACAATTTTTGGGGATTAGAAAATTAATTAAAAACAGAATTGTCATAGTTCCCGCCAGTACGGGTTCTGTGGATCAGCGAGAAAGTTTTCTTCTTGCACTGAAATTTCCAATATTTTATGTATTCCTCAAATAATTTTTTTTTTAAATCTAACTTATCTAATGACTATAAATGTTAAACGTTTTTATGCTTTTATGCTAATTATATCTGTGATTTTTCATAATTAATAATATTACAACTCCCAAAATCTGATATCTTCTAATAGCCTGGAAGACGTGTAAAAAGTCAATAAAAATGATTCAAACGCTCGTGTTTAATTTTACAGCAGATAAATAATGGAAAGGAAATAAAAAGACAAGATGAAAATATGGCACAATCAAGTATTTAAGTTAAAAAAAAAAAATACTGAAGAATCTCATTTCAATATCTGAACTACATTAGTTAGCCATGAATCAATATACATCAATTATTTACAAGCAATTATCATTAGTAGACAGAATATAACTCATTTATCCTTATTTAAAAAAAAAATTTATTTGAACTAATAGCGCAACGTGTTCGTGTGGTTAATAAATATCTGTCTTTATTTCTGGCTACTCATCCTCTTGGATTTAAACAGTATAATCATATTGCAGTTAAATAAATGTCGGTTAATAATCAGATTCAAATTTAGATCTCACACACACAGACACAGACACGTACGAGGACAAGTTTTTACTCGTACACCTGTATTCTGACGAGAAACACGTGGTATTCGGCAAGCGGTTTACCTACACACATTTTGCTAATCTTTTTTCCAGGCGAGGAAAGGATTTACATCTAAAATTAAATATTGCTCAAAATACCTTTTGTACATATAGAGGTAGAACGTATAAACGTCGTTTCTGTATTTGATGATAAAAAATCGAAAATTTTAATCAATGTATGAAAAATCCTTCAAACAACTTTTCTGCATAAGTTAAAGGAGGTTTATTTCAAAACTTAGAAAAAGGAATGTCATTGGCAGTCACTGGGAGATAAATGACGTCACCTAATTGCTCATGTGTGACGTCACTATCTTAAACAGTAATTGGCTTTACTGACGGCTCATTTGAATCCGTTTCACTTTATACAGGAATAACCTTTGATGCAGGGCAAATCTCATATGCGTACATTTTTTATTTTTCTTTATAAAGAAGGAATGAATTTTAAGAAAGATCCCATTTAAGAAAGTTCTTTACGGAGCAGTAGCTGAAAAGAGAAGAGATAAAGAGAACGAGATGGGCTGAGGTACTTTTATTATACTGTACCTTTGTTCAGCCCTAACCCTGACTCACTCTGGATGGGCGGGTGATGAACTAACTCATTCACGATAAGCAACCGGGCACCTAAAGAAAAATGCAGGCACTGGCTGAATAGTACCGCCACCTGGTAGTAGGCGCGTGAACTGTCTGCCTGACGTCTGTTTAGTAACGCGCGCCGATGGAATTACGAGTTTTATGGTTTAAAACCACAGCAGCAAACTGTGAAGGAAACTTCAGAAATATGCAGTACGTCTTCACTAAATTCTTCAGAAATGTTACTAGGGCCTGTAAATGTCCAACCAACAATAATAACGTATTTTAGCTACATTCGAAGAAGGCATTCGTTGGTGCCAGGTTTGTAAATATTTCAGTTGAAACATTTGGCTCTTGCAGAATCACAAAGTGTAATAAGAAATCTGAATTCGAATTTCACCATCGCCTTTAACAACTTTGAGTCATTTTTGGACAACCTGTCGTTGACAAAATAACCGCCACTTTTTCCTTTGTTCCTTATTAACCAGGAATCTTCGCCATTATCAAATAGGAACGATGTTAGTACTTAAACTAACTGGAAATCTCCATAGCACCTGCCTGCACTTGTCGCCAAACTAACATACTCACTGCGCACCACTGACAATTGACCAAGATACTTACTCAGCCCAGATGGTTTTTCTTGTTATCGGTGTTCCACAGAACAATGCGACGATTACTGTCCGCGTAACTAAGGAAAACAGCCACTTTATTTAATCATTTAAAGAAATTCCTGAAGGAAATTGCTTCCACATGTATCGTGAAAACCTGTGGTGATAATGCGAGTTAATACCTGCGACTGGTATCAATTATTAAGACGGCGAGGAAAACAAAGAAATCAAATTAACTGAAGAAAAATGATAGAACTTGTGCTAAGAATTTGGTCAGATGCTACACATGTGAAATAAACCTGGAGAACACAGCATTCGACTGCTGAGGAAAATGGCCTCAGGAAAGCGTTTCAGTATTTTATTTACCGATAACATTATTATTTGATAAGTAAAGTTCATTCTTAGCCGGAATTTAATGCCAACGGACAGTTTATTTCGGTTGACTGCGTTTTTCCGTTAGGGTTTGCTCTGAATTAACTTTTTTTAAAAAAAAATTGATTAAAGGACTGAGACGGCGTGGTGTTCGATACCATGACCACGCGTGTTCACTCCGAGACGCTTCAAGGCGGAATTTTGAATGACAAATCAACGATTATTTTCGCGAAAGGGCTTCACTCTCTCCTCTCTCTCTCTCTCTCTCTCTCTCTCTCTCTTCTCTCTCTCTCTCTCTCTCTCTCTGTACTGTCGTCATCTCTCTCTCTCTGTACTGTCGTCATCTCCTCTCTCTCTCTCTCTCTCTCTCTCTCTCTCCTCTCTCTCTCTCTCTCTCTCTCTCTCTCTCTCTCTCTCTCTCTCTCTCTCTCTCATCTCTCTCTCTCTCTCTCTGTACTGTCGTCATCTCTCTCTCTCTCTCTCTCCTCCCCCATCCTTGCTAAATAAGAGAAACTCGTTCTCAGTTGCTATGACGATTGTTCCGTCCCTTACGTCACCAATGGCGACACGTGCCAGGAGGCTGTTGCGTCGGCTCCCATCACCCTAAACGGTTTGTAAGCGCAGCCGATTTCACTAATTTTATTCTGGTTACTGATTGAAAGACTAATAAGAGCTGAGCGTTCGTCCCGAAGACTTGCAGCCATCTCTCACGGTGTCTTTGTTGTTTTGGCTAAAGTTTCATCCGCCAGTTTTGAGCGTAACTTATCCAATAATGAAGCGCGGGGTTTTTTATGTTCTTTTTCAGAATAAGTTTTCATAGAAAGGAAGAAAAAAATGTAGCTTTTGAATTTCAGTTTTTTTCCTTCTTACATTTTACCAAAAAATAAATACATAAATAAAAAGGTGAAGGTACCGAGCGAGAAATCTGGTTTATGAATAATTCCTTTTTTTTTTGAGCTGCATCTCGGTGGTTAATATATCATGACAAACGGTTCTCTCTAGGGGTGTTTGGGGAACAGTGTGGTGTGTAAACAACAACAACAACAAACAGATGGGAATTAAATTAGTAGCAGCTTTAAAAAACAACAACAACAACAATCAATCGTCTTTTTCTCCCGTCTACTGGACCTCCTAAAACTCATATTTTATCACTTGTATCTTTCTGTATACTTAACGGATGCGTGTTTATAAGTCGCAGGTTAATAATATTTGATTCTCTACTCTTGTACATCGAAGTTTCAGCTGCATCACATTTTCCTCTTTTATTTTAACTGAGAATAGTCAAAATTTGAGTTAACTTCAGATCCCTAAAACGATAAATTATTCCTTAAATCGTCAAAGATTTTTATAAAATCTGTTATTTCATATCGATTAGAAGGATGTTATTGAAATAGATTTAATATTCGAGTATTTGTATTAAAAAAAAGACTAGACATTTGTGAGCAGGCTCCCATCGGCTGCTGGGGAGGGGGTCTTTCTATGAAGCTGGTTTCCGAGTATAATTTTATTAAGATTTAATTGATTCTTCCCTCTTCCTTACGACGTCTTTACTAACAATACTAAGTACCGTAACTGACTAAAATGCAGTCATTTTGTGTCGCACTGAAGTGGAAAGTACAATTTTTGTTTGTTTGTTTAGGATAGAAGGCTGGTGCTGACGATTTAAATGGCCGTACTTAAACAGGTCGTTGAGAGACTGGACGAATCAGCACAAAAACAATAGCGCGGGGTTTAACAATCACAAAGTGTGACAAAGTACAACGGTTTTCTCGTATTTCCGGTTCGTTGGAGTCATCTCCCCCTTCCTTCGACACCTGCGTTCCGCCTGAACGGTGCTCGAGACCGGTCTCCGGACTTAGCGCTTTGGTGATGATGCATGCGACGAGAGCTGTGACGCTTCTTTTGTCACCGCTCTTGCAGTTCTGCTGGCGACAAAATGTATGGACCATGTGTTGGATGTGGCTGGTTAACGACACTGAAAGGCAGCGTGCCGGAACAGAAGGGTTGGGACTTGGCGGCTGAAGTAACAGGGCTCAGAGAAGAGGAGGAAGGAGAATAAACTGTGCGCTCTATCGTCTTTTCCAACAACAACCAAACAATTGAAAAAAAAAAATTAGCTTTTATTTATTTACTGTTGCTTTTAAAAAAATAGGAAAAAAGCCAATTATTTTTCTATTTACAGATATCTAGTTCACTGGAAATAACATCCTGACGAATTAGAAACACTTTGATTTTTAACTTTTACTTTCGTTTGAAAAACAGAAGAAGCGAGTTAGGTGTCAAGGGTTACGCTTTGCTTTATTTTAAAAGCTTTAGCAGATCTGACCGGAATCTTGGTGGATTAAAGTTTTACGCGTTTCTAGTTGATGTCACTGCCAGGTTTGACATTAGGACATCGCCAGAGACCCCCCCAATTCCTCACGGTCTCGTCTCCTGTAGCAATGGCCTTCTTGCACACGGCGGGGTGGTTTCCGAGTGTGAACTTACAATAACGAACAATTGTTAATGGCTTCGGAATACAATGCGGCTTTGTCTGAACAGTTTACAAGTAGTGTTTGTATTCCAGGTGTTTTATAATGATTCTACTGACGACGGGTAAGTACAACAGCTATGTAGTCACGTGCTATATATATATGGTGCATCTTTAAATATGGCATTCGCTCAAATGTTTATTAGCCGTCGAGAAGCAGTTAAGAGGAAATCTGTTCCAAAATGTTCTGCATATTAATTAAGTTTGCAAAGTTAAACGTGGTAACTATGCAAAAATGCTGCGAAGCCATATATCAAAGAGTTGGATATCGAGTAGGCTGTGCCGCATTCTTTGAAGACATTTTATACCGAGTCGGTCACTTACGATGTCTACCATTTTTTTTTCCTTATAAATTAAGACGCTGACTTATTTTTCTAATACGGTCGGAAACATTGTTTTTTTTTTCTTCTTCTCTTTTCTCTTGTTAACCAATTTCTATACAAACTCCGATATCGAGCTGTTCAAAAATTTAACTCGTAATTATTTATGCTGCGTAACTTATTCGTGGCTTGAGAGAAATGAATCAAATATTTTTATTGGAAAAAATCTCCATCTAACGATTTTAGAAGGTGCAGTTAATAAAAACTTTTATTTGCTTGGAAAAACCTTTACGAATACCAGCCTGGCAAGAACCCAATAAAGTAAATGAATTATTTAGTTATGATTGGATCTCTCGGACACTGATTACAAATTAAAATATTTGCGTAATATTCCTTTAAAGATCATTACATTAAAATTAGCTGCGTAACTATTTACCATTATAATAAATAATGGAATTAAAGTCTGCTAATAAACCTGCTTCATTCACTTCATAATACAAACTCTTTTTTTTTTTATTTTTCTTTTAACTAACCTACGTCGTCAATAACAAAAAAATTTTGGAAAATGTAAAGGTTCCCAACTTTTCAAAGAACGTTTACGGCCGATCTCATCGTTCTTCTGTGAACAAAGCCGAACGCTTCGTATCCGGCATGTGCCGCATTGTCGATCAGGTTGTACGTCATGGTCGTACAAGATGGTGTACGTTCATGCTGGTGTCAATGTCGCTACTCCTTCCATTCTTCAAAAGAACTAAGAATGGATAACGTCTCGACCACTGGTATGTAAATACTTAATAATAATTAAATTATCTGTCGTTAGTAATTTTGGCATTAAAACCGAATCATGACTAAGTTGTACCCTAGAAAACCGCGTGGATTTTGATGTCTCGTTATGTCAGTTTATTAAATGTCTGCTAACACACGAAGCCACGAAAGCTTTTCTTCACGTACGCTGAGGTAATATACTTCTGGGTTGTGATATCTTATTCTCAAACTAAACGACAACCCATTTTCTGATTTTCAGAAATAAATAGTAGTTTTAAGTCTAGCAGCGATTTTCAGCCCCCCCAAAAGCGAATTTTATTATTCCGACAAAGCAACTTTTCTTCGCGAGAAAAAACAACAGTTAACTATTCTGCTAATTAACTTCACTGTAAATGCTTGTAGATTGTTTGTCTATCCTCAGAGAGGCCATTCCTTTCTTTCGGGAGCGAGCTTAATATAAAGAGGAAATGGTTTGGACAGAATGGAAAGGTATCTGGCCCCTTTAGTAAACAGCTGTTCCTTCGCATTTTAGATATTTCTTTCGCTGTTACTATATTTCCTACTTAATACTCCCGACTAACTGTCAGATTAAATTCTTATCTTGTTATCAGGCGAACTGGTCCCGCTTGTGTTCAAAAACCAAAATCTACGATGGAACCTAACCATTACATTAATCAAAATTCCCTTGAGAGGTATAAAAATACAACAACAATATTGCAAAAAAAAAAGTCTCAAAATTTCATCATTTTTACGAAAAAAAATAATGAAAGAAGGATATTATCAATTTCCTTTCCTGAAGAGAGAAGAAATCGCCAGGAAGCGGTGATTGTTTGCTATACTTTTTCCTGTCGACCTTTTGTCGCTGATCCAAACGCGGATATTGCTCTAGTATTTGGTCGGGTATAACAACCATTCCAGTTTATATATATCCCCGTACGTAGATTTTCCAGCGACCATATATTTTCTTTTGACAACTCGAACACTCACTCCAGCCTTTTTGGAAGAAAGCGGAAGGGAGGCTGAGAGGGACCTGTCGCCGTAAGAGCTGTTCCAAACTTACGATGCCGCTGAGTTCTTTCTTGCTTTCAATCATCCATCTTTTCCATAAATCAGATTAAAAGCCACCAATGAATTGCTGAACTGAAGAGATCGAAAATTCACAAGCGTAGCTTTCTGCCCCCTTTTGCCGATTTTCAGCTGGAAAGCTACGCTTGTGAATTTTCGATCTCTTCAGTTCAGCAATTCATTGGTGGCTTTTAATCTGATTTATGGAAAAGATGGATGATTGAAAGCAAGAAAGAACTCAGCGGCATCGTAAGTTTGGAACAGCTCTTACGGCGACAGGTCCCTCTCAGCCTCCCTTCCGCTTTCTTCCAAAAAGGCTGGAGTGAGTGTTCGAGTTGTCAAAAGAAAATATATGGTCGCTGGAAAATCTACGTACGGGGATATATATAAACTGGAATGGTTGTTATACCCGACCAAATACTAGAGCAATATCCGCGTTTGGATCAGCGACAAAAGGTCGACAGGAAAAAGTATAGCAAACAATCACCGCTTCCTGGCGATTTCTTCTCTCTTCAGGAAAGGAAATTGATAATATCCTTCTTTCATTATTTTTTTTCGTAAAAATGATGAAATTTTGAGACTTTTTTTTTTGCAATATTGTTGTTCTTTTTAATCAGAAAAGTAACAGTAATTTTTATTTAACAATCATGAAAATACTGCTATAAAATTTGCGGATGCTTATTCCGTCTGTGTCAATCATAAGCTTCACGGAAGGGGGAGGGTTACCAATGTGGCAGATCGCTACCTTAGTTACAAGATTATGGATCGCGTGTTCACAGACTAATTCATTTTTAAAATCATTTCGCTGACGGTCACTAGAAAAAAATTTTAAAAAAACTTAAAAATAAGAATTCAGTTTTGAGGAAGTTGATGTAATTATTCTTAATAAAAAAACTGTTCTTAAAACATTCGGAATAAACATAATTATAATTTTCAATTTCTCGAAATAATAGAGAACCCAGTGTGCTGTAGATGCCCTTGGTATACTGGACTTACATTTATTGCAATGCACTCGGGACTTTTAGAAGTCAACTTTTCTGGTTAGTGGTGGGAGGAAACCGCAGTATCCGGGAGAAACTCAGTCGTTACTGAAGAGACACACCGGGGTTTTCAAAAAAAGTCCGGCTATCGCCTCACGGACTACGCTAACTCGCCGACCGACCGCCCTCGTCGAAAGAAAGGTCAGGGGTCGCAACAGTTCTTCGTCTCTATTGAGTTTCCGCAAGGAGCGTTGCGAATAATGACCGCCTCTCCGCAAGAGACGAAATACGGGGGCGTTAAGAGGCCTCATCATGTGAAATGTCGCTAGGAAATGGTGGTTCGATCACTCGAGCTATCTCCGGCGATCTTTCCGTATCAAGCAAGTCCTTTCCTCTTCTTTCGCCAGCTACCGACAGATGTGTGTTTGCGAAAGAACTGTAGGTGTCTTTGCGAATGCCTCAATTAAAGAGACTAGAGTGAATATCTTGTGTCAATGTGTGTGTGTGTAAAATGGGTAACGTCACGGCAGTCATTTATCTTACAGCAACAACCTCAATATAGCACCTGATTATTTCTAAGTCTTCCCTTCGTGGCCACTTTACTTCATATTTATTCTCTCTCATTTAATAATTGCCGCCCCTCTGTACAGTTTTATCACGATGCGGTGCTAAAGAGCTAGATTCCTTCCAAAAATTATGGTTATTGCTTCTACCCTTATACAGAGCTGCAGACGGTAGTTTAGATTACAGAGATTTGGGGAAAGATAAATAATCTCTTAACACACACACACACACAAAAGTGGTTTACCGTGTATTCTCTGGTGTCTGTCACACTACTCCACCATTCCTGCTTTTCGACCCGTCCATGTTTATTTTATCTTTTAATGGTATTAAATTCCAGTTGTTGAGTCATACTGAGCACAAGAGCTTAACGGTTTTTGGCGATAGACACTGATAAATATGTAAAATCACACTCCGATAGTTAAAAAAATATAATTTAAAAAAAGGTATTGGCAATTTGTGGATATTTATTATTTAAGATTGTTTCTCTTCCCTTGAACAACATATAATTTATTCATTTTACTAAATTTAATTATGTGACTGCGTTAAGTTTGACAAAGAGTTTTGGTACCAAATTAATTATCTAATTAACTTGTTTACTCATTTCAAGTAAATTTTCGATGTTGCTTTTCTTTTCAATTATTTTAAAGCGACTTTCATCGTTGAGCGTCGTACTAACTACCATTACGAAGTCGTCGTCATGCGTATACTGGAAGACGTCATGGTTTGGACCTATGGGGGTGGGGGTGTTCCTCTCACTTCAGCATGAGATTAAAGGCGCAAAACTCCAGATAATTAAATTATGCTTTGAGAGAAAATCAAGCAGAGTATTCATCACTTTTTTCGAGTCAGTTTTGGTTTCTGCAAGAAAACACCTTTTTTTAATACAGTAAATCGCACTACTCGGGATAAAAGAGACCTTTTTTTTTCACCCTCCTTGAGCGGAAACCGTAACAAATGCCATGCTTCGTTATCCGGCTGTTCATTAAACTCTGCCTAATTATATTTAAATACACTGCAGTAGTGATAAACAACAGAAAACAAGTTAATGATTTCTACTTTAATTATATAAATGATTTGAATCTTATTGAGAATGAAATCACAAGGTAATAAACAATAGCTATTTCAGAGAACAATAAAACAACTACAGGAACGGATAATGTATGCTAAATGAATATGTATTGTGCTAAATAAAATATTTGAAGTAATCATCAATCCTAAATTATATGGTTATCATAAAGTGTTAGTTTATGTTTCAGCACATGTCTCACAGTAATATATAGTTGTATTATAGTTAACATAATAAAATGATTATAACCGTTCTTTCTACAGTGGCATCTAGGTTTATAATAATATTAATATGTTTTTTTAAGTACTTTTTTCTTTCTAAATTTAAAAATAAGTATACAGATATATGTAAATACCCATGAAAAGAAAGTCATTAATTCAACTAAGAAGACTGTTAAGGATAGCTTTAATAAGAATCTCACCTTAACTTAAAGGAATATGGATGTTCACATGGCTTAAAATATAGTATTATATCTATAATTAGGTTTCAATGCTAAAACTATTAATCACAGATTATCCAGTGCGCACGAGAAATGTCTAATTGAACATTTTAATATGGATACTGCAATCCACATAATCTAGTTTCTGAGCGTTTCTTTTAAATAAGAGCGTAAAAGTGACGTCATTAACCCTGTCGCAAAGTCCTGCACATCTATGACGTATACACACTGATAAAGTTATGTGCCGTCACAAAAGGTCAAAGCACGTGACATCGCTTATAGTTAATCTAAGCATTTAATTAGGGATTACTGGTAGTGCTGTAACAAATCTACCCCGGTCGCTCAACTTGATTGCTGTTTGTCCTCAACTTTGTTATTACTGACGACTCCTTTCCCTTAAGTCTGAGCTAGAATCGTGTAAAAAAATATTCCGTTAAACTGTACTGTACTTTTACTCCAGGTTATTTTATTTACATGTAGCTATTTTAGTAATTTAGCAGCACTGGTCCTCTATGCGTATAGTTAAAGACAAATTTTTAACAGCGCTTTAAAAAAAAAAAAAATACATGGACAGGCAAAGCTTAGTGTTTTGCAGTAAGATGACAAACCCAGTGGTACAGCAGGGTAAGGGTGAATTTGTCCGAGCCACTTAAAGTTCAGTATGTAGGTTGTAAATTGAAAGTCTTCCTTTTCTGTACACACACGTGTGTGGTGTGTGTGTGGTGTGGTGGTGTGTGTGTGTGTGTGTGTGTGTGTGTGACATTTTAAAAAGAAAATATATGTAATGCGCATATTGTTGCTAACTAACTGGTAAGTTAGACTATTAAAATTTTTTTTTCATAATTTCTGACATTGCAAACAGAGACGTAACAGCAGAAACAGAAGTAACTGTATGGTTTCTGACCGGAATCAAAGAGAGCCTAGGTGTAAAACCTGTGTGGTTTTGATCAGGGGGGGGGCTGTTCTATACAAAGTGATTCCCCCCCAGTTGTCGTAATTAATTATTTCAAAATACTTAACGTTTACAATTTCCTGGAAATAATTGGTTTCCGTGAGTGTAAGCTTTTAATATCCAGACTTATTAAGAAGCAAAAAAAAGGACGGGTATTTATCCAGAAGACCTGACGGCTGCTGTTTCATTCCCGCCTCCGTCAGAGCGGAAATCGTACCAAAGTCACAGAGCCGACTTACGGAGTGGAACTTTCCCCAGCGGCGTCGACTCGCACGCGCGGCGAGCGAATCAATGGCGGCCAGAAAATTATTACTATTTTATTATATTTTTGGTCAGAAGAAACGAGCTCGAGCGGTCGGTTCCGAGCACGCGGAGAACTGGGGGGGGGTGGGGGGGGTTCTTTTTTTCTCTCTCTTTCTTTCTCTTTCGTGTTATCTTTGCGCGACATAAACGTGAGAAAACGCGCGAGCTCTCAGCCGTCGTCCGGATTGGCCCAGGTTCGAGGCTCACGTCACTTCTCCGCCCTCGGATCCCAACCCCGAACTGCCTCCCGCTTCCGGCAGGCGACGTCATATTAAACCGAGGCAAGGTGTGCACGAGAGCATACTTGCGATCAAGGAGCCGATCGACAGGAGCAACAACAGCTAAAGAGGGCGGACACGCGCTGAATACTACTATCAAAGGCAGACTTCTCCGACTCCTAGCCAAGCACGAGAATATATCATTTTTGTAATGAACGGACCGGCTGCGTGTATATTTCTCTCGCTGTTACTGGTTATCTCTGTGCACAGCTTCACCGGTAAGTTTAGCTTTCGTTAAGCATCGTCTTTCTCGGCCCTCCCGCCACCAGCCGCTCGATTCCCTCGCACCCGTCCGCGTCTCCGCGAAAGCCCACGTCCGGCCGTCGTGGGTCGTAGTAGGGTGACAACCGAAAGCGTACAATGGGACAGAACGTCGAGAGCCAAGTAAACGATTGCCAAAGTTTTCTAATAGCAATCACTCTTGGTCCTCACTTATAGATACAATTTTAAGTATTTATTAGACAAATTTGTTTATGAAGGCGCCAGCTTTATAAACTTTTATTTTAAGGAAAAATTCAATGCATACGCTAGCAGTCGCATTTTAACCCTTTTTTCCTACGTAAATGATGAAAATCCATCCTATATATTGTGTATGTGTAATTTCCATAGTTCACCTGATTTTGGTTTCATCCTTGCCGAACACAAATAGGAAAACAACAGCTTTTAATCAATAACGCAGCAGATGGGTGAACGAACTCAGAGCCTTAGCGTTGTGTGCCTTTGTCTGCATCAAGAGATTATTGCGTGCTAAGGATGCAGGCTGCTAAACTCACTCACGGCTTCAGCAGCGCAGATGTAGCAGTGGTTAAAAAACGTAGCACAATTTAGAAAAAGTGAAGCTCTCTCTCTTCTGTAATTTCAGAGTATTACCATTTTAGGTACAGCTTTTGAGAAAGCAGAAAGAAGCATCATTGTTTGAATCTGGTCTTTAAGTAGAACAGCTTAATTTACGACGACTGTCTCCTGGGTCGGCCGGACTTCTGAGACACAAACGGGTTTATTAAGCAGTTTACCGAGGCGAGGAATTGTGCATTTAGATATATTAAAGTTCTGTATTTCGGTTATTTTAGTTCTTGTAAGGAAATATTTACTCTTACGAAAAACGAGACGGACAATAGACTCGTTGGCTTTTCCGCTCGTTTTAAAATATGTTTGTTTGTTTGTTTTTTTTAAAAGGGAACGGTTTTGTTTCGCAAAATAAATCGAAATCGAAAGTAAATCTGAAAGTCACGCGCGTAAACTGAGATTGGTATCTGTAAGTTCAAAGAGACGAGCACTCGTGTGTCAGGGCAACAGACTATACGTACACGTAACAAATACCAATACTGTCTTGTTTTCCTGCGCTTACCTTTGAAAGCTATTGTAGCTCGTGGGGTTTCCCCCCCCTTCTAATGAGTAGATTACAAACCACCTAGCGATTGCATTCCGGTCGGTCAGATATCCGATGCTTCATGATTGTAGAATTTACCGACATACGGTGTTAGATCGCAAAGAGTCGGCATTTCGATGTCAACTAGCATCACTTCAGCTGGTCGCGGAACTTGAAAAGTAAGCGCCGCGTGCTTTCCTCATAAGGTCATTGGTTTCCATGACGTAATTTAGATGTTTTGTTCAGCTGCTAATAAGCCACTAAATCCTGATTTAAAAAAAAAAAAAAAATGTGAGTTCATGGAAGTTGAAGCTTGAAGAGTTTTATACTCGTAAAAATGAAAACAAAACCTCCGAGATGGATGTTGTAACTTTACCGACGATTATTGACACTGTTACACAAGTAAATAACATAACTGTTCCAAAACAAACAAACAGAAAGTCTAGCAGTTGTTTTCGTCTCAGGTAAATATAATGTGTACAAAAAAGTCAAGGATGTTTGGGGTCAAGCACGATGTTCTCGAAATTTCTTTTGCTTTATTAAGTTTATTTTCCCAGTCACATGAGGCCACAGAATCCCAAGCCACACGGCAAGGTTCGGATATACCCCCATTATTCACTTTTAAAACGTCCCTGATTCCTTTTAGTGCATATGCAGTCCACAGAGCGCGCCCCCCTTTACCCCGTGGAGTTTCCCAAAAACATTACGTAAGTGTTCGGTTTGCCTAGATGAACCCTTACAATGTCAGCCCGATGAGAATGTGCAATGTCAGCTTCATAGAGAATCCCGGACCACCATACCGTAAAGACATGGTACGACAGTCGCTGGAGAATGCTTTCCCTGTATAAGACATTCGTTACACGTTCTCTTCTGTCAGGCTCCCTAATGCCTGCTCACACCATCGTTTGTTCTCCATATGTATTCCACACACGTACCGTTTTGCTGTTGTCCCTGAAATCAACACTGCTCTCATCCATGAGCATAGCATTTCCCCGCTTGTCCAACGTCCAGCACTTGTCAGTTAAGCATCAATGATGTCTGTCAAGGTTGCTTAAGTTTAACTTACAATGAACCCATTATCGTGACGATCCGCTTGTTGCTCTGGCTCGACCGTTAATTTGGACCTTTCCGGTTGTGTCTCTAGAGCTGAGACCGTGATTTTCGTCTGTCGTTTTGCCAAGTGTCGTGGGAGACATGTTGATGCAGAGTGGTTCATAAAGTTCCTCACACTATTCTAGCACCTGATTTTTTTAGTGTGCGAAAGCACATCCTAGAAAACCTCTAGCAAAAGTAGCATAAGCTCTACGTCCAAGAATCAGCCAACTGTTCACCGTGTGGCTTTGTCGCGTTTTCCTATTCTTTAATTTTTGTCGGTGTTTAATCATTTGGCTTTTAAAGTCTTTATTCTATATATTTTTCTTTATCTGGTTTTATCTGTCATTTGTTTATTCCTTCGAACAGACCGGACCTAGCTGTTACAGCGCCAGTAATTCATAATCAAGCACGTAGATGAGCTATAATCGATTCAAAGGTCAAAGCACAAAACGACAGTTGCAGCTCATCTATATGTCCCATGATGTCGATTACAGCGCATTGATACTTCTAATTAAGAATCCCTGGTGCTGAAACAATTAGCCCCGGTCTTTCTTATCTCATGACTAGGGAACCTTAGAATATACATTCGTCAGTTTCGTAAAAAAATTGCACTACCAACATCATAGGGTTGCTTATGTCTCCATCAGGCCCTTCGGACTATCGGATTATCGGAGACGAAAGGGACCGGGCTAAAAATCCTGATTATCTGTCGGATAAATTTAAAATTTCTGCCGATAAATGAATCATTAGCTTCTGAGGAAAAAAAACCACAACAAAACAATCTCCAACTGGTTCCTTAAGGCCGTTAAAATTACAGTGGTGTGCAAAAGTCTTGCATAAAAATAATTTTTCCTGTAAATTAGCTCGCATTTTGTCGAAAGCAGTTATCAAATCTTGTTCATTAAAGTATTTCTATATTAATGTTGTGCATCTATTCCAATAACATCAAGCATATTGTTTCATTGTAAGAAAAGTTATAATTTTTAGAAAATCATTTGCATCAAATCAACATGTGCAAAAGTGTTGCATAAAATCTAGACAGCTATCTAATCAATTCCAATTATGCAGAAAGTGATCAGATCCATCAATAATGAGTAGAATAACCGAAATTCTTGATAACTTGTTCACAACGACGAGGCTGACAATTGTCACTACTGAACTCCGACCAGGCTTCCTCGATTTTCCGTTTCAAATCGGTTTTATGGCTCTAACGCTGAGTTTAGTCGAGTGCCAAATGTTTTCGCTGGGATTGAGATCCGGGCTTTGAGCCGGCCAGTCGAGGAGGGGGATTCGCAACTCTGCCATCAAGGCCTTGACACTCCTGGCTGTGTGCATGGGGGTGTTGTCCTGCTGATAGATGGCCGTCAGGGGCATGTGGTCACACATATACGGCTCGACAATGTCCGAGACGATCTTACCATAGTCATGAGCATTCATTCGACCCTCCACGTGATGCAACGGACCGACACCGGACGATTGAAAACAGCCCCAAACCATGGCCGAATCTTCCCCTGCCTGCAGAGTCGTTCGAATGCAACTAGGATGGTATTTCTCCGACACCGATCGCCCTGAGTGGACCCTCACGAATTTGCTTTCGTCGGAAAACAACACTCGGGACCACGGTCCAGTGGAGATGGTCGCGAGCCCACTGCAGTCGCTTTCGACGATTGTCCAGACTGATGAACGGCTTCTTCTGTGCCGATCGCCCGAACAGTCCCATGTGGATCAAACGCCGTCTGATGGTGCACGAGGCCAACTGGATCCCATGGTGCCTCGACAAGGCGGTCTGGATGTCGATGGAAGTGCGGAATCCGTCCGAGTTCGACATGCGGGCGATCAGACGATCTTGTCGAGCCGTCGTTTTCCGCGTTCTGCCGGCTCTGCGTTTCGAAATTAGGCTTCCATCGGCTTTCCAACGTTTCAGGGAGCGAGATATCGTCGACTGATTGCAACCGATACCATCCGCCGGCATGACCCACTCAGTTCCGCCATCTTCTTTCATGCGAACGATTGTGGCCCGGTGTTCGGGGGTCAAATATCGGGCTCTCGGCATCACTATACTGAACAGAAATGAATCAGAATAGTGGTAAATGACAGTTTCTCACATTTATATTCTACTATCCTAAACTATTATAGCACAGAATATATATTCTAATTTTTTGTAGTTTATGCAACACTTTTTCACTCGTCGATTTCATGCAAATTATTTTATTAATATTTAAATTTTGACTACGCAATTACAAAATGGATCTCAGTGTTATAAATCCTTTAAAGACACCGATACCTTTCAATTAAAACGGAAAACATACAACAGTTACTAATTTCTACAAAATAAGAACCCATTTTCTACGTGTAGTCATTTTTATGCAAGACTTTCGCACACCGCTGAATATATTTTTAGGATTTATTTATTTATTTAGAAAATAGCGTTAAATATGAAAAACACTGATCGTTAAATTCGTTTTATCAGATGTCGGATTGAAGAAACCGTGTTGTTGTTTGCTCGCTTTTCTAATTTGGCCAGAGGTCGGTTGGCTCCAAACAAACTGTGATTGCTAACTAAGTGATTAGGCCTGACAATTATAAGTTGGCCGAACCTTCCACAAGACCATGTATAAGAAATAGTTCCTTAGTAGGATAGTTATAAGGAGAACAAACTGTTGGCGGTAGCAGTGAATATTAACAGTGTGAACCAATTTACAAAGCGGATATAGGGAGATTCCCGGGCAGAGACAAGTTTATTTTACTTTAATAACGAAAATAAACTTACAATGGCTAGAAACCTATATTTATTTATTTGCTATTGGCTCACGAAAATAGAACATGAAATATAGTAACGTATCTGTTAAAATGCTTTTAAAGATTGGAGGAATTATAAATAAGCAGCGTGACAATCTCTGTGTCGATCTTGTATGAAGAAGGTTAATTACTCAAGGGGATTCTTAACAGGTCCTTTTTTTTTCTTTTTTGTGAAAACTGGTTAACAATTCTACAAATTCGAGAAAATAAATTGCGCTAACAAAAATGTGTTATTTATTTAAAAAAAGATTTCAAAGTTATGGATAGGAAGATGGTATGCGAAACAAAGTCGTCTAGCCATATAAGTTAGTACTCGACCAGCAGGTGTCATCTAATTTAATTATCCTAATTTCTGATTTTCTGTAATCCAAAGGAGTGTGTGTGTGTGTGTGTGTGTGTGGTGTGTGTGTGTGTGTTGTGTGTGTGTGTGTGTGTGTGGTGTGTGTGTGTGTGTGTGAGAGGAGAGAGAGGAGAGGGAAGATGAAGAGGGAGATGGGAAGATGGAGATGAGAGAGAGAGAGGAGATGGGAAGATGGAGATGAAGAGGGAGAGAGAGATGAAAAGAGAGAGAGGAGAGAGAGGATGGAGATGAAGAGAGAGAGAGATGAAGTGAAGAGAGAGAGAGGAGATGGGAAGATGGAGATGAAGAGAGAGAGAGAGAGAGAGAGAGAGAGGAGAAGAGAGAGCGAGAGCGAGAGATGGAGATGAAGAGAGAGAGATGAAGAGAGAGGAGATGGAGATGAAGAGAGAGAGATGAAGTGAGAGAGAGAGAGGAGATGGGAAGATGGAGATGAAGAGGAGAGAGAGATGAAAAGAGAGAGAGAGAGAGAGATGGAGATGAGGAGAGAGAGAAGTGAGAGAGGAGAGGAGATGGGAAGTGGAGCTGAAGAGAGAGAGAGCGAGAGAGAGGAGAGAGAGAGAGAGAGAGAGAGAGAGAGAGAGAGAGAGAGAGAGAGAATGGAGATGAAGAGAGAGAGATTGAGAGAGAGAGAGAGATGGAGATGAAGGAGAGAGATGAAGTGAGAGAGCGAGAGAGAGAGATGGAGATGAAAGAGCGAGATGAAGAGAGAGGAGCGAGAGAGAGATGAGAGAGAGGAGAGAGAGAGAGAGAGAGAGAGTGAGAGAGAGAGAGAGAGAGAGAGAGAGATTGGCTGACGAGAGAGATGAAGAGAGAGGACGAGAGAGAGAGATGAAGAGAGAGGAGAGAGAGAGAGAGAGAGAGCGAGAGAGAGAGAGAGAGAGAGCGCGCGCGAGCAGAGAGAGAGAGAGAGAGAGCTGAAGAGAGAGAGAGAGAGAGAGAATGCACATTTTTCTTCCTTCTGTTATTACACGATGTCGATGCAACTTCTTTGATTGGTCACAAAACGACAACATCAACAACATTTCCTGACGCCAGCTGGCTGGTAGGGATAATAAGAATTCCCTAGAGCTGGTGATTCGAAAATGTCGACGAAAGAATATGTATAGAATCGAACTTTTAACCTTAAGTCATCCAAATTGTTGGGGTGGACAAGAAAAGCCCACCTTAAGTCACTCTTATTTAATATTACTCTATAATTTCACATTCTAAACTCATAAATCTTTTCTTGTCTAAAGCCACGAGTTTGAGCGATCCGGTAAGTAAGGAAGTAAGGAAGTAAGGTAGGATGTGGTATGAAAATCAAATAGGAAGATATTAAAATTAACTTTTTTAGAAATTATATACGTATGTAATTATAATTGCAAACGCGTGTTTTATGGAACATAATGGTAAACTGATTTGATAGTGCAGTTCCGTAATCGGAGTGTCATAAACCACACACGTGGTCGGCGCCGTGTTCTGTTTACGAACTTCTCAAACAGTTACGGATAAATCTCAACATTCAGACGGAATCTGTTATTATTTTAACAGTCTAAAAGTCATAGTTATGTTGGAAATATTTAAGGAAGACTTTTCATATAAAGATCTACATGAGAGGGGCATTTACTGTAGAATTACAGATTGATTTGTGCGCGGACAAGGACAGAACTTTATCTTTCGCCGGGAATTTTCTACTCGGAAGAATCAGATTTATTAAGGTGGCACCGAGTGGTTATTACAAGGAAATACCGACGATAAGACGCGCGAATGCTGACAGCTGCCATGTCACCTGATAAATAACTTTAGGTAACAATTATCTCGGCATGTTCTCCCCCTTTTCGCTACAAATGATATCTCTTTAGGTGCGATCTTTGACGAGGAACTGCCACCAGCGAACATATGAATGGGAAAAATAAACCACAAAGTTCAATTTTTGTGACTAAATTGTTGCTTATCTAAGAAAAAAAAATAAAGAGGAGGATATATACACAGATTGGCGATCTTAAGTGTGGAGTGTACATAGATCATTCCTTTAGTGCGTGTATTTGCCTGTATATAAGCACTTATCTGCTTTAAAAGCCTAGAGACGTAAAGGAAAGGGGTTATCTCAAACTTTTGATGTAGAAGAATTTTTACATCGAAAAATCCTTCTTACGCTTTGGGTTATTTTATTGTTGGTCCGCATCCCCCCTTTAGTGTATATTTTCTTCTTCTTCTATAATTTATAACTATGACATGTTTCAGCATGGTAAAGCAGTCACTTTCTCATCCTATAGAAGAAATTCTTGAGAATATTACTTGCAAACAAGATCACTGATATTATCACTTTTAAAGGATGTCATAAATCGGAATATGGTAAACAAAGTAGGAAGGTAAGTTCTTGTACGGCAGAAGCAAAGTCAGGTCATTAGTAAACTATTGTGGAATAGACTCATCAAACCGTACTTTCGTATCTCGTGAAAATATGCTGTTGTCAAGAGGTGAGAGGGTATTTTACTGTAGTCATCATCAGGTACTCTTTAGAATTGGGTTGGTACACTATAGTCAACTTTAACGGTAACTTTGATGCAAATTTGCTGTATGCATATTAAACGTGTGTTCGTGAAGTAATCAGTTAAGATAGTTGGTGGAAAGTAAACTAGTATTTTCTTAAAAGATGGGACCGGCTAATAAACTTTGGACCACCATCCAAAATGTCCACATGATATTTTCTTTCGACATACTTAGAAACCGAGAAAGAAAAAAAGAGGAGAGTTTCTGGTGTAGTTCAGTCGAAGATGAAAAAATAATTCTAATTATTATTAAGTTTGTCTTAAAGTTTACTAATAAAATTAGCGCTTAAAAGCACAATAAGAAGAAATGTCTAAACAAAATGCCTGGTCCGGAAAGAGCTCTCCGGTGCAGAAAAAACGGATTTGTCGTGTAATCACTTAATATTTGCATTATCAAATCTTTATGTAACACTTTATTTGCGGATCGTCGTCATGTTATTCATGTTAATGGGTAAAAACTATGTCGCTGTCAGCCAATAAACCCAGAGACGGTTGCTTGCGCATAAAGTTTGTAACTATTTATACATGGAATATTTCAGAAACCAAAATGAAAGTTTTAACTTTGTGACAAACGGAAATAAATTTTACAATACTCCCTTTTCAATGGAGGATTTTTTATAGATCGCTGGAACAAAGTTTAACAAGTCAGTGAATTCTAACCATATCCTTAGAGCGGACGAGTACCGACATTAAATAAAACAGTTAGAGAAGGTGCCAGCCTCACGGTGGCGCCACATTGGTTCCTCTGCACCGAACATTTTAAGTTCTCAAAAATACAATTTTTCAAAACAGAATTCCTTACTTTTATCTCCCCACTCCGAGGAAGGTGGAACAAGGGGATCCATGAATGGAAACCATGAGGGATGGAGTGAGCTACTGGATAGAATTGCGCAGCATCGTAGATAAGCATTAAAGAGAATTTACCAAAACCCGAACGGTATAGAGTTAACACCAGCGCTTGAGCGGGCCTAGAAACACGGGGTATACTTATATGGTTATAATTCCGCTGATTTTAGAAAAGAAAAAAAAAACAACACTGTCATTAAAGCTGAGCCGTCTTCGTCCTCGCAGCCTGGCAGAAAGAGGAGCCATCGACAAGCGTCACCGACTCCTCTCGCCGGGCGAGCTCGGCCGGTCTAATTGAGCGAGACCCACCTTTGAATGACACCATGCCTACCTTTGGCTGTCGGTTCTTCTACTGGTCTGGGTTGGGGTTTTTAATAAACAGTATTTAATCTGCATCGTTCTAGAAAACCCTGGCAGGTCTCGCCAAGCGCCATGTAAAACAACAACAACAACAACAACAATAACAATCAATCAATCAATCAAATCGACGCGCATTTCAGTCAAGAGCGTTAATACTATTTTACTAGCTATCACCTGTGGTCTTTACCTGGGACTATAAATAACTTGGTAATTATTAAAGATCTCCTGTTTCTATTGATTGAAAGTGAAATGGTAACGAATACCACGTCACGATGTTGCAGCTTAATTTAAGAGTCATGCGAAATGGAAGATCGATACCTGCCTGATAAATAATTGTTTTTACCTTGGCACGAGCGACAGCGCTTGTAGATCAGGTGAGCGAGCGTAACAACCCGTTTACATCTGCTGTTCTATCAGCTTTCGAAGTCCATAAAAAGTATTTTATATGCTGCAAGATGCCATCCATTGTGAAATACTAATAAGAATAATAAATAATTAAGTTGGATTTAAATAATCCTTTTTTTTTGTTCATATTGTCTTGCGTGTATCTGCCACCTCATTTATTTAAACCTCTCTCTCTACCCCCCCCCCAAGGTGTTTCACTTCACCCAGCAGCTGGCGTCAGACTCACTGCAAGGTAAGCTAAGGTTAATAACCTACTTCTTGCCCTCATACTTCCCGCCAGATCTCACCGTGATCTCAGAAGCTAGAATCCAAGAATGATTTCAATCAATCATACAGCGGGACTGTTTCTAGTAGCAACTGTTTGAAAAGAATCGATTAAATAACTAACGAAAAATTACTTAATTCTCGCACACTAAATGTTTCTTTAGACGTAACTAACTTGGAATACTATGGCAGCTTTCTCTTTTAGTTAGTGTCCAATGTCTGCGTGGGCATTTAAACTGGTCACGGTTTCAACATATTACTGGTAATTTGTGGCTACTGGATTACTAATAATTATAATGTGTTCGTATCGTAAGATCTGGCGGGATGCGTGAGAGCCGAAATTAGGTTATTAATCGTAGTGAGAGAGAGAGAGAGAGAGAGAGAGAGAGAGAGATGACGTCACCACAGAGAGAGAGACGAGAGAGATGACGTCACCACAGAGCGAGAGACGAGATGACATCACCACAGACAGAGAGACGAGAGAGAGATTACGTCAGTACAGAGCGAGAGAAAGATGACGTCACCACAGAGACGAGAGAAATGACGTCACCACAGAGCGAGAGACGAGAGAGATGACGTCACCACAGACAGAGAGACGAGAGAGAGATTACGTCACCACAGACAGAGAGGCGAGAGAGAGATGACGTCAGTACAGAGCGAGAGACGAGAGAGATGACGTCACCACAGACAGAGAGACGAGAGAGATGACGTCACCACAGAGAGAGAGAGAGAGAGAATGACTAGGCCTTCTCAGCAGATAGTTGAGTAAAATGGCGAAGATGACAGAAGATTGTTTTAATTTCTGACATTTATAATCGATGAATGTCGGAAGAAATTTTTATGATATTAAGATTGAAAAGGTTAATGAGTTTTACGATTATTTTTTGTTTTTACACAAGTGAAAAGGGAAAATTATTTCAAAAGATATTAAATATCATAGGAATACTTTAATTTGTATAGTATGAACTGGATCAAAAGATAACTCCATAGCGACCGAGTGTAAACTCCTCTCTCTCTGTCTCTCACTGTTACTGTCGATTTTTTTTTCATTTTTAAAAGAAAGCATAAAGAAACTTCAAATCTAAAACTGTATGCGCATTTTAATTACATTTAGCACTTAAATGTAAATATTTATGTTAGCGTGTTTGGAAATACAAATATCAAACAAAAATATGTGTAAGCAATTTTTTTTCTGAATTTACTTTTAGCGTAGGCTGCCCTTTTTTTTACTGACTGCATCATGACCCATGATTAATCCCAGGATGAGGACGAAACCAGCCTTATACTGTCTATAATTAGTCAGTCAATGTTTTTAATGAACTCTAAAGAAGGTAGTATCAAATCGCAAGTTTCCAGAGATGCATACGGCGGTGCTATTGTTGATAATTAATTTGTATTTCTTGGAATTATCTTCAGATACTTTTTCTTCCTCTGGCCGTGCGAACTTTCTTGAACAAGCTAATAAAATTTTGTTTGATTAGATGTAAATAATTAAATATTGCTAATGTTTCGTAACCATTAACAACAATTAACTTTTCAATAAGTTCACGTCAAAATGAAAGTGAAGTTTCTTGTTATCTGTATTCCGTAGCTCCTTGTATTCAGTGCTTTGGCTAATTTTAAAGGTTCAGCCAGTAAATTAACTGACTCATCTCGACTTCTCATTGTATTATCTGAATTAGACTGATGCAGAAGTATTACAGGAGTTGTATAAAACACTAAAAACACAACAAAAAACTTACAAATAATATATGAGGCACTGTTTCCGCTGTAAGTTCCCAAAAATTTTTTTCATGGAAGTCAGATAAATCTATGATGACATTTTTCATTTATAGATATTTTGTCCATAATTCTTTTCGCAGGGACACGGCGTAGTTCTTTAAATTTACAGCGCAAGATCGATCTTAAAGAACAACATCACGAGAGTAGTATCTGTTCCCCTGTTAAAACTCTTTGTTTTACTTCCTTTTAAAATTAGCTTCGCACCGAGTTGACGGACATCGTATAACTATGGCAGGCCACTGCTGCCATTCTACAGTGAAAAGCATTGCGAGATGAAATTCGATTTTGGTATTGCATACGTTGAACTGTTGTGTGAGACAGAAAATGGGTAGAAAACCGTATATATCCAAAGCCTGATGCATTTAGACCGGAGGGAAGACAAATATATCTGCTATAATTAAAGTAGGCTGAATATTTGATTATTTCATCAATGTTTTCCTGAACCTTTCAGTAAACCTGGCCGTATTTCAGTGGATTGTGTCACAAATTTTCTTTTACAGGCAGAAGGATGAAAATCTGCTAAAAGGATTATTTTTTTGTTTAACGTGTTTGCTTCGTGTTTTTCATCAGGTTTTTTTGTACCTTTCGGAGTCCATTGCTCTCTTTACATATCTGACTGTGCACTTCTTGTTCCCAGACGTATCCATGTCGCTGTGCGTTCCCGCACCGGTGTCCATAGATTGACGTTTTCCACTGATTTTCTCAGCTACATACTCTTCATACAATTTCTGTTTAGTGTCATCAATAACCAGGGTTTGTGATACATACTCTTCTGGGACACGGGCATGAGTAATCAAATCTTAGAGCCTATTTCCTTCTACGGCAAAAGGATTGCAATGACTTATCATGGCACTCTTCATTCTGTCAACTTGACAATGATCTGCTATGGCCCTTGCGGCGAGGTCACGATGTTCTTTCACCATGACTGCTTTTAGTTTAAACTGACCCGTAAAGCCGCCCGACACTCGTGACAGTCCTCGAGCAGCTTCTAGGAGTAGAGGGAGGAACATCAACACGAATTACGGACTCTCCTGGTGACAGAAGTGCGTTAATAATTTTCCCAAAACCGAAAATTTCCGTCTTCGTCTTTGGTGTTATTCTGTTCGGATCTAGAAATCTGCAAACTCTATGTAGAATTAGTGCTGCTTCACAGATATGCAGTATTGGCCAACAAAACCAAGAGCCTGAGTGAGCGTAGAGATTTCAATATTAGAAAAACTTTGTCGTCGGCTATGGCCATCTAATGGCTGACATATGAGCCAAAGAAATATAGGCACTGCTGTTTTTCTAATAAAGCAAAACTCAGGGAAATGTACGACTACATTAAGCAAACTGCTGTGGGAATTCTATTTGGACTGGTTTTTCCTCCATTCCCGTCTATGTAGAGTTACCTCCCTTTTTTCTCGCTCTTATCACTATTCTAAATAACGAGTCCAATAAACCTTGAAGTCTACGCCATTTTGTTACGTCAGCGGTGACAAGCTCACGTGACCACTCGCCTGGGGTCAGGTTAGGGTAGCTGGCTTCAGCCGATTCTTCCGGCTGGAGCTAATAATTGCACTTTCTGTTATATTACGCGTTAAAGTTATCGCGACATTTTCGAATCTTCAGAAGGAAAGTTAGCTTAATTGCAATATTAATTAATTTTAAATTTATTTCTACAATGCGAATAGAGCGAGAAATAAAATATTTAATTTAATTTATTTTATGTTAAAATTTTAAGAATTTATGAGAATGTATGTGTACGTTGTCTAACACCGTCGGAGTATATCTACAGATATACATACGGCTCTGAGACTGATATCGTCAGGTTAGATCACACATACGGCTCTGACTGATATCGTCAGGTTAGATCACACATACGGCTCTGACTGATATCGTCAGGTTAGATCACACACGTACGGCTCTGACTGATATCGTCAGGTTAGATCACACACATGCGGCTCTGACTGATATCGTCAGGTTAGATTATACACACACGGCTCTGACTGATATCGTCAGGTTAGATCACACATACGGCTCTGACTGATATCGTCAGGTTAGATCACACACATACGGCTCTGACTGATATCGTCAGGTTAGATCACACACACACGGCTCTGACTGATATCGTCAGGTTAGATCACACATACGGCTCTGACTGATATCGTCAGGTTAGATCACACACGTACGGCTCTGACTAATATCGTCAGGTTAGATCACACACATGCGGCTCTGACTGATATCGTCAGGTTAACACATACGGCTCTGACTAATATCGTCAGGTTAGATCACACACATACGGCTCTGACTGATATCGTCAGGTTAGATCACACACATACGGCTCTGACTGATATCGTCAGGTTAGATCACACACATACGGCTCTGACTGATATCGTCAGGTTAGATCACACATACGGCTCTGACTGATATCGTCAGGTTAGATCACACACACGGCTCTGACTGATATCGTCAGGTTAGATCACACACGTACGGCTCTGACTGATATCGTCAGGTTAGATCACACACATGCGGCTCTGACTGATATCGTCAGGTTAGATTATACACACACGGCTCTGACTGATATCGTCAGGTTAGATCACACATACGGCTCTGACTGATATCGTCAGGTTAGATCACACACATACGGCTCTGAGACTGATATCGTCAGGTTAGATCACACATACGGCTCTGACTGATATCGTCAGGTTAGATCACACATACGGCTCTGACTGATATCGTCAGGTTAGATCACACACGTACGGCTCTGACTAATATCGTCAGGTTAGATCACACACATGCGGCTCTGACTGATATCGTCAGGTTAGATCACACATACGGCTCTGACTAATATCGTCAGGTTAGATCACACACATACGGCTCTGACTGATATCGTCAGGTTAGATCACACATGCGGCTCTGACTGATATCGTCAGGTTAGATCACACACATGCGGCTCTGACTGATATCGTCAGGTTAACACATACGGCTCTGACTAATATCGTCAGGTTAGATCACACACATACGGCTCTGACTGATATCGTCAGGTTAGATCACACACACGTCTCTGACTGATATCGTCAGGTTAGATCACACACATGCGGCTCTGACTGATATCGTCAGGTTAGATCACACATACGGCTCTGACTGATATCGTCAGGTTAGATCACACATACGGCTCTGACTGATATCGTCAGGTTAGATCACACACACGGCTCTGACTGATATCGTCAGGTTAGATCACACACACACGGCTCTGACTGATATCGTCAGGTTAGATCACACACATGCGGCTCTGACTGATATCGTCAGGTTAGATCACACATACGGCTCTGACTGATATCGTCAGGTTAGATCACACATACGGCTCTGACTGATATCGTCAGGTTAGATCACACACACACGGCTCTGACTGATATCGTCAGGTTAGATCACACACATGCGGCTCTGACTGATATCGTCAGGTTAGATCACACACATGCGGCTCTGACTGATATCGTCAGGTTAGATCACACATACGGCTCTGACTGATATCGTCAGGTTAGATCACACATGCGGCTCTGACTGATATCGTCAGGTTAGATCACACACATGCGGCTCTGACTGATATCGTCAGGTTAGATTATACACACACGGCTCTGACTGATATCGTCAGGTTAGATCACACATACGGCTCTGACTGATATCGTCAGGTTAGATCACACACATACGGCTCTGACTGATATCGTCAGGTTAGATCACACACACGGCTCTGACTGATATCGTCAGGTTAGATCACACATACGGCTCTGACTGATATCGTCAGGTTAGATCACACACGTACGGCTCTGACTAATATCGTCAGGTTAGATCACACACATGCGGCTCTGACTGATATCGTCAGGTTAACACATACGGCTCTGACTAATATCGTCAGGTTAGATCACACACATACGGCTCTGACTGATATCGTCAGGTTAGATCACACACATACGGCTCTGACTGATATCGTCAGGTTAGATCACACACATACGGCTCTGACTGATATCGTCAGGTTAGATCACACATACGGCTCTGACTGATATCGTCAGGTTAGATCACACACACGGCTCTGACTGATATCGTCAGGTTAGATCACACACGTACGGCTCTGACTGATATCGTCAGGTTAGATCACACACATGCGGCTCTGACTGATATCGTCAGGTTAGATTATACACACACGGCTCTGACTGATATCGTCAGGTTAGATCACACATACGGCTCTGACTGATATCGTCAGGTTAGATCACACACATACGGCTCTGAGACTGATATCGTCAGGTTAGATCACACATACGGCTCTGACTGATATCGTCAGGTTAGATCACACATACGGCTCTGACTGATATCGTCAGGTTAGATCACACACGTACGGCTCTGACTAATATCGTCAGGTTAGATCACACACATGCGGCTCTGACTGATATCGTCAGGTTAGATCACACATACGGCTCTGACTAATATCGTCAGGTTAGATCACACACATACGGCTCTGACTGATATCGTCAGGTTAGATCACACATGCGGCTCTGACTGATATCGTCAGGTTAGATCACACACATGCGGCTCTGACTGATATCGTCAGGTTAACACATACGGCTCTGACTAATATCGTCAGGTTAGATCACACACATACGGCTCTGACTGATATCGTCAGGTTAGATCACACACACGTCTCTGACTGATATCGTCAGGTTAGATCACACACATGCGGCTCTGACTGATATCGTCAGGTTAGATCACACATACGGCTCTGACTGATATCGTCAGGTTAGATCACACATACGGCTCTGACTGATATCGTCAGGTTAGATCACACACACGGCTCTGACTGATATCGTCAGGTTAGATCACACACACACGGCTCTGACTGATATCGTCAGGTTAGATCACACACATGCGGCTCTGACTGATATCGTCAGGTTAGATCACACATACGGCTCTGACTGATATCGTCAGGTTAGATCACACATACGGCTCTGACTGATATCGTCAGGTTAGATCACACACACACGGCTCTGACTGATATCGTCAGGTTAGATCACACACATGCGGCTCTGACTGATATCGTCAGGTTAGATCACACATGCGGCTCTGACTGATATCGTCAGGTTAGATCACACATACGGCTCTGACTGATATCGTCAGGTTAGATCACACATACGGCTCTGACTGATATCGTCAGGTTAGATCACACACACGGCTCTCACTGATATCGTCAGGTTAGATCACACACATGCGGCTCTGAGACTGATATCGTCAAGTTATATCACATGCATGCGTGTTCTCCTGTGATCGTTTGCCCTAAGGAGAAACACTGCAGGTTAATCATTTGAGCGCTTTGTTTTTGTTGCAATTTAACTTTTGGTAATCGATCTTCTGTTGCCTTTTGAAAGCTTCTGTTTACATTTCTCTATCATTCCTTCCTTACCACCTCTTAGTTTTGTTATAAAAGTAATGTTCCTTATATTTTATTAACGTCTGCATTTCGCTTGAACCCTTCTTACTGCATACATTTACTATGTTTTTGTATTTAACCTTTCTCACCCGATCTTAATAATAAATGCTGTTTACACTCATATATATTTTAAATAATTTATGAAGAATTAGAACTAAATTATTTTATCTCTGATATCCAGGTTTGGAAGTGAGGCTACCCTAAAAACGAGACTCCAAGAAGCTGTCCTATTTTCATTTCTTTAGGTAAAAGTTGTTTTTTTTAAAAAAAAACAAAAAAACAAGAGAAACTTTTAAAAAACTTTTTGTATCTGTAAAAAACTTTCTTAAGGGATCCAGATAGCGGCAGGCGACTGTAGCGCGGTACCTTGTCAGTGATGCGGGGCTTCGTGTTTCTCCTTCCTGGACCCTTGGTTTGTGACCAGCAAGTGGTGCGCTTTCTCTCCCTACGAGCTCCTGGACCCTGTAATATAAGTTCTAGACATCTGGCGACTTCTGACCGGGCCTTTGTTACTGCTGTCCTCTCTTTCCCTCGTCCGGCTCTGTTCCCGATCAGAGACTAAAATAATACAGTTAGTAGGACACTAGGTGAATCGACAATCACCCGACCAGAACAAACTGACAGATAAGAGTAAATAAGACTTTAAAGTATGATGGGGGGTACCGAACAAAAATACACTGGTGGTCATGGTTTTGACTCATCTGCTGCAAAATAAAATTGCATTCATAATATTTGAAAATTTTTGAAATCCAAATGAAATAGAATAATTTGCAGGTTGTAGAAACAAGGAGAACATTTGGCTATGGAGTATGAGGTAATTTTGTTAGTCACGAGGGATATTGTTTTATTCCTTGTGTAATGACTAAAAATTCTGTGATATTTCCTTTTTTTTTGGCATTGAAGAGCCAAAGTGGTTTTTTTTTTTAAAAAATCATCTGCTAAATCAAATTTTGAGAAGTCACGGGAACGGTATGCAATTTTTGTTCGGCTGGTGCGTGATCTCAGATAAACTGACAGTTTCGCCAAGCTAAACCATCCCAAGACAGACACCAAAACAAAAAAAAGACAAGAGACAATGGCACGAGGCTACCCACCGTCCCCATCAAGTGCAAAAGTATCATCACACCAAATTCTGTTAGTTACCCTAGGAATAAAACAATCTCCCCTTATAGTTCTCAAAATAAGTTTATACTTTAAGCAAGGGAAACTCTTACGATAAAAAAAAAGATTTCCCCTTAGATTGTGTCTAGAGTATCTATCCAAGCTTCGGTACTCAGAGCCCCCAGTTAATCCTGACTCTGAACGTCCGGAAGTCTTCGCCTCTGAAAACAGTCTCGTTATTATTACACCATCATTAGGGCCAAAACGCGACTGCTTTTTGTCCTGTTCATCAGAAGAAGAATTTGAGAAACATTCATATATCAAGAGAAGTCAAGTCGAGCTTCATTTACTTTCGCTTTAGGCCGGCCCCTCCCACTGTATTGACCTTTAATTCGATTTAGCTCAGATCTCCCCACCACTTTTTGGCATTCCTTTTTGTGACTTTACTATATCCATTTACTGGTTTAGTTGATATTTTAACAAAGATAAAAAAATTATATTTTATTTATAATTTTTCCCGTAATTATAAAAAAAAATTCATTTTCGTAAAAAAAAACAAAATTAAAGTTATTTTAAATAATACTTTTAAAAATCTGTTGTTTTTTTTTTACCTTGAAATAAATGCATTGAACTCTTTCCGATTGTTCAGATAACGGTTCTGTGTTCGAGTAATAATGTTTTGATTTAAGCGAGATAATTGAATTTGAAAGTGAATTACAATTATCTCCCCTTTGAAATTTTAAAATCTTTTTTACTCTAACGGCGACATCACAGGTGAAATAATTAATTAAGTAAAAAAAAAAGAAAATTTCACATGAAAACTTAAAAAAAAGCTATTTTTTTCACATTTAAGGGATTTCTAACGTTATACACATGTGACTGACTAGTTACCTGAATAAATAACGCATGAAATATAGAATATTTCTTTTAAATTGGTTGGTCTAAAATTATGGTTGCCAGTGTATATTTTTAGCTCTAGAAATTCGGCATATTTTTACATGTTAATTAAATTTCTACATTTCGGAAAAAAACAACAAAGTTTTTAAATTATTTATTTTCCCTGAGGATTAAAAAAAAAAAAATTAGTAAAACGATCACGGCGCATCTTTATCTAAAATATTTTGTTCTACACTTTCCTAAAAACAGTTGATTAAAAGCTGATGATAACAGCAAATTTTTATGATAAGAAAATTAGTATTTTTCAAAAGGAGAATATGTTCCTGACTAAGAAATTGAGTAAAACAAATTTAACCGTTCATCCACGTGCGATGGAATTAAATCTAAGAACATAATTGGTCAATGTTGCCTTGATAAATAACTATTATCGTTTTGTGTCGAAAGTTTATTTTCACGCAGCGAATTAACAAGATTTGGAGTTTGCAATCTATTTGTTTTGAAATTCGCGTGGTTATTTATTATAATGTAAACTATTGCTTATAACTATAAAGGTCTTTGCTGCATTAATGGGCCAGGATATAGTATTGACCTGTTGTTTTGCGAATAGATATTTTAATATACAACAGAATTTAAATGGAAAATAATGATTATATATATATATAGACCTGAATGTCCAGTATAACAAATCCATTATCTGCATATTTTATTTTCAGGTATTGCACTAAAACTATTTTAAGTGCTCATACTTTGGGAACGACTTCCTATATAACAAACATCCTCAACAGAATCGAAACGAAACAGTTTATACTGTTATTGCTTCTTTCTCCTACGTTTTTAAAAGTAACAGTAAAATATCATTAAAAAGCAACAACAAAAAAGCAAAAACTGTATTGCAAAAGCACTACACCAAAGTCTGCATTTATTTACAAGGTGGATATAAATATTTTTCTATGGATTAACTTCATAATAACCAGTGTTTTTTAAAAATTTTTCCCCCTAAATTTGTCCGTTTGACAGCGCTGTGGATATTTATGATTTTTTTTTAGAACCTGATATTTATTTTGTAAGTTTTGTGCTGGTAGGAAATCTGGCTCTGTTTTTGTCTTGGTCAGGGAAGCCGGCTCAGAAATGACTGCAGCAGTTCTGTCTGTTCTTTCAGATGGCTGGTGCTTTTGAAAGATAATGCAGGCTTTTAGATGACGCAGCTGTAGATCTCTTTCCAAATACTTGCTGCGATATTGATATTTGCATTGCATTTCAAACGAAACCATAGAAAAGTGTAATCCCTAAGAGAGAGAGAGAGAGAGAGAGATGTAGAGGAGATGGGAAGATGGAGAGAGAGAGAGTAGCATAAAACTGCGATATCGATCCAAATCCATTGAAGAAGTATCGCTACGACGAATGTGAACAAAAATGTGTTGCTACTCATGTCGTATCAGTTGCTTAATTTTAATGTGTTCTTTCTATAAAAACCCAACAGCAAACAACAACACAAAAGGATATCCAGTCAACATCCTATCTCTGAAAAGTTGATTACTTCTGCTTTAACAAAGTACCGCTAGTCAGCGGGGAACAGTAGGCGTCCAGCGTATACTTTACGACTAAAGTCTTGCATGACGCTGTTGGTATACTTACAAGACTAAATGGGTGTAGTGGAGTGTATGTCTACAGATGCACCAAAAAAACTGACCAAAGATACTATCGTTTCTGAGTGAGGGGCTCGTAATATCTCAGTCGAGATGCCCCGCGCACGCGCAGAAGTAAGTTGAATGGCGTTGGTTTTAACGGAGAGAAAACCTGTAGAAGGAAGACGGAGTATCAGGATGGAATTCACGAAACAAAACGCGGTCATTACCAAGAGTAGCGAATGCGTTTCGCGATATATTAATCCATCAGCCACTACAGGTTATCAACTTCCAATTCTTTGTTTAACAAATGCTTACTCAAAGAACACGCTTATGTGACCTTTCTTCATTGGCCAATTTAACCGACGAAGGTTTGTTAAAATGGCAGAGATTGGTTGGCCTAATTTTTCTAAAAAAGCATTTCAAACACTCTAAGGCTTCCTAGCTCCTGGAACGTAAATTAACCTTATTATGAACACAATCAATTAGAAATTTATTCGATTTTACTGGGAATTGTCGAAGTTGACAAATCATTAATTTAAAAAAAAATGTAAATGTCTGCTTTCATATACTGTTACTCTGTCGTCAGATATTCTGATTGTTTGGGAGCATATTTTAAAAGGGTCTAAGATCTCGCTCCAGACCACGATGCACCTTCGTGCCAAACCACAGCAGTCTCGCTTTATAATACGAGGTGTGTCAGAAAAGAAACAGGACTGGGATCACAAATAATTTATGTCAAATCCAAACTGCAAACTACAAGTTTTCCCCTTCGAAATAATCCCCCTCGAGTCTAACGCACTTTCCCATCCTTCTCCGCCACGCCTCCATGCACTCCTGGAAGGATTCTCCCGGGATTCTCCGCAGCTTCGTCGTCACGGCCCTCTTGATGGCTTCCACGTCCGGAAAACGGATCCCCTTGATGACCCCTTTGAGCTTGTGGAAAAGGAAAAAATCACACGGAGCCAGGTCGGGTGAGTAGGGAGGCTGCTCCAGCACGGCGATGTTCTTCTCGGCAAGGAACTGCCGGATGCTCAGAGCGTTGTGAGCCGTCGCGTTGTCGTGGTGAAGCAGCCACGAGTTGTCCTGCCACAACTCTCACACTGAACGAAGCAAACGCCGCAAGATCTCTTTGTAGACATGCTGGTTGATCGTCTGGCCCTGTGGCAAGAACTCTATGTGGACGAAGCCCCTCACATCGAAGAATGCGATCAACATGAGTTTGACTTTGGACTTCGACTGTCTTGCTTTCTTCGGCCTCGGCGACTTCGGACTCTTCCACTGAAGGCTCTGGAGCTTGGTCTCCGGGTCGTACTCAAAGATCCATGACTCATTACCGGTGATGACTCTCCCCAGCAAGTCTGGTTTGGTTTCAGGACTATCGAGGATGTCCTGACACACCTGCATGCGCCGCTCCTTCTGGTCATCGTTCAGTAGCTTCGGCACCATCTTCGCGCAGATCTTCCGCATGCCCAAATTTTCGGTGATAATCTTCCAGATGCTGTCGTGGTTCATGCCCAGCTCACTTGCGATCAGTCGAACGAGCCGGCGATCGCCACGCACCACCTGCCTCATGCGCTCAACGTTGGCCTCAGTCCTGCTCGTTGAAGGCCTTCCGCTCCTGGGGTCGTCTTCCACGTCATCGCGTCCCTCTTTGAACCTCTTGTACCACTCGAAAACTCGTGAGCGTGACATCGTCTCATCTTCAAACACTTGCTGCAGTAGTCCGAGTGCTTCTGACGGAGTTTTCCCTAGCCGGACCAGAAACTTCAGGTTGGTTCGTTGCTCTGTGCCCATCACTTGACGGCCTAAAATTGAGGAGCTGTTAACAAAAGCACGTGAAAAAATATGCAATGGCTGCAGAGAGCTGAGATCGCAGTTATATACTCCCCGGATATTACGTCACACGGTGACCCAACCCGCTAATCCCTGCCCCACTCATAGCTCTCACAGCACACTAAGTCCTGTTACTTTTCTGACGCACCTCGTACATGAGCACAAGCGTTTTTGTTTCTTAGTAAGATTCTGTTGCTGTTTACTCTTTATGTCCAATAAAAACATTTTTCTTTCTTCTGAGATGTTTTCGTCACATCGTTGTAGTCTTTACGTAACTTTCTGTCGATTTTATATCTGTCTTTTCATATATATATATATATAGAGAGAGAGAGAGAGAGGGCAACATTTACTTTCACTGTGCATTCATGGCTGGACAAATAGTCCTATTTATTTGTAAAGAACCCGAAGGCTGTCTTTGTATACAGTACGCACGACATTAGATAAACAGCTGTGTGTTTGGGTTATTTGTAGCAGCTACTAAAAGATAAGTTATGGCTGTTCTACTGTACACCTTTAGCTAAAGCTGTCGTGAAACTATTCCTTCAAAAACCGTTAGCATTCCCACCATTTCGAATCCCTCACTTATCGACAGTTTCGTGACGTTTCTACTTTTGAACTACATAAATGTCGATGCGCTTTCTTTAAAAATTTTTTAGGATGCATTAGAAAAATATTGGCATGAAAATGAAGCATTTTCAGTGTCTTTTTAAAATGTACTTCCGTGCTGAACAGCTGCCACATATCACGGATCCCTGAGCTTACGACCTGCCTGAAATGCATCGTCTGTTTTCCTCTCTTTGTATTCGAGTATTCATTTACATGTGTGTACACAGTATGATATTTTAACTCTCAATCACTTAAATCACGTGTACACGGCATCAAAATAACTCAAGTATCCATCACATAGTCAATTTTTTTCGGACAATTTAGTCTTCTTTTGTTTCTGCTGCTGAATCATTTGTTAGTTTGGTACAGACAATTTTTTGTATATTGCTAAATATTAAAATATGTAAATTTTAGCGTAGTCTTTTTTTTTTTAAATAAAAAAACGCCATATCTCGTTGAAATACCTAACTGCTGGTGTTTAACAGAACGGAGCAGTTTGTTCAAACGCGATTTTGGTTATAAATCAAACCTGGCTCCCTTTCTGTTCATCTTGGATAAGACATGGGGCTAATTTACATTGCCAATATTCTCGCTCGTTGAGGATATGTAGCAACAAAAAAAAGTTGTTTTAAGATCTCCATAAGGAAATTTCTATGAACAGTCTCTACTTCTCCCTCCCCGTATCTAAAGCGAGGCTGATGAGCGGCGATCTGTTCGATTCTATGTCTTTAATTATAGAAGTCACGCACTTCTGCATGTTAATATACGGAAGTCGATCACTTTCAAAACAGATCCGAACCACGCGGTGCGGCTCTCTGGGGCTTCTTTTTTTCTTTTCGAGCCACTTAATTTAATTTTTATATTAAAAAATTTTTAAAAACTGACAAATTCTTTTCTCTCTAGGTGTGTGTACTGACGTCATCTCTCTCTGTGTACTGACGTCATCTCTCTCTGTGTACTGACGTCATCTTTCTCTGTGTATTGACGTCATCTCTCTCTCACTCTCTCTCACTCACTCTCTCTCTCTCTCTCTCTCTACTAAGCGATGGAGACTTCATGATAAATCTGGCATAAATCATAAAACATGGAAACTGAGCGATCAGTTTAAAAGAAGAGAAGCCGCGAGCTCTCTCTTCACGTGCAATTACGTCACGCGTTTCTTTTCGTGAGGTGATGCTGTACTACAGAAGGAAGAGAAATTAATTTAAATGTTAGATCAACTTCACTAACGACTGATGTTGACAAACTACGACCTTGGTAAGAAAAAAATAAAAGAGATCATTGTTTGACTAAGTCTTAGGGAAAAATAAAATTGAATTTATATTTTTACTTAACTAATATTAATCAAGTTAAAACTAAGAAATGAGCATCCGATGAAGACTGAATCAAGCTATTGAGCAGGCGTGGTAGCTTTCTCAGGAAATATTTTTTATTAAGCTTTTATATCGTCGAATAAATTTATCTTGATGGTTTCAGGAATTGGAAAAAGACAGGTGAAACAGTCATTTCTTATATCAATACACTTAATCAATCAATAGACTTCGGTTTTAAGCTTTGATCGACGGCCATGTTCTAGCTTTGGAAACGCAGACTGCTGTGGCATTCGCGTTCTCCACAAGAAGAGACATTTTTAAAGAAATAATAAACCGATTTTATAAAGCTGATTACCGAAATTGAGTCTCATAGACACAACTTTATGTAAGTATTCGGTTTAGAGTAGGAACTATTTTTAATACGGCTAAACTTAAAACCATA
Organism: Nautilus pompilius; assembly: GCA_018389105.1. Lineage (NCBI taxonomy): Eukaryota > Metazoa > Mollusca > Cephalopoda > Nautilida > Nautilidae > Nautilus > Nautilus pompilius. Next base: position 29,833 of record JACATO010000124.1, on the reverse strand, counting down.
CACCTTTTAAAAATTTGCTAGTAAAACGTGTAGCTGCACATATCGGCACATTAGAAATCTATTTTCATCCATAGATATGCATTAATGACTGTAATTGGCTACCAAAGATCAAGGTGAGAATACATTGTAACTATTCTAGTTATGAAACTAAACATACTTTCTAAAATAATAAAATTAGAAAAATACATTTATTTGTCTGTTTTAACAGAAATCTAATAGTGTTTTTTAAACAAAGGTTTTTCTGTTACAATGGTCAACAAAAGGTTGCGGAATAACTGATTTTATGAGCTGCTCGATTATTACGCTAATTTTCTATTATATTTTAAAAGATTAAGGAATCTCCTATGCTAAAACGTATTTGTGAAACAGGAGCACAAATCGCTTGAAATGGCACTTAAAGTAGACTAAATTATGAGTCTGTAGTGAAAACAATGGCTGGCCACTTTACTGGAACCACGTACAGTTTCAGGCTTTGGTCTAATATGAGCTGCAGATGAAAATTAGGTTGACCACATCATGTGACAAGTGATCGTCCGCAGCGCTATCCATGGCTTTCACCGGCACGTTTGCCTTCAGCCATCCTATGAGATGTGATGAGTGAATGAACGCTTAGTAAGTGCCACAACAGAGTTTTGTTGGTAAGCTGCTCCAAGACATCGGCAATACCAGTTTATCAGTAGTGGGGAAAGGTAAAGAAAATGACTGCTGCAAGACAGAACTGCGGTCGTAAACTACAAGTAGTGGCAGAAAAGGGGAGAGGACGGTTAGACGGGATAGTAAAGTCCAACCATCATCAAACAATGAATGCAGGGAAGTCTGCACTTATCTCCAGACACCCATTCTGAAGGACATTGCAACGAATAAACTACGACAGTAGACGATCGTTGCGCAACCCCCCCCCCTGACCACCGATATAGAAAGAAAGCTCGTGTAATCAAGCAACGCAGACTCTGGGATAAAGAGGGCTAACGAAAAGTGATATAGTCTGATGAGTCAGGCTTCAGCCCTCTTTTTTTGCAAAGGTGAAAAAATTCAGATTTGGAGAAAGTTCACACGAATCGCTCGACCAAATCTTCTGTGGTCCCAGCTGTTCAGGCTTCTGGTGATGAATTCATTGTTTGGGCATATTTTCTTGACACATCCTGGTACCTTGGGTCCATTTGAAAAACAACTTCATTTTCGATCATGTGTATCCAAAGATACATCATGTGCACCCTGAAGGAAATTGCTACTTTCGGGATAGCGTGCCCACCTTTCATAGTTTGAGGAACATCACGGAAATTTTAGATATTTTCAGGATCCGAATCCAATTGAACATTTGTCAGATAAACTTGAAAGACGCATTCGCCATCACGATTCTTTGACTACCTCGCTTCATACACTGCGTACAATATTATTGACTGATCGGTGTAATATTCTACGGGACACCTTCCAGCAGGTGATCACTTCTGTGCCACGTCTTTTCCACGGCTGATATTCAGGCAAATAGGTGACTCAGCTCGTTATTAGGTGAAGGTCCTAATAAAGTGACCAGCCAAAACAATAGCTTTTTAGTCAATTTGCTTGCTCGTATGTTTTCTTTCGCTACCAATGTTTTTTATGGACTATTCTAAAGTCGCTTTCGTGTGTGATATTAGTAAGTATTCTAGTTGTTGGTAAATTAAATCTAATGCATTAGTTTAATGTGTTCTTTGGATTATTTATTGTCGTAAGGCGTTCCTGCAAATGTTTTCTAAATCTCATTTAGTGTCAAAATGTTTCTAAAAATCGAACAATCACAGTGTATTATTAACGAGAAAATAACGTGGTTTTAATGCACGTTAAGATCATTTGTTTTCCAAACAAGTATTTTTGTAAATTTAATCTCTACTCAGTGTTTGAAAGTGATGTTTATACTTTCTTTGATGAAATAAGCTTTTGATTTTATAATAAATCACTTGACTAGAACGAGTTTTTAGCCTTTGACATTTGATTAGCAGTTCTCACTAGAATTGCAAATTAAATATTTGATCTTTTGACAGATTAATTAAAAACCATCACAGAAAATAAATGCTATTCCGCTCCATTCTGATTTATAGAATGCTGATACCCAGCCGATGGGGAAAGCTCTCTATTATTGGTGCATTTACGCTTTACGAATATATTCCTAATCACCTTGGTACATGAAAGACCAAAATGTAAATACTCTATTAATATAGTACGACAAAACGGAGAAACGACTTTTAAATTTGAAACACAACGATGGCAGCGCGGTAGTTCAGTGGTTAGTTTAGTGGACTGCTGAGGTTGTCGGAGTGGTTCCGATACCCGAGGGAAACCAACGTGGTTTGGCTAACTACCTTCTTGACATGCTTCTCCCACATTTAGAAATAAAGCAATTTCCAGTATGACTGACTTCTGATAGGTTCGTTTCTGGATTTACACACACACACACAGCGTAGAAGGATTGTGGCAGCCCAGCACGCGGCTGACCTTTCTATCTACCCTATTTTTAATTATGGATAGGTGATTTGGGACTGTTGAGCCCGACTGGGGGATGACACATGATGGCGATGACAAAACACTACTATCAGAAAATTCCTACTGGTAACGCGGTTGGTTCCTTTGAGGGATAGCGTTATAAAAGGGGTTTAAACCCCTAAAGACTATCTTTAGTCCCCATCGAAGAAATTTAATGTCACTGTAAACCATAGTATAACGTTGTTCATTGGAGATTTGGTTCGTTGACAGATTAGTTAGGATCACCGTTAATCGGCACGTTGAACACAGATTAAAACGCTTATTCGTGCTGACGTAGCCCCTTTATGGCGATCTCGTATACCTTTCCCTGATTTCAAGATCCAACTACACCGTTTTCTGAAAAGGTGCCCTGCCGTAACCGTTTCCGTTACGTCGGTGGCTAGGTTATCGTTTCCCATTGTATATGTTTCTGAACCTCACGAAGAAGCGTCACTGTAACACGTAAAGTTTTAGTAAAATTTACACGAACTAAGTCTTTGAAAAAACCAGCCTTATAAAATAAGACGAGAGAAGAAATTTAACGAATTTCAACAGATTTTCCTCCTAAAGTCTATGGAGATGTCCTGTCAAGATGGACTTATTTATCTTTACTCAGTAAACACGTAGCGAGTGAATTTCTCTAGGGATATGACAAAGCGCTCGCCAGTACTTTGACACTTAATTTACCTGGTGGATTTTGGAATTATACCTCACTTATCTGTGGTAACAAAAATATTTCTCAAAAATAGCAAATCGTTCACCGGTAAAAGAAGTTTAAAAAAACTAAGCTTTAAGCAGTAAACGGTTAAAACAACCAAAGGAAATGATTTTACTCTATTTCAAGGCGATGTTTTGCATATGTTAGCGATCTGTTATTTTACCTGGTGTCTGTGGATATAATCTTTTTTTAGAGTAGTGTTCGACTTTAGCTAATCCTACTAATTATCCAGTAGTGATATCGTAATTTTTGCTGCAATACTCTCATCTTTCTACAAGCGAGAAGCTGTAAGATTTCAGACCAACGAGACTTCAAACGGAAATCAATAGAACCCCCTTAGAGCGACCAAACTTTTGCATTGAATGGGAGCCATAAACTACTTATCTATTTATTCCTTAGTTGTCAGGATACATGCCATCTAGAATGGAAGAAGACCGTCTTAATAGGGAACTAGAAGATCTCTTTCCTTTTCGGCTTGTTGATTATTATTATTTTTTTTTTTGACTTGCAAATGTTCATCTACGATTTATTGAACTCACCTTAATTTTTCAATTTGATATTTAAAAAGCAAACATCGTCATGACCGAGAGAGAAGTTTTGGCCACCGAGGGAATACCATCAAGCAAAAAAGAAAAATTAATATTTCGCCTATTATACGAAAAGAATACCCGCATTACCACTACATTCTTAGATGTTCGAAGAAGGCAGTTACATCAATTTATTTGCTAATATAAAAATTTTAATTAGTTGCTTTCATGCTTATTTTTTTCTCTTTTTTTTTTAAAAAAAAGAAGAGAATTTTGATTAATGCCGCTTAACAACTCATTGAAAGCTGGTCAGGCTACGACTCCAGCAAAGACGGGTGAGAAATCGATCAGCGACTTGTTCGCTATAATTTTTTTTTTAAATATATTTTTTTTTTTCGTATCATCAGAAGTTTATCTTTTCCCAGTCATCTTTTATATGAAAACATAATTATTATTTTGCAAGAAATTTGTATGTCTTTCTTGAATGTCGCTGCATATAAGGCCAAGTTTTACAAGAAAACGATCTTTGGAAATGTACAACACGTGTTTACACATTTAAAAATACCGCTGTAATTCGGAGCTTTGTTTGCTCAAGTTGATAAATCTTTAAAATTGCGGATAATCTGATTTCCTGTTTCAGTAACTAAATGCGGAAGAAATTCTGTCGTTAAAGTACAATTTACTTTAGTAAATGAAAATATCTCTTTAGTACACCAGCAATTATTGTTTTGGTTTTATTCTGATTTTAATAAAATTTATTTTTATTTAAACAAAATATAGAGAATATTGTGATGATCCATTGTTCTTAATTTTGAAAAAATCAGAATCAAGTGTTTGGCCACAGCTCTTATAACCAATTATCGATCATTTTTAACTAATCGGATCACAACCACAGCTTGTATTAGGTTGTTACAAAAGTTTTGTCTGCTTTTTTTATTGCAACAATGAGATTTCATGTCGACGCTGAACGCGAAGTTTATTAATCAGAGTAAGTTTCATTACAATCAGTACACCTCTGTCGATGATTATAAGCTCATTTATATCATTTTGAAAGAAAATCTGGATTTCTGGAGTCGATAAACTGTTGGAAGGCAGTTTCAATTGCTGCTTGGTTGGAGAAGGATTTCATAGAAAGAAGCTGTGGAGGTGTTTGAAAAGGTGTTAGTCTGTGGGAGAAAGGTCTGGTGAACAGGCTGGGTGAGGGAGAACTTCGTACCCCAACGTGTTCAGTTTCTGAAGAGACATGAGGACGAGCATCGTCATGGAGCAGGACTGGATCTCTTCGTTTCTACAATTCCGGCCGTCGTTTGGAGAGTTTCTGAAGAATATCGTTTAATTCACGACAGCACCTTTCAGCTGTGATGGTTTCGCCAACTTGCAAGAAGTTATAGTGGGTGACACCAGTTGCAGTCCACCAGACAGTGACCATGACCTTCTTTGTGTGGAGACTGGGTTTTGGAATATGGTTAGACACCTTGTCTTTGTCGAGCCACTGTGCTGATCGTTTGCGATTGTCATAAAGGATGCATTTTTTCATTACACGTAATGATTCGGTCAAGAAATGGGTCGTTTTTGTTTCTTATGACAAACGAAGAGCAGAGCAGATCTCCGATCGACGATTTTGTTGTTGTTCATTCAACTCGTGAGGCGCCCACCTGTCAAGTTTTTTCACCTGGCCGATTGCATCAAGATACCGGGAAACAGTTTCAGTGCTCACGTCAAGCTCTCCAGCAATTCCTCCCACTGTTTTTCTTGGATCGGCTTCAACCGAGGCTTTCGGACGGACGTCATCACAGCTGGAAGGACGTCGGCTACGTTTCTTATCTTCGAGGCTCACATATCCGGATCGTGCGCTCATTTGCTGTGTCCTTGTCCCATCCCTGCTTAATGTTACGAGTTTCCTCGCTCACTTTGTGGCCCGGTTTGGACTCGTGAATCAAAATGGCACGAAAACGTTTCTATCCGTGCTTCACTCAGAACCCCAAAACAAATATCCATTTTATTATAGAAAGGTAGGTTTTGCATAATGTCTGCCAAAGCACACACCACAAAACAATATATAACTTATCTACACGCACCTTCACAAGCGTGCGAAAAATTAACCCGAAATTAACATAATATAAAAACCGACAAAACGTTTGTAACGACCTGATAATAAAAGCTACGCTGTCCTTTAATGAGATATAATTTACAGAAGTTCTAACTACTAGAAGATTTGCCAGTTAACTGATGGAAAACAAAACTTTATCGCGTCCTCAAAAGTTTAATTTTATTCTGATTCATTGACCAATACAAACTTTGTGAAAACATTTTCCGCTTTGTTTCTGTCGTTCTGCATAAAATCACTGGATATTCAAAAAACTATTTTTTCTTCGTGCTTCCCACTCATAAACAGCAAGAAAAAACGTGATTCGATGTCTAGTCCATCAGCAGAGTAAAAGGAACAGGTAGAGATATCTTGATTTGGTGTTTGGTAAATTTGAAAATAACGTTTGCATTTGTACACATTTTACTTACAAATGATCATTCAAACACGATAAATTGGATATGACTGCAATTTATTCAGTATCATTAATAATAATAATAATCAGAAAATTATATACATAAGCGCGCAGACAAACACACACAGAGAGTTGTGTACCTATAAATACAGTTGTAGATCAGCCGAGAACTCGGTAGTCTCACAGGCCAAAGAATGAGGACAAGGACTCCAGACTATGGGAGAGACATACTTTTCGCGATGAGATACAAATCTTGTGGTTTTCTCAGGCGAGGTGCTGTCCAATTGGAAATATTTTACTGAAAAATTCACAAGAAGGAAAAAAAATGACAGTTTTTCGGTTATAGATTGTAGCAGATTTCGGACGACCTCTGGTTGGGGCTCGTAAAGCTCTGAGGAAGCCTTGTCGGTTTATGAGGAACTCGAAAGAAGGCCATCCACTGTTCTACACACACACACAAGAAAGGGTTCGGTTTAACCCGCTCAGACGGTATACAGTGGTCGGATTAGAAGTTTCCGATATTATCGCCGGGCCATTCGCCAGATATAATACCCGTAGGGGAAGCCTCTCGACCGTTCGTTCTCTGCAGACCGGCATCAGACACCAGCTACTCGCAGATCCAGCAATTTCGAAACTAGATAAACGCACTTCTTTACACGACCTTTAAGTGCATTTACTAGCAGAGATCTAAATTTTAGATCATATTTACGGAAACGCAAATTAAAGATGGGCTTTCATCTAGCGTATTTCGCTGATCTCAGCCGCACGCTTTGGGCGAGCTGACATGGACGGCTCCTGGTCGCCTCTTTACTTCTGACAAGTCTACCCCATATAAATAAAATAAAACACTTAACAACACCTGACATTCCTTTGTAATGTGCATATTTACGAGGAAAGTACTTGATTTTTCATCTTGTATAAGTTGAATAATACTCGTTAAATTTAAACACATTCTGCATACTCTTCTAATAAAGTTTTCGCTGGAAAGAAACTTTTAAAAATACAAGGGGCAAAATATTCCACGGAATCCTCCGCTCGCCGGTTACCTTTAGTGGAGTGCTTGGCGGATATCGACGTACGCCTTCCAGCTACCATGCGAATAATAAATCAATTAATGGAAAGGAGACGATGCCGCTAAGTGGTTCGACTCAGGTGTCGGCGTCTTTAGTAGCCAAGCATCTTCAGGAAAAGCGCCAGAAGTGCCATTTAAGGGGAAATTTCGAGTGTACAATCTCGATAACCCCGCTGTATGCTCTCCTTCGAAGGAGTTCCGAAGTCTCTACGCCCTTGCAGGTCTTCTCTTCTTCCATACTGATGCCATTAGCGCGCTGAACTCCACACGCCCGGGAGTGTTTCCCCACCTGTTTTGGCGACATAAAATGTTCTAACTTAGCCGCAGAAAGGGGGGGGGAAATGGTGGGGGGAGAGATATTTTCTCCGAGATGTAGATAACTTTGTACGCACCCCTCCCTCACCCCAAGTCAGAACGTGGCGCGATAGATATGACGACTGGTCGCTTATCTGATCACATCTAATGATCTGCCGATTTATAGAAACTTCCCGAGAGCTGAGAAGAGAGGTGTTTACTCGAGAGAGCAGCCAGGCTCTATTCCGAGTTTAGACGTGGAAGAGCCTTTAGGTATTAGTGATTTCTAGCAATATTTTTCAATATAAGCAGAGAGATACGAAGAAAAGCATACGTAAGAGAGGGAAAGGGAAGTACAGGTATTGAATTAGAAAAAAAAACAAGGCAAAGTGCATGTAATAGGTTTCCTTTTAATAGCTATTACTGAAACAACAGCACTGCAACTTTACTTTGGGGTTTGAAATAATCAATGTCTTTTGATAACTCTGGACCGTGATGCATGTCATCAGCATTAGGTCGTAGTAATTTTCGAATGCGTGACAGCTGATGCGCAACACTCAAGTTTGGAGCCCACTCGTTACTCGTGTTGCCACCAGCCACATTATTATTTAATTAATTGTTCTGCTATAAAATATATATTTGTGGGTGGGATTTATTTCACGCTGTATATTGGTAAGACGATGTTAAGTTAGACGGTTCTCGGTTTAGGCAAGCTTGCTATTTACTTCTCACCTTGCCAGGTAAGTTATTATCCCATGCAATTTCAGTTACTCTCACTGCGATATATATGTATATAATTGGTCATACTGATTTGCCCCTTGTAGCTACCGCGATCACTAATATCTTCTTTTTTTTCCTTCCTCGGCCTATCTATTCACTGACTAATTCTGCCAAAGTTTTATTTATCCAATTTTCTCTGAGCTTCTTTTAAAAACAATGAGAACAGGAAGAGAAATCAATAGAAAGTGAAGACTGAGAATGATGTTTAGCAAACGCATTGCCTCCATGATAGAGTCTGTTCTTAATCTCAACCTAAATTTTTGGTTTTATTGCATTATGGTCTTCCTGGGATTCGTGCAGAGAGCTGCACCTGTTTCAGTTTGGAATACATCAAAATGGAAGAACTTCCTAACTGTGGACTCGTCTCACGGTACATTGCCTAAGGGGCATAGAACCTGTGTTTTTGACGTCCAGATTTTCGAAAACTGAAGCAGCGCCGCCCTTCACCTTGCCGAGTAATTACAAGTTTCATGGCAAGGTGACTAACGTGGAGAATTGCCTAATGTACCCGCTCGACACACTCATTACTAATGACTTTAGTTAGAAAACTTTATTTAATTGATTGGTACCCTTCGCTAATCGCAGAAACTTTGTAGTTTACAGATCCATCTTTCTATAATCAGTAACACTGTGGTGACCAAAAGTATCGAATCATCTGAAGTAATTCTGACCTTTTATGGTATTAAGTGAAATTAACATGGCCACTGGTGCAGTGTTTCTTCCTTGACATTCTTACTGCTTTTGTTACTTTTCAAGAAACGACTACATTAAGGATGCTTAGTATCAGGTCCTCTATGGATCTCAAGATAATATTTATTTAGCTTCAATAAGTTAAAAATGCACTTTTCCTCTGTGACCACACAGTAAAATTTATATTTTCTTTTAAAAGTAAAGGGTGAAACGATATTTGTGGCTCCTACTTATATCTCTTCTCTACAGCCAAATAAAATGAGCAGTTGTTGAGATGATCACTATCCATTTTTAAACTACTTCAAAATCTAATTAACACTTTAAAAAAAATAATAATCAAATTACCTTCCCAGATTCTGGTAATTCTATTTTTGAAACTGCTGGAGAATTACACCAACCAGCAGTCACTAAAGAACACCTCCTGATGAAAGTCTCTTAAAAATTGTCACGACTGGGGAACAACAAGGAAACGAAGACTTGTGTGTGTGTGTGTTTGGGGGGGGGCACTATTGATTTCCTATGTTATAAACAACGAGACTCGCTAATGGCCTGTGCGAAAATCAAAACTGTCAGTTCAGGAAACATGGAAAAAGTTAATTTTTTTTTGTGGTAATTGACTTGTGGGACGTTATATATAATAAGTGGAGAATAGTTACTATAAACGCCTGCATTTAAATTTCTCCACTGAAGCATTCAAGATGCTAATAAAGATAGTGGATAGGATGGGTCCGATGAAAGCCTTCAGGTGAAATCCATTAATTTTCTGTTTAAGAGAACGCAGTTTAATCCACACTCACATTATCTTATTTCTAAATGTAAAGTGTTTTTTTTTCCAAGGCGATAACCTGCGGATTAATGTTTCTATTAACGTTTCGCTTTCTGAACCGACTGAGTTATTATCAAGGATTCACAATCCAATGTAAAACTTCTGTTTTGGCAAATCAGGTTCGATGCATCAAAGTGCAGGTGTCTTGGATTTCTCAGCTGCTGGCTTTTTGTTGTTTCCTCTGGTGAACGGATTTCTCTGCGGCTACAAAGCGTGGAAGTGCACGGAGATTAAGGAGTTCGCAGTAGATCTGACATTAAAAAGTCGCTGATGCGATGTAACAGAAAGTTGTCGGATTTTTAGTTCCGCTATTTAACTAATTTGTTAGACCAATTATAGAATATGAGACCACGAAAACGATTTCTTTGCGTATAGAACATCAGCATATAAATTCAAACAGACTGATCGAACCTTCATTGTTGTTTGTAAATGAACTTTTCTGACTTTAGAATTTTAAAAAGTTCTAGGAAGAGAACTAGAAAATATTTTAGATTTTACCTTCACGCGCTGTGAAAAACTGATGTTGAATATTTAAATGATCCCACGTGACGCGTTCAGTGCATAAAGCAAAATTTACGATAAATATAATCACTGACTATTTGAAAATTATAGATGAAATTCTTAAGTCCTCACCAATGTTTATCAAATAAACACTTTGTCTATAACATGTAAACGAAAAATTGTTCATTACAGTTAGCGTTTAGTGTATGGTATTTTAGGTAGATGTTACTGGAATTTTCTTGAACAAATTCTTTGTTAAATACCTGGAACACGACTATTTCGTCCCAGCTTGAAGGCATTCATAACTGTTTTGTTGTAAATATTTCAGCTGCCGCATTAAGCGATGTAACACTACGGCGGATCGTGTGAGTGGACTTTATAACAGTGTGCCGTCATTTCACGGAAGACAACTCTGTAATGGGACCCACCAGTTTCAGAGTAGAGGAACTAGGCGATAGTTTGTGTGTAGAGGACACCGGTTTGAAACTGAATTTCGTATAAAATAGGAAAACTTACTTCACAAATTCCAAATTTAAGTTTATTATTAGTAATGTGTGTCTCAGAGCCATGCCAGGGAGACAGACAGTTGAGATGCTTCCTGTTCCTTTCCTCAACGAACGCCGGTGAAAAGCCAAAGTCTTTACTAGAACCCTTAATTTTTTGATGTTGGAGGAAACAGGATAAAACTCACGTGGGCGGCTGGTGCAGAAGAGCGATGATAGAGAACGCCAAACCAGAGCGAGTCCTGACCGGAATTCGAACTTCGGGCTTGTACTCTCGTATCTACCACCGCACTACACCATCCACCTATGTACAGGTGCATCTCAAAAAGTTAGAATATCATGGAAGAGTTCAATATTTTTTGTCAGTTATTTCAGAAAGTGAAAATTGTATATATTCTAGACTCATTACATGTAAACTAAAATGTTCCAAGCATTTTTTAATTTTGATAATTACGGCCTACAGCTAAAAAAATAGAAAAACAGTACCTCAAAATATTAGAATATTCCATTTCGAGTTTGAGTAAATCACTATTTATGCAGTATAAATACCATGAATCTCTCAGTCTGGTTCAGTACACACAACCACAATCATGGGGAAGACTGCTGACTTGACAGTTGTCCAGAAGACACTCATTGACACCCTCCACAAGGAGGGTAAGCCACAGAAGGCCATTGCTGAAAGGACTTGCTGTTCGCAGAGAGCTGTATCAAAGCATATTCATGGAAAGTTGACTGGAAGGGGAAAATGTGGTAGGAAAAGGTACACAAGCAAGTGGGATGACCACAGCCTTGAGAGGATTGTCAAGCAAAGCCGATTCAAGAACTTGGGGAACTTCACAAGGAGTGGACTGAGGCTGGAGTCAGTGCATCAAGATCCAGCACGCACAGACGTGTCCAGGAAATGGTCTACAAGTGTCGCATTCATAGTGTCAAGCCACTCCTGAACTAGAGACAACATCAGAAGCGTCTTACCTGGGCTAAGGAGAAAAAGAACTGGACCGTTGCTCAGTGGTCCAAAGTCCTCTTTTCAGATGAAAGTAAATTTTGCATTTCATTTGTAAATCAAGGTCCCACAGTCTTGAGGAAGAGTGGAGAGGCGCAGAATCCAAGCTGCTTGAAGTCCAATGTGAAGTTTCCACAGTCAGTGATGATTTGGGGTGCCATGTCATCTGCTGGTCCACTGTGTTTTATGAAGTCCAAAGTCAAAGCAGCCGTCTACCAGGAGATTTTAGAGCACTTCATTCTTCCGTCTGCTGACAGACTTTATAGAGATGCTGATTTCCTTTTCCAACAGGACTTGTCACCTGCCCACAGTGCCAAAATTATTATAACTGGTTTGCTGATCATGGTATTACTGTGCTTGATTAGCCAGCCAACTCACCTGACCTGAACCCCATAGAGAATCTATGGGGTATTGTCAAGAGGAAGATGAGAGACACCAGACCCAACAATACAGACGAGCTGAAGGTCGCTATCAAAGCATCCTGGGCTTCCATAACACCTCAGCAGTGCCACAGGCTGATCACCTCCATGCCACGCTGCATTGATGCAGTAATTCGTGCAAAAGGAGCCCCGACCAAGTATTGAGTGTAGATGAACATACTTTTCAGAAGTTCGACATTTCTATATTATAAATCCTTTTTTTATTGATCTTATGAAATATTCTAATATTTTGAAATAGTGGATTTTTGATTTTCATGAGCTGTAAGCCGTAATCATCAAAATTAAAACAAAAATAGGCTTGAAATATTTCACTTTATGTGTAATGAATCTAGAATATATGAAAGTTTCACTGTTTGAATTAAATTACGGAAAAAATTAACTCTTCCACGATGTTCTAATTTTTTAGATGAACTTGTATAGGTAAACGTTATTTAAAAAAAATTAAACTTTCTTTTTTATTGTTTACAAGTAACAAGTTCTCATTTAGATAATGTAATCTTGTATTATCAGCCCAGAACGCTTTACATCTCCAGCAAATCAAACCGGAAGCGGAAATATTTATTTGTATTTATTTTCCGAAAGAGGTTTTATAAAAAAAATGTATACACCACCGACCGGTATTATCTCCTAATCTTTGTTAATTACCTCTGTTCCTCTAGTATTTTCTTAATAAATTTTATTTCTAACCAATTTGTGCTGAACTTTAGTATAATTAGGGCTCTTGGTATCCGCTAATTACAAGTAACCGAAACGGTTTATTAACTTCGACAGGCCCTAAAATCTTACTTTGTTTTGTATGTTTTTAAGTATCATTCGCAATATTTCCGAAGAACGAGAAAGTAAAACATCTCCAGACCCAGAAAAGTCTTATCTCACCGGATCCCATTGATCCGTCCACCGTCTATTGTGCTGGTCGTGATCGAAACCTATGTCATGCGAAATGCATTTTCCTAATCTCCCGAACTGTTTCTCAGAAAGCCTGCATCGATTTTCCTCTAATTAATCCGTGTATGAAATTCTCCGTACAAAGTTGATTAATTAAGTTTACCTTAGTTAGATTGTTCGGCTTGTGTTCGGCGGAGAATATGCTGCCTAGAACGTCTCTCCCGTCCACAGGAAGGCAGATGGAGGGCAAGTCCTAAACTACTTCATCAGACTGTCGGAGGGTGTCGATGATATCAGCAGCAGTTAATGTAAACTCGCTAACCGAACTAAAAAGGGGAATTGATTAATTGATCTGAGATGCTTCCGTTCATTTAAGAAGTTAATTGGTTTAGTTTCGTTCAGGAAAACCAGACAAGATTTTACAAACTTTGCTGTTAAATGAAAGGAAAAACGTTCTATGACGGCAAAGGACAATTAATTCAATATCATATTCTTGCAACAAAAAATATTTACCTTATTATTCTACATATATTATTTGTATTATTATTACCATACAGCTAGGAAGAGATTAATCATTTTCCGGCCAGTTTCTTAGTATACATTCTCGAGTTCGGAATTGGATTACATATCAACAGCTTATTTTTTAATCGTGTGCTATCAAAATCAAACGATAGAAAAGTATGAAACAGTTTTGGATCTAGTAGCAATTCATTCTCTAATCCGATGGCCACGAACGCCCTCTATCGGTAAATTAAAGCCACATAAGTAGTACAGGAAGCCACTCTAATTTTTTTATAATCACTGTTGTTTCCAGCCTAGTGAAATAGAACCACCCTGAGAAGAAATGTTTTGTCGGGAAACTTTCGACTAATTCCTTCTCACTTTATTTAACGTGTAACAATTTGTTTGACCTATTTCAACTTTATTACATATCGTTGATGCTCGGAATGTCTCGTTTTCTTTGATTGCTTCTTCAAAAACTCAGGCGCAGCAGCTTCTTTAACTTACTGACATATCCTCCGGACAGCAAAAGTCTTTCGTTTGCTGGTAGAAATAAACAAAGATAATAAGAATGAAACTTTTCCGTTCTTTTTTTTTTTTTAGATGAAAAAGGAAAGAACATTCCAAACTGAAAGTACGAAGAATAACAGCATCATAAAATAAATAATTGGAACTAGAAGGGAGAATCCGTGCGTAAATATGGATCGGGCAGGGAATTTTGTATTTAACTGTAAATTAACTTTGGGTTCGAGAATTTCCATTTTTGCTTTGTTTCATTGTATTTGTTACCTCCCTTTTAGTTTATTATTTATTCATTTATTTTAACTTATAAGTTAATTATATTATTTAAAGAAAAGTACAGTTTACTTTCATTTACCTAAAGCAAGTACTTTTCTAGATTGTTAACTTTATCCTAAACTTATTAGTGATCTGGTATTGAACGCTCTGACTCGATACCGTGTGATCTATTCTATGTTTCTGTATTCACAGCGGGTTTTCAAGTTGATAATTTATGATAAAATTGATTATTATACAAAAGTTGAAACAGAATTTTATTCCTAAGTTGGTATGAAATTCCAGATTTTAGTATTTGCAGTTCGTTCCGATACTTTTATCTTATTATAAACTCGAGAAAAACAATGATTTTTATACGGTCTGAGAGCGAGCGTTGACTTCTAAAAGCCAGTCGACACGCTGGCCAGGTGCTGTTACTTATTATGAACATGTGGATAATGCAGTGACGACGGTGAGCTTCAAGAGTAATGATCAGAACGTGAAATTCAGAACAGTATATCCAACAACTGTCGGACGGCGGATAGAGCCGGTCATTGATAAATCAACAGGATTCCTTCAAAGAAACGGCCTTAACTTTGTCAAGTTTATGAATGGTTTTCTTTTGATCAAAGCTATAGTTTCCATCCACTGACTGTCCTTGCAGCCTTTCTGCAAAAGATAATTCTTGTTGTTTGTTGTATCTTTTTTAAAACTATCTTCGCAAATTACCTGATGGTTTAAATTTTAATGCCAAAAGTTCTATGGAATGTTATTGTACATGAAATAGTGTTTGATTAGCTGGCACGAAGTTTAATGTCTTCCTTTCATCTGAAGACAGATTATCAGTTGCCTTTTTAATATTCTTGACAATAAGATGATAATTAGATGAAAATGATATCCAATTAAAAACGTCACGTGGCCGACAAAGAAATTTTACTTAAAATCTTGGATAATATTCCGTGTTGCCGTCAGAACGGAACAACATTTATAATTTTTATGGATGCTGTTAAAAAGGATTAAAACGGAAGAATTTTAATCGTTTCTTCTGGTAGTTAGATGAAGTTGTAACTGATTTACCGAGAACATAAATTAGTTCAATGAAGCATTGCAGTTACTTAGATGATTTTTATTTATTTTTTAACGTTTATGTTAAAATTTTTTAACAGTATTAAAATTAGAGAAACTAGTAAAGTGTTTTCACGATTTTTTGGGGGAGTTATTGTCATTGTATTTTAACAGAGAAGGAAATACTGATTTAGGAAAATTTTTGACCGGTGCCAGGCCCAACTAGTGTAATTTCTCACCGCTATGTGGCACTGTGAACCGGTTACCTTCCCCACGCTTGCCGGTGCGTGTGTCCGGATATTTAATGCTCTGTGAAAACATTTTATTTTACTTATTTGTCCAATAAAACATTCATGTCTTTGAAGTATTTTGTGATGTCGTCAAAGAATAACCCTTCAACTAGCCGTGGAATGAGAAGGAGGAGGGTTTTGCTAACATTATCCATACGGTGCCGCTGTATTCTGGTTAGTCCGACCGGTGCTGTACATAAGGAAGCCACCGTCTGCTACACACAACTAGGTGAGCCTTTACTACAGTACTGCTTATTACGTTTTACTATACATTACTATTAAAGGTGAGTTATCGTTGACGAGATCTCCTGTATTATAGATAAATTATGCCTATTATCTATTTATGTGGATATAAACCGGCACACTACTTAACCCAGCATCTGTGTGGTCCGGTACCCACCGGGTTAAAGGAATTATACTGTAGTTGACTTCTATCAGAAAATGTCAAATTATATGATAAATATTGTATTGATTTTATCGCTTTCTAATTAGCACACAAATCGGCTTCCCATTTCATTTAAGTTCCGCTGTCGTGGCTGTTTTATTAGTTACGAGATAGAATATCACTTGTCTGTGACACTCTCTCTTTCTTGTTTCTAAAATAGTTACATAACACAAATTAGTATTTCCCTAAACAGGCGATTGGTCCGGAATGATATGAATGGTAATCTGAGAGTACTGAATGATTAAATTTCGCCCGTTCATTTAATATCAACAAAGATGCAAAAATACTGTATCCCAAAGGTATGATAAAATCTTGCAATTATATATATATATATATATATATATATATATATATATATATATGTACTAATCTTGGCGATGTATCACGAGATAAGACTTCATACATTATTATTTTTGGTACCATTCTTCTTCAGGGTTAGACAGCAGCAGAAAACTTTGGATGACATCTGTATTTTCCATAATATAGAAATTTTGAAAAGAGAAAACATTCTCATCGTCCAATTGTTAGTTCGATCATTTGGCCACATCACTCTGTCTGATCTAATTCGATTAGCCATTTTAAAAATCGTTGTATTTACGTAAAATTTTCTGACTTAGAATAAAAAGTTGTTTTTTTTTTTATTGGTTCGCTATATTTCTGGCTCTGTATTCTGAATCGAGCTTACATGGTTACGGAAGTATTTTCCGAGGCGAATGAGGAGTCAGCTATCTTCTCTGTAGAAGTTATATGATCATTAAGTATGAAAACGAAGTCTGCCTTTTCCCTTATGACTGCCGTGCAATTATCAAGAAAAAATGATAGAAATTGACTTTTTCTTTTTTATTTATGAGTAGAGGTTGGTTACAAGAATTAAGGTTAGAGAGAATACATTAATAACGGTATTAAGTAACAGTATTTACGTTAGGTTTATATGGCGTACTGGCAAATGTTTTCATATAAAAGATGAAAGCTGTAGGTGGGGCTGTGTCTATTTCAGTTTTGTCAATGTTATATGAAATAAAAAATATACTTACCTGCTGGAGGTGGTAATTAATTGTTGAGGCAAAATCATGATAAAAATTATGATAGTTTAAGTAGTTAAACTTTCCTTTCGGAGGGTGACGAAGTTCATCTACCGTTTTCGTGAGGGGGATTGCGAATGTAGCTGAAGTTCTGTATGTGATGCGCATATTAAAACTTACATCGGTTAGTGGTTTGTAAGTCTGCAGTTCTCCCTGACTGTTACCACGTGTAAGTACAAGCCAGTCGATACACACATTTAAGACCTGCTTATTTTCATATTAAAGCGTCCATTGTTTGTTCGTTTTTCTGTCCAGTTGCCATACGCAACAGCGGAGAAATCTAATAATTCCATCACGGCATAAGTGATGCCAACGTAGCTTGCGTGAAGACAATAGACCGCCTCTAATTAGGACCGCGTGTGTGTGTGTGTGTGTGTGCCTGCGCGGCCCGGATATCTAACGACATCGTCGCTTGATCAGATCGCTTTTTCCTTCGTAATTTTTGTAGTTGGCCGATTGTTCTGATAAACATCGAATCCAATCAGTGGTCAGAGTCAAAAGCCAATCTGGGTATCTGCGCTGCTGATTAAAACAGAACTCGTTGTCCACAAACAATCAGAAACAGCCACAGGTTCGCACCTTCGAGAGCCAATCGCACTAAGCAGTGGGTAGCGAGGAAGCCGGATTAACAGTCCCGTGGGTTAAAAGTTGCTGCATCTGAAGGCGGCTTCCGTGTCGAATCTATTCTTCTTCTTCTTCTGCGGGCTTCTTTTTCTTTTTTCCGGTTCCGCCCCCAATATGCATCGATTTTCCTCGCCTATACGGCATCGTAGAGAACTTAATCAGATCTTACTACCGTATCCGCTTATCTGCCTTGTTTCTGCAACGTCACAGCAGATCTGACGGCCGCTGCCCAAGCGAAGCTGCTAACGTCATCTGTGGCTCAGCCTCTGCACCTGTCCGTCACGGCAAACAAAGGAGCTTCCACTGAACCTTTGTTTTCTTAGTACCGGCACAACGTCCACTCGGTTTTGATACCTACTGCAATTATCTGTCATCCGGTTTTGCCGTTAACGTCACGCATAAAAATTATCAAATACATAACAAGATGGATAAAATGTCAACATTTCCGGTGCCTCGTAGATCGCCACATCGACCCCCCCTTTTTTGGCTCCTTTCATGCGAGAGTTCAGAACCTAATGGCGCCGGTACTGATGTAACCCCACCGTTTTGCACATCGATGACGTAAAAACAAAGCCACGCACCACTAAACACAACTAAACTGTCTTCCCACTTCCATGGAGTTTATGCCGAATTACGGGCTGGGGGGGGGTACTTCTTTGTTCGAGTAACAGCTAAGACACAACGTAGGTGACGACTGATGGCGCACTGAGGTAAACTTTTTTTTTCCCCATTCAGTTGTTAGAATTGTTTTCGGTGCTCGGAGCACACGTGATGGCGAATGCGTCTTTCAAGTGCATCTTATAGATGCTCGTTTAGACTGAGATTCGGGGATGAGAGATCTTGAAATCTCTGCGATGTTTCTCAAACTATGGACGCGCATTGTGAGTACGGTCGATGGGTAGCTGTTATTTTGAAAGTAGCCATCCTCATTAGGATCCACATAAAACGTCGTCGGGTGCACTTGGACTGAACTGATGCTGAGGCACACTTTGAAATCCACTATTTTTTTTAAGGGACCAAAAGGCATATGTCTCAAATTATTACTCTACCACCAGAAACCTGGACAGCTGGGAGCACACAAGAGGGTCGAGTAATTCGTACGGCTTTCTAAATCTGTCTTCTCCAATTTGTGCAACAACAACAAAAAAAAGAGCTGAAGAGTGACTCGCCAGACCACATCAATTTTCACCAATCGCACTCAGTCTGCCTGCGCTCCTTACATCACACGAGACGTCTTTTCGTGTTGGTGATCACCGGTTAAGCTGTGGTCTCCTACTGCTATCGTCCAATCGTTGCAACGTTCTTTGCAAAGTGCGGCTAAAGATGATGGCCGTGAATCGTCCTGCACTGAACGTCTTTGTCGGTTGGTCTATTGATTGATGACAGTTGGACTTTACCACCTTGTCTGATCACCTTTCTTCTTTTGATGCCACAATTTTCACCTACAGCAAAGAATTTTCTTCACCTTTTTTTTGTCATTGTCGATAAATTGGAACGACCGACGCCCTGAAGCAGGTTACCAAAGAAACTGCCTTGGTCACTGCGGCACCTGCTTAGACGTGCTTTTTAAAATCATGCCTCTTTCGAACGTTGATGCCATTGCTATTCTCGATTTCTGTTAGACTGATTTCATATATGTTCGTCAAAGCCATGTAAAGTGCATCAGGGATCGCCCGGCTTATCTCGTTTGCATCTGCAGCTCAGATGAGATCTTTTTTGTCTGAATGGTTACACAGATCCTAATAAAGTGGCCAGCCAGTGTGTACCGAGATCGATTGGTTTCGGCCTCCTTGATGACAGGAAAACTGGGCCGTATACCTGATATGGTGCTAAACGTTTAACTTGACTTAAATTTTATTGAAATAAAAACAAATCTCAGTTATTATAATAATTTCTAAAAAAAATAGTTATGGGGTTAGATTTCCTTTCTACAACGCTGTCAGATTTCAGTGTTGTTTGTAAATTTAGTCCATTAAGAAAATACGTATAAGCATTTATTAAAATCCGTTACCATTCAGATCCGTATTACTCAGCACAGGGACCATAAAAGCTGACATCCGTAATGACAAATCCACCACATGTTTTACACTACGTTTGGGTTAACTAAATATATAACGGATTCAGCACAAATACTATTACTGTAAGTACTTTTAGGCTGTGGTGTGGTAAAGGAAGTAAAATCTGACGTGGTATAGGGAGAGTTATAGTGTGTCGATCAGACAGAGACGTTATTCTCCGCCGTAATGCGGAAATATATTTTTTTTAGAATTCTTTAAAATGAAAAAAAATAAATAAATAGAAATAAGTGAAAGACTTTTTTGCCCTTTTGCTTAACTCGAGGCTTGATACGTGTCAGCTTGTAGCTGTACGAAATAGCGCCTGATGATATGGAGAACTGGTTCTGCTAATCCGAATAAATGGCTAGTCGGTTAATCAGATGTCAGGATAAACAGGCAGGGCAACGGCGTTCACGAATGTCCGTGTAAAAAATACTGGTGGCCCTCAGAGTTTTTCTTTAGAATAATTTTATTGTAGATTTTTAGATGCTTGCTGAAGCCCAGCTACAGATATTTGTTGGGTGATGCTAACGGTCCACGACAACTGATCTCCTCCTTTGGCTGCTGATAGACGTCGGTTTATTTGTGGCGGAAGCATGTCATTCTGCACGTTATAAAACACAACGCCGCCTGGTACCATTGTTTGGAAAAGAATTGTACATTAGAGCAATGATCGCTAACACAAAGTCAATAACTTTGGAAGTCCGTAATCACTGACTGTTGTAGGTGGCAATGTCGTGTATTTTATTCTTCGAGGTTTACAGGGGTTTTTTGGCGATCAATGTGATATCCGATGTTTGTAGAATGACGGTAATAAACTCATCAAGTGGGTAATTTGTTTTTTAAATGTCCTTGGGTCATGGAAGCGTGCGAGCCGGGCATCTTCTATAAGACTGATCTTTTAACTGTTTATTATCCGTTTGTTGCATTCTCTCATTTGGAAGATCGATTTTTTTTTTTTACAATCCTTTCAGTCGTGCTCCCATATTTAATTATCTACCCCCCTTATATATTTTTTTTTTATCATATCCGCCATGCTTTTACTATCCGCTTAGGTTTGGAGGTTCTCCCCCCTCGTTCATGACGTCAGCCTCGTGAAGCCGTAACCCTTTGCCATCATCGCTCAAAAGCAGCAGAACTTCGTAATGATATTTTACGCTAACATTAAACTGGATAACAGAAACAAACCGTAAAATAAAAAAAAAAAAAAATCCACGGATGACGGTAAACGAAGGCATGGACATAAAACCAGTCTGAAATATCTCGGGAAGAAAAGCTCGTAAACCTTGACAGACGGCCGGCCAGCCATCAGATCCTGAACCCGCAGATCTTATGCGTCGATGGTCTAAATTTGCTTCAGAAACATGGATTTGTAAAATTTGCATGTCCCGTCCTCCCTCCGAAGTTATTTTTCTTAAGGTAACTCGCAAAAAAAAACATTTAACGAAATGAGTTCCTGCCTTAAATGAAATTGAACAAATGAGGGAATTTCTAATTCGTTTGTTGTAGGTTTGAATAGTTGGACGCCATAGAAAAACCCACTAAGTCTACCGACAACGGGTTTGGCTGCCGGACATTTTGATTTTAACTGGTTCGTAGACTTAAAGAGAATAAGATAATAATTTTCCGTGCACTGTGGCTTTATTAGGTATAATTCGCTTTTAAAGTTAAATAAAATAAACAGGGCGGGTTACGCCCCGTTCTTCCTTTGGGGTTTATTAGTTGGAATGCATCTTTTTCCGATTAGCTCTATCGCAGCATTTATTCTTTCTCGTACATCGGCTCACTTAGTTATTAATGGCTGTCGTAAGACAACAGCAATTATGTACTTAAATATTAATTTTCCTGGAATTGATGATAATGACTTGGATAAACTAAATCATAAAAAAAAAAATTCGCGATTGCTCTCGAAGCTGGGTGACTACGGCCGTGTTTCTCGATAAGCATATACACAGAATCTGAAAAACAATTTAAAAAAAAAAGGGGGGCCGAGGTTTTAGATGCAGCGAAGAAAGAGAAGAACGTTCGAACGTGGATCGGCGACCGCAAAAGCGGGGTTCGGGTTTTTCGAGGTCTCGAATGGTTCGATAACGACAATCTCCAATCGAACGGCGCTCGACTCAGTCACAAAACTTCGGCATCGGAAAATCGGATTGAGGAAAGCGAGAGAGCCGTCAGGGACGAGAGAAGCGGCTGGCGCCTTGGCCCTGTTAAGCCTGCCACCTACAGTCAGTCCCCCTCGTTCTCGCGCGCTTAAACGAACTCTCGCAAGTTTGTAGAAACGAGGCATAAAACGCAGGGTCTGAGTTTTACTGGCAAAAGGAAGACGCCTTATTACAGGAAGATTGGTTTTCTGTGATCAGTAATATCCCAAGGGGGGGGCGACATGTGGTTCATTCTTTTGCTAAACCCGGCTTCGTGTCCGCAGAAAGGGGTCATCATTGGTGGCCTGTACAGAGACCGAGCACCAGCTGAGCCGCTCTCGCGATACGTATGCATTAAATCGTTTTATCCATATTTATGCGTACACTACCCAGCAGCCTCTAAACATGCATATTGCATTAGAATATTTATAATCATTAAAAAAAAAAAACTACGCATATTTTAGCATTAAAATTTTAAAAAAGAAGATTATTGAAACTTTGTTGTTTGGCAAATTGTTAGAGTTTCTTTTTTCTTTTTTTCAATGTTTTCAAACATCATTTGCAAGATTTTTAATTACTGATTTTTGCTTATGCATAATTCCAATATATTTGCTATTTTTTTGTAGTTCAGAGTTTGAGTGATGATGCCGAAGAATAAGTCTTGAATTTCCAGCATCAATCATCTTTCGCTTTGATTATCTAAGAATTGAAATTTAAAATCGATCTCACCGAAACACACACACACATATATATACTCTTTTTCTCTCTCTTCCTTACCACGAAATGTTTCTTTTAGATCTAATACATTTTAAAACGATTCCTTTAAACTAAAAAAAAAACAAACTTTAAATTGCAAACACTGAAGTTTAACAACTTTGAGATGTGAACGCTGCTTCTAAGGGATGAAATGCGAACGATATCTTACGACTAACTGACTGCTTCGCCGAAGCCAGCCAAAGGTCAACCGCTCTACAGGTCGATCATATCTAAGAACTGAAGAACAAAGAGTAACTCGTGAAGCTTCACACCAGCGCACACACCGATAATAATTGTTTTAAAAGAGATTATCGCCCAGCGCAGCTTACAAGTTGTCTTTAGTGGCGATGAAAGAAAGAATCCGATTTTAAACGGACTTTCTCTGTACCTAACCTCCCTGCTATTCTTCATCCCTTATCGATTATCCTTGCGTGTATACCGCAGCTATGATTCTTATACGGTGAGTTCTAGACTTCTGTAAATCCTGCCTGAAATTATCTGTGCTCTGCCGAACGAGGGATTCGATCTTACAGCGTGGTGAAGATTAGCAGAAGTTACGATTACAACTAACAAACTTCTCACTAGTCGATATTAATGAAAAAAATTGCTAACGAACCTGTTTCAGGGATCAGTCGGTCATTTGGAGACTAATAAATGGTTAAAACCGGGAAATTCCATCATAAAAAAAATATCGGATGCACTCGTATTTCGGCTATCGTAAATAAACTGTACAAAAAAATTTTTTTAAATTAATTAATTAAAAAGTAGTTTATCTGAATTTTTACGAAGTGATACATAAGTAGCTGTTTGTTTTGTTGATATTTAAAGTAGAATATAAAAGATCGCGACATTAAACTACACTAATATCATAAGCCATGGTGCACACAATCTTGCACAACTATGACGGGCAATTAGATACCGTACAGCCCTATACACAACTCTGACGCACACGACATTTGAGTTCTTCCTGACAGGTGAGTAAGCTGTCTGATCGCCTAACGCACTTTTGGAAAAAAGCATCGAAAGATTAAATGTAAATGAATTTTTTTAAAATTAAAGATGTAAGTTATTACAAAAAAAAAAATCAAACCTTGTCATTTGTATTAGAAAGTATCTTCCGCAGCAAAAAAATCTGGTTTGAGTACCTTCGTTTCTAATGATGGTAGCCGACAAACATATTTTTTAATTAAATATTATTTAGCCATTGTTTACTAAAAGAGAGAGAGAGAGCTCGAAAAAGTATTATAAGCGGCTTATTTCGTGAATAAATTTCTCTCTCTATGTACTGACGTAATATCTTCCTCTCTCTACTGACGCCATCTCTTTCTCTCTCTCTCTCTCTCTCTCTCTCTCTCTCTCTACAAATAATTGTGGAAACAAGAATAAAACTTGGCTGTAAACTGAAAATAAAACGCAACAGAATCGCATCTCATGTGTAAAAATGAAATGATCTGTAATAATATAGTCAAGTGTTAATATAGTACACTGACTGGTTGTTATGCAAGCAATCAGAAAGGCCACAGTGTAGTGAATGTGTAATACCGTGGTTCTTGGGAAGAAAATATCACATGAAAAATGACAAGCGTATAGAAATACAAATTTTAATTAGTAAAGGCTGGTCCATACGGCAGATTCTAGCCTGACTTTATGTTTCAAAAAATGTTTTATGTAAGATTCTGAGGAAAATACGTAAAACTGGTACTGTTGATATTGACGTGGTCCAGAAAGAAAGCTCAAACTCTCTAAAAGTGATGTTAAGAGAGATGTGATAAAATTCGAGAACAGTATGATACCCACGTGCGAAAAGTGGTCTCAGTGGATGTGTAGCTGACAGATGATTTTTGCTGAAGAGAGGCAACCAAACGGCAAGGATAAAATGAGCATCAGAAACGAAACAATGAGGGTGGCCAAACCTGGAAGGTGCACTTTGAAAGATGAGACCAAGTTTGAACCGTTTGACAAAAATCAACGGCTCTTGGTTTAAGGGCGGACCTAGAAGCAATATAGCAGCCAGTGTACAAGAGATACATTGAAACATGGAGGTGGACAAATACAACGTGGGCTGCATATTAGGTAACAGTGTCGTGGCTTTGCAAAAAAAACGGAAGCTGACAAGTACACATAAGTTGTCATCCATCATGTCTTTTTTGGCGAGGATTCATCTTCCAACGTTATGACTGTAAGCATAAAGCCAATATGGTGAAAACTATCTGTAGGGGCTGACGGATCACCCACAAAGATGTTTTGGCCTGCTCAAAGTCCTGATATCGGTGGGACTATATGGGTTACATGGTTGCTGAAAAAGTCAAACGGAAAGCAAACACCTTGGACGAATTGTGGAAAATGCTACAGGATTTTTAAAACAGCATTCCACAATCATGCACTGGTACCGTTTAGCCTACCATGAAAACGGTATTATGCTCTGTATAAAACAAAGGACTCACAAGCAAAATACTAATCTACTGTACAAGGCATTCATTTTGGTTTTGTACATTTTCTGTAATAATCCTTTGTGTATTTTTAATATAAATCTCTTATTCACAATTACTTATTATTTGTACACATCCTGTGTGGTTCCATAATCACTTCTAATACTGTATAGAAACCCCTTCCCCCCCTGTTACATTAAAACTAATGAAACTTTAAAGAATATTTATTCCTTAGACTCTGTATATATATAATTAAGGCTCATTAAAGTAGTAGTGATTTTGAAGTTTGCCAATCTTTTGTCGTCACCTTAAGCAGTTAATTTCAGTAACTGTCTTCTATAGGACCGTAAATTCTAGGTTCACGATTATTTATTCTTTTCGACTTCTGTTTAATCTGAATCTCTGCCCTCTGTTTCCTTTTTCAAAAAAAATTCTTTTCGAGACCTGTTTCATTTAAATGCCTCTTTTTTTAAAAAAAAAAAAAACAGATAGAAAAATATATCTTAATTGGATTTGATGCAGTGTCGCTGTCGAGCGAGTTAGACGTCCAAATGCCGAGTCCTCCTCGTTACTGAGAGATATTCGTCGACAAGCGGCCCGGTCCCCAGACACCGTGGGCCCCAAGAGGTCTCTCTCAAGTCGGACACCAAGGAAATGCCGTACAACTGTTTCACGCTATGGCGATCATCAGCGACAAGTCTCTCCCGCCCTGGGATCGAACCCGGTACCCTTACGTAGCTAACCCGCTACCACCGGGCCGGCTGCTGTTTGAGTACTGGGAAACGACAGCGTAGTGAATGGAGGTTTTATTAGTGAAATCATCAATGACCCTCACGATCCTATCAGGTGCCTTCGTCGAAGTTTGATTTCTTATATCAAAACTGTGAGAATTTTTAAAACAAATTCTTTTCTTTTTTTTTTTTTTCTGAAATAACAGTTTCTATTTGTAAGTCAGTGGTTGCAGAACTCGTGTTTACTGCGGGACGTAAAGGTCCCGGTGTTCCTGCCACCCAATTCTATGCTTTCAAACAAGGAAGCGAAGATACCAGCTCGCGACGAAACTCCACGTTCACTTGACCTTTACACGGCGTTAAATGACCTCTTTCATTTGCGACTACTACACTCACAAAAAAGAAGAGCGGGTATGCTTACTTGATATGTCCCGCTGATAGACAACCACCAAGTAGCTTCAAGCCACGGCCTTCTTATGTTAGTTAACTGAACTCAGGAACCCCGATTTAATGTCGCGCCCGGTAGAAAATGTGTGTGTGACTGTTTCTGGCATTTTTTGTCTTGTAGATTATGACACGGTCGACGAAGCCAGTCGGGCAAGGAACAACCACGCCCTGCTGACCTACATCTACAAAATCCTCCGCCTGACGCACAGCCAGCCTAAGTACACCTTTCCGGAAGTCCCGGTGAGAAAGCGGAGCATGGCCGCATGCATATACAGGTGCATGCAAGGGCGGGGACAGATGAACTTTATTCAGTGCAAAACTATGTGCCACTGGTAAGAGCTTTAAGGTTTGTCCGACGGATTCGACATTTACGACGACTATTAGCCGACGGACTTGCTACATTTATTTAGCTATACCGCTTCTGCAGGTCAATTAAAATCGAGGCACGCACGAGAAAAACTGCTGCACAATTTCATACGTCAGCAGTATCCTCATTAGTGCGTATTGATGTTTGGTTTTATAGAAAGACAGGAACGAGGCAATTAATAGGCAAAACCTGTACCATCGTCTTAAAGAGTAAGGCGTCATTTACGAAGCCAGTTTTGTATAAACACATCGCTGACATCTTCCAGACGTAATACTTTTGCAGTACAAGACAATTAATGCACAATACATGCGATGTTATGGCACCATTAAAATATAATATCTCTCTTACATGATACATGAATTTATGGCATCATTAAAGCCCAAATGAATAATAGATGTAATTCAATGACAACATTTAACGTGTCAGTGATAAAACATTACGGTTTTATATATGAATGCATTTCTAACCTTCTGATCTTTTAATTGAGAGTAGTCCACTTGTGATTGCATCGTTTTCTGTGAAATAAATTTTAAAAAAAATTAATGCGTACGGTCATCAGCCACAGCGTCTCTTGGTTACCTGCGAGAACAGGCTAAAAGGGGTAAGGCGAAATCGATTTCCGGCAATACTGGTTGGTAATGATGCGGTGAAGCAGTTTAAAAACAGCATTGATGAGCATTTTCCAGCCCTGTGGGGCAGGGTGGCTTCCTAATTTTTTCCCCATTATTATCGCCGGGGCTCTCACTGGAAGCTCGGCGGATTTTAACTCTTGCATTTGGAGGCCGCCTCGCAAGAAGTTCTGTCGGGAGTCTCACATCCGGCCGATAGTAGCGTGGCGACGTGGCAGTCTAGTGGGTAGCCTGCTGGCCTGCTAAGGCCGAGGTCCTGATTTCGCTTTCCACGGCGTACCTCCGTGGCATGGTTTCTTCTTATTCTTTTCCCCGGGCAAGCCGCGTTGTTTTTACCGGCTATTCCGGTCTCCTCCCACTTCTAAAATTAAAGCAGTGAGGTCAGATGTGCGGTGTCCCTCGTGGCGCAGAACTGGCAACGCTTCTTAGCGGATAACCACGGAACTACTCGCTCTCTCCATCTCTCTGTACTGATGTCGTCTCTCTCTCTCTCTCTCTCTCTCCTCTCTCTCTCTCTCGCTCTCTCTCTCTCTCCTCTCCTCTCTCTCTCTCTCTCTCTCTCTCCTCTCTCTCTCTCTCTCTCCTCTCTCTCTCTCTCTCTCTCTCTCTCGTTAGGGCTGTATGTGCTGTAGAGCCAGTATTCATGCCTTACTTAAAATTCTGTATAGTTTTAACTCGCGGTTATGTTCCAGATGTTTTATAAAGACTATTATTAAGCGCAGCAGAAGTTACTTAAAAACTCCGACTTTTTAAAATACAGTGTACACCGATGCCAATTGATATATTTGAAAAAAAAAATGGTATAATATTCATTTATCGCGATATTTCAAGAGTAGTTCTCGGTTGGAGGAACGCTTAATATTTCTCGTATGTTAAAACTTCGAAATTCTGAGGTTTTTCCCATGTCAACCAGAAATTTTCTTGAAAGTCGTTCATCTTTTCAAGTGATGGTGGAATTTTACCACGTGACAGTTACAAGTAAAGATGGTGAATCGTAAAAGAAAGTCTTCGCGTAATGGTTAACGCGGTACTAAACGAACAAAGATGTCCGCCAGACTCGACTGCGCGGGCTGCACAGACGAATGCATACAAAGGAAATAGAAATTCTCAGATGCTTTACCGGGCTGTGGCCTTCACCCGGCTAAGCCCGTGGTGGGAGTTGTTATTTGTCACACGAGTGCGGAACCTGAATTAAATGAGTCACCGAGCGAACTTGGTCGATAGTGAAATGGAGTGGATAATTCCAAATATGGGCGTCCGAAAGGGGCGGGGGGATTTCCCTCCCCCACGAAAAGTTAATGGTGATGGTGTAATGATAGCATTCATCATGTCCAATGGTGCGTGGTAAATTGGGCAAGAAATAACGAGTCTGAGACCGCACCCGGCCGTCAGTAGGTTTTCATCACTGAGAACTGTCCCGGGACTCGATATTAAATCCAGTTAGCTCCCCTTGTAATTTATTTTGCGGACATTTTTTGTCATTTTGCCCCCCCCCACCCACCTGTAAAAAATCTCGCTGGCGCCCATGATTTCAAATTCTACCAATGTAATACTAATCTGTTCTTAACAATGGGTGGTTTTTCTCGGTCACAAGTGGACTTTTCTGAATTTTACGAATAAAAACAACTTAAAACTTATGTATTAAAAAAGCAAAACAAGTAAATCCGGCATTTTTTCACAAAAAAAAATCTACTTTCTTTTCTTCGTTCTTCTATTGTTAAGTTCACTTTTAATGTAGAACAACAGTTTTTTTGGTTTTTTTTTTTTTAAAAGTCTTTATTACGGGCAAAGGAAACAAATGAAAATTAAAAAAAAAAACAACTCTAACATTTTCATTTAATAATCTGTAATTCAATATCCCTTACATTTGCTTTTTAAGGTAACATCTTCGAGTCCGACATAGCTGCTCATATTGCTCTGTAGCTTTTGTATAGCCTACGTTTTCACTACCTTTTATACTTTCGCTTTAAAAGAGCTGAAAAATACTGATCGCGTTCTCCAAAATATCAATCTGAAAATATTTAATTAGTTTTCATGTCCTTTCAATAATTGTATGACTATAACCATTAACGTCAGTAATAAATACCAGTTCTATAACTATTTATATATTTCATAAAATCGCGTAGACTCGTTTACTTTTTCAAATTTGTGTCTAAATAATATGGTCTAATGGGGTCTCTCACCAGCTCTGCCTGCCTCTATTCTCTCTCTCCTCTCTCTCTCTCTCTCTCTCTCTCTCTCTCTCTCTCTCCT